>BGZK01000640.1:0-329237 GCA_005406025.1 Eumeta japonica | reverse complement strand
AATCTTAGTGACGAATTTTGTGACGGTCGCCCGCGCACGTTGTGAACAACAAAGACATTGATGCTGTGCACCGATGATCGAAACAGACAAGTATGTTATCTACCATGAGATTAGAGCATCCTTAGGTATAGGTATAAGTGAAACACAACCAATCCTACGCAAACATTTGAGTATGAAAAGCTGTGCTCACTGTGGATTCACAAAATTTTATTGAAACTCTAAAAACGTACCAACAACAAATAAGTTTTTGAATAAGAGAAACGTAGAACTTATAAGCAATTCTGCATACACTCCCGATTTGTCACCTTATGCCTTTTATTTGTTCTCAAAAATTAAGAACCAGTTACACGGTCAACGATTTTCATCAACAGAAAAGACTATCGAAGAGTATGAAAAACATGTTCCCGAGTTTACCAGGGAGGAGTGATATGGATGATTTCAAAATTGGTTTATTCGTATGAAAAAGTGCATTTATGCTTAATTTTTGACTATTCATAATATTTTTTTCTCATTCATTTCAGAAATTTTCAGTGCGCCCTACGTAAAAAAACTTGTTAATTTGTTCAGCTTTGGTTTTCTAAGGACTTTCAGATTGTCCCACCTATCCCGGCGGCCGACAGTAGGCGACGCCCTTCAGTGTGCAAACTACTACTTGACCCGCCTCGAGCACGCACCGGCGTCCGCCCGCCGCGGGCGCGCGGCGCTGGCGGCGCCACGGCTCGGGCGCCGTGCGAGAACATAATCAAAGCAAACATAACACGAACTCGGATCTGTCGGGGGCCGTTCCGCTGCGCGGGTATCGAAAGAATGGCCCCGCGGGGACTCGAAATTCAGAAATTCGTAGGTCGGCATTAGCATATGAATTCTGAGCCAGTAATAAAGGAATAATATGCAAATAAAGCAGTGGAATTACATCGCGTATTGAGGCACCGGCGGGCGGCGCGGCGGGCGGGGCGGGCGCGCGCGGCCGAACCTTCCGATTGTTTTGTGTAATTATGTGCAGCCGAATTTTCAGTTTTGGTTTTACGAGTCCTCGTAGTGAAACAATTTTAGTAGTAATAAGTAATAAAATAAAAAGGTCACGATTTATCATATATTACACTAACTTATCGCCCTTGCTTCACCCCCGTAGACACAGTTTGTCCGTCCTCATCTTTTATGGAAGATCCTGCTGTCATTCCTAATCTCGTCCCTGCTTTTAATTGTGGTTCCGATACTCTTCTGGATCCCGATCCCGGTCACGCTCCTCATTTTAATCCCGATCCGGCACTCTGTTTCGATTCCGGACTCGTTCTCAATTTCTTTTCCGATTATATACAGCAGAAAAGAGTTCCGAAGGACTTTTTTCCGGTCCCGTCCCGGTTTCAATTTTTATACATTAAGTTGTATAATGTGTAAACAAATAATGATACCAACGTATTCATACTTCGCTCCAGAAAAAAAGCTTCAAACAAAATTCAATCCCCCTTTTACCCCAATCCAAAATTAGATTTTAAAAAATCCTTTCTTATTAAATACCTACCTTGCATAAACTATCATCAGATCAATTTTTGTGCCAATCGGACCTACAGTATTAAAGATCTCGTGATGAGTATGTATTATATATATATAAGCGAAATACCACTCACTCGCTCATTTATATATATAGGCGCTAGTGCGTGTTGTCTTTAATTCATCTCTACTGAAATCTGGATGCAATTTCAGATTTAAAATTATCGTGACAGAACAATGTTATCAATCTTTTTGCAAAGTACCCTCTTTCTTTTCATAGTTGTGTTGCTGATCATATAAACTTTTAGGATAGTTCTGTTGAAAATATTGTGTACAAAATAGATCCACAAGTTATGGCGATGGTCAGTAAGACGACTGACCAACGTACCAACGATGAGATTGGCTCATTTCAGGTATTGTCGTATCGTAACGACGTGCACTGGTGTGAGATAATACCGTGCCGACGCCAATCGATAGGTATTTATTTCAGAGGCGCGCTATTCATGACTTAAACGTTAAGAGCTAACTTTGAAATAAACGACATTCTTGGCGTCTATTGTATGTCTGTATATTGATGAAAACATTATTTATGTACCCAAAACACTAACGTTTTGATTAACGTCGACGACTACCGTAGTGTAAATGCAAGAGAGGAAAAGGTCATTGTATCAAGGACTAATAATTATTATTTTGTGAACAACATAGTCGTTTTTATAATATAAATCTTTGGGAAACAGTAAATTTAAAAATAAAGTACTTATATTATTTAGGTAAAAAACGGTTATAGTTATAAAGAAAATTAACTGAATAGCAAGTCGTACATTTTTCTTTATGAATATTTATAGAACTCGAAATATATCAAATACATTCAAAAACCTACAAAACTACAGGTCATTCTGAAAAAAATGTCTTTGTGTAATTTTATTAGTATGACAAAAGCATATCTCAAATACATCCTTCAAACGTGAGGAGGGACATGGAATTTTAAATGTATCATCTTTATAATAAGAGTCTTAGAATCGACATGATTCTTTATAATTTTGTATAGAAATAAAATATTCAAAGAAATACGTCTAGACCATAATGAATGTGCTCTATGTCTAGAGCTTACTGTATAATCGATGTCATCATGTCCTGTACGATAATTCAAAGGCTTTAAGAATTTCTTTTATATTTTGTCAATTCTGCCAATGTGTGGAATAAACCGGGGGTCCCATGTCATATTTTCGAATTGCAATACAAATCAGAAGTGCTGTTTTCTAAATAAAATGTACAAAACATAACACTAAACGTGCACAGAACCTATTTTATTTTATTATATTATATATTTGAAGTGAAACTTCTTTATCGGCGTATGGGAGAAATTTTATAGCAATGTAACGTTTTTCTGTTACGCGCCATCTTTATCTGTTACGCGCCATCTTTATTTCTGGGTAACATTTTTCCGTTACGCGCCATATTTATTCAATGTTATTAAGGTCATCGTGGCATAAACATAATTGTTACTAAGGCCACCTGTCACATATACTTTCTGTCAACACTCTAGATCTATTTACAGTTTGTATATATTACATTTTCCTATTATCTAAGTTGAAACCTTTTCAACCGACATACATGAACTATATCTCACATTCTTTCATTGAGTGACTTGATTTTATATGTAGCGTTCGATAATTTTCCTACAATTCTATATGGCCCTTTATAACACCGCATTAATTGAAAAGTTTTACCTATCACCCTTCTAGGTACATATACCATTACCAAGTCTCCTACATGAAACTTTGAACATTTCTATTTCTGAAACTCAGTAGTGACTTGAAAAATAATATTTCAATTAAGTGATTAGCGAAAAAAATTTTATAAATTATATATATTTGTATATTTATTGTATATGTATATGTATATAAATTATATATAATATATATTTGTAACCATGTCTATGATAATAAAAGCCTTTTGCATAAACTTTATCTAATTTAGCTTTATTCAACCAATTTCTGTGAAGTTGTAAATAGTAAATCATTTTTTCGAAAAATGATGTCATAAAGAAGTTTCACTTCTTACGTGTGTACACTAATGCACACTCACTTTTTTTTTATTCGATCTGTTTTTATTTTTATGCTTTGTTATTTAAATTTTAATGCTCTTACAATCGTTTTAAGAGAGTACTCGTTTACAATAAAAGTTCTTCAAGGGATTAGCGTTCTCAATTATTAAAATAAAAGACTGCAATTGATATTTAAAAATGCGTGTTAGAAAGAGCTATAACACTACAAAAACATTGTTAATAACTTCTATAAAAATAAAACAAATTTTTGACCTATTTTTTGGGACTTTTTTTAAGAATCCCAATTTTATTTCTAACGAAAAGGTTAAAAAATTTTTCGCAATAATAAAATTCTTATAGAATTTTAAGTTATCTATCGTTTGAGTCTATAATCATAAAAATAGGTGGATATTTCATGGCACTTTTGTGATCGCTTATGAAAGTAATTTCATAAAAAAATTTAAAGTCAGAGTGTACGATTTCACAAAAGGGTTGGATATATACAAAAGAAATTAATAATATGCATTATTTTGATTTTAAGAACAATCGCTATACGTCTTTTTTTGAGAAATTGGCATCACTAATGTAACAGGCGTTACGTAACGGGTGTGCATTATGTAGCTGTTAGTTCAGTGTGGTGTGGTACATGGTATTTACCATAATTACTACCAAATACCATTGTAATAATGACAATATTTTTAACATTGAAATTATGTTTTCGATCGCCTCAGTGGGGGTCCAATTTTCAGCCCAAATACGAATTCACTGTGGTGTTATGAGCATCAGATTTAGGTGAACAATTAAAATGTTAAAAAAACGCGTATAGGTAAGAACTACATGATGGTGAGAAAAAAAAATTGTAAGCATTTTTATTTTTGAACATAATTAATTTGTTGAGGAAATCACAAAAAACGGTAATTATTTTTTAAAATGTTTTTTTTTTAATATTTTATAAGCTACTTTACCGATAAAATCCAAAGTCTATTCGTTGTTCTCCTTAAAAAAACAACATCGACTATGGTTAAATGTATCAAAATCGATTGTTAGAAAAACATTGTTAGAGAAAATTTTTCAAAAAGTATTTTTTTAGAAAATTCTTTAAACAACTTCTTCGATAAATTCCAAAATCGAACCAATTACCTTCCTTAAAAAACGAAGTTGAGTATTGTGAAACGCATTAAGATCGGTGTTTTCGTTCGAGAGATATCGTTAACTAAAAATTCGAAACGAAAGGGGTTTTTTTTTTCAAAATGATATGTGACATTCTTGATGGATTGATGTTGAGTTTTCGGTCACCTTTTTTTGCTTAACGACTTCGTCAAATTCAATAAAGCAGATGAAAATCGGTAATAATATGTTTGAAGAATATCTTAGTTGAAATATTTAAAAAATTGCGTTTTCCAATTTCTGGCTATAAAAATTGAAAATTTTTTATAAATTCGAAAGATACTGTTTCCAATCTGACTTTCGAAAATACAGTTTTCATTAGATCTTTTAGGGTCCTAAAAAATTATTTTTCCTTCGTTCGTTCGAGACATCGTTAACGGAAGTTTCGAAAAAAAGGGTATTTTAAAAATAGCATTTCGTATTTTTAAGATTTTGACGTTTGATAATCAGTCATTTTTCCATTTAAAAACTGCGTCTGATGCCAAAAAGCAGATCAAAATCCAACAACGCGTTCGAAAGATATCGTAGGTGAATAATTTACGTAAAGTGGATTTTTAATGGATAAAGATTTTTGAATTCAAAGAACTCAAAACGTATTTAAACCATATTTTTGAGGTTAAAAAACTTAGAAAAGTGATAAAATTAATGTCTATTAATATGTAATAATAAAAATAATCTGACCTCGATAGTTTACTGCAACTTTATTTTTGAACACTGAGCTCGAGAGTAAATATTCTTACTACTTGCCGGCCATCCCCGAAATTTCTGTTTCAGGAATGAACTGCAAAGTTAAGTGTTTTACAAACTCTTTTTCAAATGATTTTTAACTGAAATCGGTCTCATATAATGTGATATTGTTTTTCTTTCTCTTCTTCTCTTCGAGCTTTAAAATTTTACTGGCATGCATGCTTTTGAGTGTTTTAAATTCAAAGATACCGTCAAGTATTCCATCAGGATCATCCAGCAAGATCAACCGTCTGTGTGATTAGACAGATGTAATTTCTGTTATTATTGGACAAAGCGGTATAAATCTAAAAAACAGGCTGCGATATATGCTTATCAAAAATTAATTTTAAGACGAATTGATTCCTTGTTTTCTACGCACTTTTGCTTTTCGGACATCATACATTGGTCCTGAATAAGAGTCCATTTTCTTAACAAATGAAAATATGTTTTAATTCGAATTAAAGCGAAATGCGTAAGTTTTCGCACAAAGATTCTAAAGGCCGGTAACAGTCAACCAGTCGAACTGACATCGGTGACGGGCCGGCGTTATCGCCGGGCGCCGCGCGCCGCGCCGAGTGCCGGAGCATGTCGCCAGCCTCCGCGCCACGGCGCCGCCGGCGGCATCGAGCCATAGATCATGAACTGTCAGTGATGCTTTATGACCCGCCCGAATGAAACGGGTCCCGCGCCGCCCGCGCCCGCGCCGCCCAGACATGCTCAATTTCACGCTCGAAAGCGGCCCGCATATGCAGATATAACACGCCCGGGATGAAATCGACTATTTTGAAGATAAATCTACCGTTTTCTAAATCGACATTTCTCCCGTTTATCCACTGTCCTATTAATATTAGATAATTTATCTTTTCAACTGATAATAATTTCGAATCGAATAGTGAACCGCGTTCACACATTATGTATTTAAAACGTCGGTATCAAGATTTTTGTCACTCCACTGCAAGAAAACGGCCTCACGCAATATTATAATGGTCAGTGCGCTTGGCTCGTGTGGTCATAGACTTCCGAAGCCGTTACTACAAATAAATGCACTACAGATGAAAAAATTACGTTGTTACACTTTTTCCCTTGTTTCCTGCACAGGATAAGTAAAAGTACTTTAGTCACCTGTAACTACAGAAACCAGTAGACATGTTATTCTTAAAATAGTGTAAACTAAGAGCATCAGCAAAAGAGCGTATCTTCGTTGTGATTACGTTCTTTTGTTCAGAAGCGCAGTTTTTTAGAAACGGTATATCCGATCTTGTTTATAATAATTTTCGTTGAAAGTGTTTATTAAGCGTTACCTTTGAATTATTTTCAATATCTTTTGAATTTACAGTTTTGAAAAATAAAGGGGGGACACAATTTATGGTATTTTCAAAGTGATTATTCCCGAAAATTTTAATTTAACAAAAAAAAATTTTACAAATGTTTAAAGTGTTTTTAAATGAACTGGTGAAACACGTGCAACCCGTTTGACTAGCTAACTAAGTAGCACCTTATACAAGATACATATACTCCAAATTTCATCAATATTTATGTTATAGTTTTTAGACGGACGGATGAACTAACATAACGAAACTATAAGGGCTCCGTTTTTACCATTTTGGTTCAAAACCCTAAAAATTCATTCATTAGTTTGTATGTTCGAGCTCGTCGCCTACGCATTTAAGGAATATTCTAGAACATTGTCTACTTCTAACGTAAAAATCAAATAAATATTAAGTTTGTGTACACGTTTATTGTACAGTACCAAATACAGTTTATTTCCTAACAAAGCATGAGCACGTGCAAACACGCTTATAACTTGCTACACGCAACCTATGATAGTACGAGTAGGCAGTGCATATTGGTGCATTGACGCGACTGCGCTGTTGACGTCAGTTCGATCTCATGATGCTCCGTGTTTGTTTGCTGACATCCCATCCCTACACTTGCGTAAAAATCAATGGGATTTGATTTTAGTTTTTGCACCCCACTATTTATGGGATTCCTAAAATGAATTGGTACTAAAAGGCGTTATTTGTCTTGCCGAGTACTGAGATTAGGACTCAAAGCGGGATTCAAATCAAATTTGAGTCGTTTCTACATTGGATGAATATAAAATATTAGAATGTATCACACATGTGATAAATTCGAACAATTTGGCCACAGGAAAACAAAAGTGGTGTGTATCAACTCCAGCATACACCTGGAGTTTATTCTCTAAAAATACATTCCATATACATATATAGTTAAGGATAAAATATATTAAATAAATAAATGTGAATGATTGAAATATCTTTAAATACATGCAATAGGCAAAGGGGATTAAATTAACGCATCTCTTAGGTACAATACTGTAAGTGTGTATATTTATTCTTATTTATTTATATTTATTCGATAAAATATATTATATAAATTCCAAAAGAAATTCCAAAAGCCCACATTAAACGAATCGTAACTTTTAATACTGTGGACATTGGCAGTAACACTTAACATCATATACATAAGAGCTTAGCTCATCTATTTAAAAGTAAAACGTCTATTAATGAGCAATACAAGAACAAAACACGCAATCAGTATAAGATGCGCGAATATTTTGCACGGAGGGGCAATTTAACAACGACCTCACTTTTTGTGATTACTCAATTTTGTACCCCATCTAATTTTCATTTTGTGGGCTATACAAAATGTGAAAATTGACTCTTACAAGAGTAGACTCCAAAAATAAGTTTCCTTGACTCTTAAAGAATAGATTCCAAAAATAAGTCTAATATAGAATATTTGTTCAGTTTCAAATTAAAACAAAAAATCGAAAATGGAGTATCATTTGAAAGCGAATCGACATCCATCGTTTGACCGAAACAAAGTCGATAAAGTGCAACATAGCTCCATTTAATTAGCGTCATACAGCTCAGTCGCCGGCGCCGTCCGATCACAACGTGCAGCAAACATCATCGAATAATAATGCAACGTTAAATTTTAATCCGTAAATCGCATTTGCCGGCGCGCGCGCGGGCGGCGCGGGCGCCTGCACTTATACGCGATTGCAGTTAAACAGTTAAACGAACCGAAACGCGCCGCAGCCGCTATAGCTACGACTTCACAAAACGTTAACTCTATTTTACTACCTGACCCGCGTGGCATTTAATTAACTAAAATGTAATGTGTTTCGAGAGGACAGGTGTCGTTCCTTTTTATTTTATTTGCAAATATTAATCTATTTATTGAATGAGAATGTTTTATTTTATTAGATTCTGTTACTGCTAAACCGACGTGAAAGTCAATTAAATTTGCACTCCTTACTGAACAAGCGCAAGTGCTACCCTCTCCCGCCCAAGTCAAGGCTTATAGTGCACTAAGGATTAAATAGCACTATAGTTTGGCTAAACATAATGTGGCGCAGGGCTTATGCTCTCCAACCCAAGTCAAGGCTTATAGTGCACCAAGGATTAAATAGCACTATAGTTTGGCTAAACATAATATGGCGCAGGTGTTATGCTCTCCAACACAAGTCATGGCTTATAGTGCACTAAGGATTAAATAGCACTATAGTTTGGCTAAATATAATGTGGCACAGGTGTTATACCCTCGTGCTCAAGTCAAATTTTATAGTGCACCAAGGATTAAATAGCACTATTGTTTGGCTAAACATAATGTGGCGCAGGTGTTATGCTCTCTAACCCAAGTCATGGCTTATAGTGTACTAAGGATTAAATAGCACTATAGTTTCGCTAAACATAATGGGGCACAGGTATTATGTCCTCCCACTCAAGTGAAGGTTTATAATGCATACTATGTACCTCCAACCGAGTCAAGATTTGTGGTGCGCTGAAAATTAAATGTCATTATGCTAGATAAACTTAATATGGCTCAAATGCTTTACCCTCCCACCCAAGTCAAAATTTGTAGTGCGCCGAAGATAAAATAGCAATAAGTTGACTAAACTTTTTGTGGCGCAAATGGTATGCACTCCCAACCGAATCAAGGTGGCCAAGCTCAAGTCAAGCCAAGCCAATGTATTAAGTTACCGAAATTTGCCCATAAGTGTTCCCTCCTGAAATGCTAAACAAAAAAGCAAAATACTTTAAATAAATTATTTTAAATAAAACATGGTTATGGAACAGAACTTAGTGCTTAATTGTCTGCATGATTGTTCATTATTCTAATTCACCTGCAGATTTTGAAGTGATCAATTATCCCTTACGTTGAAAGTGAAGAAAAATATTTGTTGACAACAACATGTTTTAGAACGTTAACTACAACAGACTATCTCAATTCTCGGAGCTAGTAAATTTTATTGTAACTTGATTATTATTTTTACTGTGAACCAAGTAAATGTGATTGTCCTTGTATTTGAACTCACTGTCTGTCTCCCTCAACTAAAAATTCATTTTGTAGACCTTAATAAATTGAATACAAAAGTCTATAGTCGATGTATTAAAACAGTCCGAACTTCGTAATTTAACCAATTTCGTTGTTTTTAAAAATGGAATATATTTATTTGACTATATAAACCCGTAATGAACTCTTATAAACAAATTTTCCTGGATGTTTAGTTTCCAAGATATCTAAAAAAAATATTTTCCAGGCAGATTCACATTTAGATCCATCATAAATTATTTTATATATGATCCATCATAAACTATTTTATATATGATCCATCATAAATTATTTTCAGTTGCGAAATAAAGTATTTCATTTTCCAAATTTCGTAATGCGTTAGAGAGGCTACATCCAAGTAATGATCGTGTATCAAAGAGACCTCTCTTATTACAAAACCGAGAGTCGGTTATCACTCGGCAACTCGGCACTAATCGGAAAAGTTCGGGAAACTTCGCCTCTCCGGCGTAGTTAGCTTTGACAATCGACTACCCCACATTGCATAGTAATTTTGTCGTATTAATTTTGGCTGTAAAACAAAGTGCTCTACTTCATAAAATATTGGCAACTCGACGACATTGCGATAACAGTAAGGACAAGGATTCAACATGTAAGGAATGTATTCTGTCAATACTAGCGTCCGCTAGGCAAAACTAAAATCAAAAAGGCATTTTAAAAGGCACTAAAATAAAACGTTTTAAAATTATATTTACAAAAGAAATAATTAAAGTAAAGAAAACAGTCCATAGACGTTGTCCTGTCAATTTAAGAATAACAGCAAAATAAGCAAGAGTTTAATTTCATGAATTTCCATTTAGAAATATAACCGTAGGATAATAACAAGGAGCGACAGAAAAAAAACTAAACACGTACCATTACTTATTTTTATTTGAAATGATGTTGAACACGTTTTATGTAAAATAATTAAATAATTATTTTTTGCATATTTTTTATCACGTGTCCAATGGATCTCCGTGGCGTTGGAAACCATTGAAACAAGTGTTATATGCAATGATCATTTCATCAAATCAAATCAAAAAATCAAAAATATCTTTATTTCGTAAGTAATTACACTTGAAATACGTTATTATTATTTTTATTCATCAATACAAAGAATTTAGTAATTAATAATTTAGTCGACATTTAAAAATAATATGAGCTAACCGATAAATAGTCGAGCAGTTCAATCCCAGGACTTCTTTTCATTATGATATTCCGATACGGTATAATAGCTATTGCGATATAACTTTCTTTTAACGAAACCTTTAAACTCAGCAAATGGCAAATTTTGAATTTCAGCTTAGATCTTATTATAAAAGCGCACACACAGCCCCTTTAGTGATTTATTAACTTTACTTAGACGGGTCTTATAAACATCAAGATCGTTCTTATGTCTAGTGTTAATATTAGGGATGTCGCTCCTTTTTTAGAACGATTCTATGTCTCTTGACATGTCACATACCAGGTTTTCGTATATATATTATGATGGTGAAGTTAGGATATTAATTTCTCTAATTTTTTCCCTGAGAGATATCATTGGTCTAAAATCATAAACAGCACGAACAGCTCGCTTGTACAGCACGAAAATTGTGTTAACATCGGCTGCGTGATCTCATAACAAAATTCCATAGGTCATAAGACTATGAAAAAAACTGAAAAAAAACTAGTCTCGCGGTGCTTTCTTCTGTAAGTCGCCGAATTATTTTGACTGCATATGCTGCGGAACAAGTCTTTTCGCTAATTTCGTAATAGGAGAATTCCAACGTAACTTAGAATCTAAAGTGACCAAGAAATAGGGTCATGTCCACAATATCCAGTACCTCGTTTTTGACCATTACATTGTTTTCGACCAATTTAGAATTAGATAGGGAAAATTTTACAAGTTTTGTTTTCCAAACATTGAACAGAAGTTTATTAATACTAAACCACTTAACGATTTCAGAGATGATATCGTTTTCTTTGTCAAAAGCTGGTTGATGCCTATCAATTTCAGCAAACAGGACATTCCCTTGACCATGCTTTACAAGATGTGGTAGATCATTTGTGTATACTAGGAGCAGAAATGGTCCAAGAACTGAATCCTGTGGCACGCTCATGTTGACTACACAGCCTGACAACCTCTCGCCATTAATGTCAACCCTTTGAATCCTATCACTTAAATAAGACTTTAAAAGTTCAAGAGATCGACCTGTGACGCCATAATGATGTAGTTTCCTAATCAATGTGTCATGATGAAGTCAAATGCCTTGGATAAATCACAGAAAGCACCAATCGCGTCCTGTGGAACCTCCCAGGCATCAAAAATCTGCTGAATGAGCTCGACACTGACTTTGGTTGTTGAGCGATCCTTGTGAATCCAAATTGTTTAACGTTCATCAAATTATTGTTATAAAAATACTGCAATAGTTGATTTAAAATAAGCTTTTCAAAAATTTTACTGAGCGTCGGTAGTATTGATATCGGTCTAAAGTTTGTAGGGTCAGATATACTACCGGATTTAAATAATGGATTTATTTTACTTTGCTTCATTAGATCCGGAAACACACCACAATCGACGCAAGCATTAAAAATCACTACTAGACATGGAGCAATGCAATCTATTATTGAATCAATTATTTTTACGGAAAGGCCATCAAGGTCGGCAGTTTTTTCATTTTTATACATTTGAATCCTTTGAGAACGTCATTATAATGGACGTGAGTAAATGCAAACAAAACGCTACAAACATCGACGTTACGTTTCAACAAAAAATCGGTGAAAGCGAGCGATGACTTCAAAGATTGTGTAGTTGAAACTGGAATACTAGCAAAGAAATTTTCAAAGGCAAAGGCAACTTCTACGACTTTGTTTAATATTTTGTCATTAATTTTTAATTGAAATTCTAAAGTCAGAATGTCCGTTTTCCAGTTTCACTATTTATTACATTCCAAGTAGTTTTTACCATGTTTGTGCTCTTTTTTATTTTATTACAGATAAACAATGATTTTACGATTACGCACACACGCTTAAAGATCCTGGAATAATTTCATACGTATTGGACAAATATATCCAAATTATTATATGCCCTTTCCTCATAAAGTGCGTACAATTTACGTCCACTAGTATCAATGCCCACTATCGCCCAAGCCCTAAATGATAAAGTATTATTAGCATTGATATTTTTTGATTTAAAAACATTGTTGCATTCAGACCTGCTTATAGTCAGCAGCGAACTATACTATTCATCCGGGTCTTTTCAGTATGATAAATCAAACACCTTTTTTAATACATTTAACCTAAACTGCTCAAGACGACCAGTGTTCACAGGCAAAATTTTGATTTTACGTTTTATATTTTTATTATTGATTTTAAATGTAACCAGCTGCCCATAAAGGTCAGATGATAATTTGCTTATAACTTACTTATACTCTGGATTAATATTTGTAAATATATTACCCAGACAGGATGACGAGGTAGCTGTGAACCTAGTCGGTTCCAAAAATAAATTATCTAAATTATAACATTGGAATAGAGATTTTATTCAAGTACATAAACAAGAATTTTCCAATTGATTTATATTAAAATCTCTGCAAACAGCAATATATTTTCAATTTTTACTAATTTTATACAAAATATCATCCATTACTTTTTCGAATACGTCATACGATGACTTACGGGGTCCGTATACGCTTAATACGACAAGATACTCTATTTTTATGGTAGCCACTTCAATAGTTCGCTCAACAGACAGACTCACAATATCTGAACGTTCTTAATATTTTATATTATTTTTAATTAGTATTAAGGATCCTCCATGCATAGCTTTTTCTTTGCTGAACGAACTTGCTACCTGGTGCATATTGAAATTAAACATGAACTGGTGACTTCTAAGCCAATGCTCTGTAATACATAAAATGTCAATCTCATTGTGATTTAAGAATAACTCAATTTCCACTTCTTTACTTGGTATTTGCTGTACATTTTGATGCACCAGATTGATTATACATTTTTTATTATTAGATTTTTTTTCTCAATCATTATGGGTTGACTATCAGATACTGATACAATATTATTGTTTTTGCTTGTGTCCGAGTCATTACGATTTTTAAATAATGTCGGAAAAGTGCATGAAGTACTCTCGATTGTCTTATAAACTAATTGAAATTTTCAATGTCAAATACCTCGATAGAAGCACATAGTCGTTTGTCCATGTAACAGGACGTGTCAATAATAATATGATAACTTAGCGACTCCGCTAATTTTTGTACAATAAATTTTGAAGGAAATATTTGCCAATAATTTTATTAGTGTCAATAAAATAAAATTAAATTGAGTGACGACATGTTAAAGTATGTAAATTAATATTTAATCTATTTTTATAATTATTTTTATTTTCTGATAAAGTTTGGCTGAATGGAAAAGCGAACAAAATTACTTTATTTATAATTTTCATACTATTTAGTTTTGAGAAGCAGTTAATATTTAGCTTTTCCCTTCTGTCAATCAAAATTATTACTATGCTATTAGATTGAAAATTTGTATTAGCAATTGTTTCCAGTATACTGTCATGTGAGGCTGCTGGTGTACAGATATTTAATATATTTTTTCCGCCTAAGCGACGGCTGAGTTGCAAGCCCACCGACCTTCCGAACTCGTCGCTGTGCACTATAACACCTTACATCAGACGCGCCCCGAGCGCGGCTCCGGCGGCCGCGCGCGGCTCCGGCGTGGACTGCACCGGTCATCTGTTTTGTTTTTCGGGTGCAACCCGTGCAGTCCAGACTTCCACTCGGCAAAATGTCATCGGTGGCAAGAAATCAAAAACTGAATGAAAACCACTGGACCAGTTTCCAAATTATTTTTCATTCTACATTTATGTTTTATTACATTTCATTCATATTAAAGCAACAAAAAATGTGTTATAACAATATTTGACATCGATTTTTCTTTTACATTGATATTCAATTACAACTATCTTAACATATTTTCATTTTGTTTAATATTACTTATGTCGGACTCTGCTTATTTATTTAGCCTATCCAAAAAGACAACGAATGTTTTTACTTATGTGCACTTTAGAAACACAGTATTTTTACATAACCAAAAGTTATTAACAAAAAATTAATGTTTTGTAAATAATTATTAAAAAGTAAATCACGTGCCAAAGTTAAACAAACGATCCCAACTAATTCAAATGTTACGACTAGTTGGCGTAAAAGTCTAGCTGCAGGATTCCTTTCCGATTCAAAAATATCTAATTTTCTATACACACGTTTAGGCGTTGGAATATACGGAAACGGCGCGAGCGCGCATACCTCAAACGAAGAAAGGGGAAAGGCGCATATTTGCAGGATCCCATCGCCATTGACTTAATTCTACGAGGGATTGTCAATTTCGTCAAACGTCCCTGGAACGTGGAGAGTCGCCCGCGATGTGTATCGCGCCCCCTCGCGGCGACAACGGCTTCGAGGAAATCTAAGAAAATGCAATCTAAAACATACGGCGGCAGGGGGCGCACACTGTTTTTATTCGTGTCTGATTATGTTAAGTTTTGTTAGATTATACTGTCTACGATGTAGTTATACGTACTGTAGTGGTAATCATGTGATAACAGTCGCACCTATCGTAAACAATAGATTGGAAAACAATAAACCGTCTCATTTACGGTGAAATACCTATTTACAGTGAGAGGAATGATGATAATACTTTTGCCTAATGTTGAAAGTTTTAAACATTTGTATGTTTACGATTAAAGTAACCGTGAACAGACGACTAATATACTTCAACTAGTACATTTCCTTAAATTAATCTAAAAACTTAATAAATAATAAGAACGCTTAGAAAAGCCTCAGGTACGTGTTATCTTTGCTAGTAAACGTGATACTGTATAAAATATGTCGGTAAAAGAAATGCTCTGCTTCTCGTAAGTTAAACGAGTATGACTGTAGGTTTTAAATAATCAACGATAATTATACACACGCCACACGACCCTCACCGCCTGTCGCCGTACGCGACCGCCGTGTCATAATTACAATATTTACTTAAGCCGTTTTTTATGTCGTATATCTATTAACTAGGGACGAAATGAGCCTTTTTGGTTTCAGTTAAATAAGACCTCCGATTGCTTATAAAATGAAGAAATCATCATTTGAGCGTACATACGAACGTTTTCGTGCGTGTGCGCGTGCCTGTATACACATCATTCAAGATAGTGAATTTTATAATTATCTTGTAAGTACTTTCAAGTTCTTGATAATATTGCTGTAATTTTAAATTGATTATTTTATGGTAACACAAAAATTGATAGCAAAAACCTATACTTATTGACCATTATGATTTTAAAACATTATTAGTTAAAAAAGCATTGACTCTCGTTCGTGTGTCAGCCCCGGATCTTTAACTTTTTTTAGGTGGGGCAAAAACTGAGAAACGCCGCCCCCGTCCCTTATATTTATTTTTACCTTTATCATCCTATATAATTTCAGTAATTGATTAATTTATATCCATCGCTGTTTTTCTGCACGGAAAAAGGAAAACAGGAACTTTTACAGTATGAAATAGTAACGTGGCGCTTTAAATGCAAAAGTGGAAAAATTACAGTTTTTAAATAGTAAAGTTGACAAATTCTGTAAAACTGTAAATCTTATATTTTAAAATGTAAATGTGTTTTATTTTACAGTAATGTAAAATTTACTATTTGACAACGTAATTTTTCTATTTTTGCGTTCGAAGCGCCGCCTTAATATTTCAAACTATAAAAGTTCAAACTAAAAAAGCCTATTTATTTACAGATAGGTATATAGATATAAAATATAAACGTGTAGAATATATATTTAATACATAGTACAGAATAGTATTCAAAATAAAAATATGTATAGTAAAAATCAAAATCAAATATATTGCATTTGTGAATTGAAATTACAATTTTACTCTTCGAGCTTTTGTTCAGCAAATAAATCTATGACCTTGTCGTAATTTAACTCATGTGCAATTCGATTTTCTATCGCTAAAATTGCAAGGCTCGATAAGCGTTCCTGGCTCAGGAAGATCGCAAATAATTTTTAATTAGTTTTAGTTTGCTAAAACTTCGCTCACAGCTTGCGGATGTAGTAGGAAACGTAGAGTAAATTCGCAGGGCAATACAAAACAGGGAAAGCATCCTGCAAATCATGCGCATAGATCTGTTGCAAGAGATAGAAACCGTTAGCCTTTCTATATCACCAAATAAAAGCGGACCTTGCTCTTTAAAAACGTAAAGTTCCTGGCAGAATTCAACGGCGCTTAAATCTCGCTCGTATTTTCGAGCCAGTTATTAATAATATATTATCTTATGTAGTTCCTAGTATTCATGTTATAGTACATACTGTGAGTTTTATATTGTTTATATACAATGACGTGTGGCGTCTCATGTAACATGAACTATAAGTTTAAAAGACTCAAGGAACCTTTTATATATTTTTAAATACATAGTTAGTTCGTCTCCTAACTTGTGCCAGAGAGGTCAATAAAGTATTCCTCAATATTAAATGAAATTTGTCACTTATTAATTAAAACTCCTCACCCATTTCCTATAAATTACAATAATAAGTAAATGATGAGTTGTCCATTAGTCGGTAAAGTGTGAATTTGGCCGCCCCCTGAACATGCCGCCCGGGGCATAGGCCCCGGCTTGCCCCCCCCTAGATCCGGCGCTGTCGTGTGTATACGATACTTGCACAAAGATTTACAATTTATAATAATACAAGGGTTTACAATTTATAAACAGGTTCAAATTTGTCGGTGAGGCTAGTTTATATTTATACCTATATAGTTGTGATGTATTGCTAAATAGTTGCTTCTTTAAGCGAGCGCCCTCAAACACGAACAGTTCTGAAATCACCAGCGCCGTCTCGGCCGTCCGCCGCCCGCCGGAGCGGGGCCGAGTTGTATCGCGACGTCGTCATCACTCCTTAGTCTCTTTCAATGCATGAACTGCAAACGTACCTCAAATGCTCAACATTACTCCAGCGCAGGTCCGGCACAGCGCTGACGTCGCTGTACGAGAGGGCGGAGCCCGATTTTTTTTTCCACCACCCCTCGATACCTCCGTCTGCGCATTCGGACGAACCCTCGTTCGGCGAAGATTACCCTCATAACTATATACATGACATAAAATACTATGTTTAGTCCGAAGTGAATGCTGTACATACGTTAAATAAACACTATCGAGGACTTGGACATCAAAACATCACACATTTAAATATCAAATAGTGCAACGTTTCATTGGTTTATTTTCCAATTTATCAGGCACAATCTACAGTCAAATATTCGAAACATTTTTTTTATTTGTAAAATACAAGAATTGAATCCAATAATAAGACTAAACTTATTAAAAAAAAATAACAACTGCCTTCTAAAACCTATTTATATATTTTTTTAAACAGACTTTTAAAAAAATATACAAAAACAACTCATCAATTGTTGTTGGAGTCATTTCCAGATAAAACAAGGCAAAAAAACATATTCAAACATGCATATGAAACGTTAATATTGAGTCAGAAAGAGATCTTCTTTTTAGAAAAGACGCAATTACGTCTGATCTATCTTTAGCTGAAAACAACTGATTTGTTGTTTTTAAAATCTGTTTAAATTAAAAGATTAATTAAATTAGGTTTCTCAAGGTGGTTATTTCTTTTTTTTTGAAAGATTTATTTATTTCACGTTTTCCAGTTATCGTGTAATTATATTGTAACTTTATAACTAATTTAGCTACTCTACATGTGGATTTAGCCGTAGCTAATAAAATCGGCCAAACATCCTCTATATTTTGTAAGGCACAAGTGGAGAAGTAGTTCCGATCCCAAATTTGTTCTCCACTAGTAGTCTTTCCAGTGTCTACGTTCTTATTTGAAGGTAACTACTGAATTACTCCTATACAAACAACATAAATTATATTTTTTTTTATAATATAAAAGTTCTACTATTCATACAGATTATATTTTTATTCAGTTTCACATTAAATTAATTCATTCTGTTTCTACAGTTATGGTTATATTAATTATATTAGTTATACAGAACATACATAGAAAAAAATACAGACGAACATAGAACCTCCTCCTTTTTTGAAGTCAGTTAAAAATATACATTTTGCTAAATACTTGCTAATTAATTTTTTCAAACTTCGAACTGCTTCGTTATTTCAAGAAACGTTAAAGAGACGTGTATTTGATAATTGTAAAAGAAATGTAATTTTTCAAAAATATGAAATCGCACTTTGTTGGACTGAAAAGTAAATCAAGTTAAATAAATTTCATTAATAAACATAAAAAAGAGCTTGATACTTAACACTAGTTGTCATGCAATATTTTGGTTTAATAAAACGTCGTTTTTGTAAAGTTTATTATTGAAATAAATGTCCTATTCATATTTCTGCTTCCATCTATCCTTCATCCGGCCCTCATTACCGAACGTAATGGATTAAGCTTGTCAAAGCAAACAAAAACCCAATTCGAAGTATTTGCTAGTAACCATTGAAGAGTTCCTCTGCCCACCTCCTGGCTCCATATACAGATCAGCTTGTTGGTACCATGTTATTGTTTGCCATCCGGATCCCTTACACTTGCAAAATTTGAGATCGATATGACAATTAAAAGTACGGTATAATCGACTTCCGAGATTTTTTTACATAATTAGAAGTGTAATTATTATAATATTATAAAGTATTATACAATAGTGAGGATTCAGAAATAAGTTTAACGAGCAATTTAAATATCGAAATGATAAAACTAACTTCGAAGCGTACAACAAATTATTTAAAAAGATATTTAATACGCAACAAATTATCACTTTGAACATCGTTTGAACGGAAAAATAAAAAGTACGCGTATTGTGAAGAGCCAAAGAACCTATTACCTCTGAAGCTTTTGGAAAGCACTCTCTTTTTATCGATATTTGTATTTGTCTTCATTTAAATACTAAATAATCGCATTCGGAAATTCTAAAGAAATGTATAATGTATATATTAGTGACTTGAACGCCAAATAATTATTCAAGTTTATTACATTAATTTATTACGAAAACCAAACAGAAATCGGCCATGCCATTTTTGTCGGACGTAGTATCAATTAAACACCCAAAAGTGACCGAATAAACGAGAAATCTATCAATGCTGTCTGTAACAATCACATCGGCACCCGCGCAACAGCCGTCGGTGTACGGTACAATGATTCCTCCCTCTTTATTACGACCTTCGTGGTCGACAGTCCGGTGCGCTTTCCGCGCCTCCCGGCGTCCCCGCCCGCACTGAAGTCCTCACGTGACCTCTTGGCCGAGGCACCTGTTCATATGTACTCATGGGACTCGCCGGCATAGCCGTACAATATTTCAGGAGGTTCTCGGTCCGCGCGAGCCGGGCGCACCCCGCGTGCGGCGCGCAGACGGGCCGTGACGGCTTTTTATTCTCCTTCTCTCTAAAACTGAATTAGTAGAATTTTTACTAATTGAAGTAGTAATAGTAGAAACTACATCAAAATTAGTAATTTTTAGTTGAATCTACTACAGATTTACTAAGTTTGTAGGCTACTTTTCATTAGTAATTTTCACCATTGAAGAAGTAATATGGCCCAACTTCACTACTGAATTAGTAGTTCTGAATTAGTAGTCACTTGACAATTAGTAAAATAATCACTTTTATAATAGTACAATTATACTTTTTAATTAGTAGAAAATTTACAATTTTAATTTGTAATCATTTCTACTAATTGAAAGAGTGGATAACCACTTATTGCTGGTCGTATACTTTGGACATCTTAAAATAGTAGCTATTGACTATTAATTAGTGGTTTTCCACTAATTCAGTTTTAGAGAGTTCCCTTCAACACGAGGAGAACTACGACAAAAAAAACGAAAGCGTGGAAGCTTCATACGAGCGTCGGGCAACACGAGCAAGGAATTTACCGACCTGGTGCATACAGAGAAAGTAATGCGATATTCGCTGGGAGTTTTGTCGGTAGTAAAGATAGGATAGTGGAAGGGGCAAGGGTCGCGGTCCGAAAGGGCCCCGGGAAACCGCAAAACTTAGTAAAAGCTAACGATTTTCTATTCCATAAATTTAAGTTAGGATACCACACCCATAAAATATGTCTATGTTTTAAATAAAACCAGCCAAGTGCGTGTCGGGCCACGCGGATTGTAGGATTCTATAGTTGCCGGATACAATATGCGGACTCAGAAGGGGACTTTTTGTTTGATGCTATAACATATTAGTTGCGTTCACGTTCTATCGGCTAATAATGTCAAAAACGGGTCGACATAGGACGGATGTTAAGGATGTTATGGTTTTATATTGTCATATTTTTACGGTTCATAACTTTATATTTAATAACTATTATACATAACCAAAAACGCCATCTACGTAATTTTCTATGGAATTTGTACAAAATTTTGCTTTTTTTTTTTTAGTGCATATTTCTTTTAATTTGACAAATTTAAAACAAATGACCTTTATAACAATTTTAAAAATCTAGTATTTCCCATATATTTTGCTGCTTTTGATTTTAACCGACTTCAAATTTAAAAAGGAGGAGGTCCTCAATTCGACTACATTTTTTTTGTTTGTTACCTCAAAACTTTTGACTGGGTAAACCGATTTTGATAATTCTTTTCTTATTTGGAAGCTGGTGCTTTCCGCGTAGTCCTATTTTAATTTGATTTAGTTCCGACGATGGCATTCATGAGAAAATCATATGAATCTTAAATTTGCATTAAATATGTGCGCGACAAATGGACGAATAACTCAATATCACGCCAACCGATTTTGATGATTCTTTTTTGTTAGGAAGGATGTACTTCAAGGTTAGTTTGATGAGAGTTTGGTTAGGTTCTGATTATAGGGTCTCTGGCAAAGTAAAGGAACTCTTCAATTCTTTGGAGCAAATTAACAATACTCGGCCGAATCTTTTATAGGCTATCCGGATCCGGATATTTGAGCCACCTATCATAAGGTCTTTATGGTCAAGTAATTGTCGTAGTCGAATATGATGATAAATTAAGCTCCTTAACGGCTTACAGTAAGGGTGCGATCTATGAGCACCATGTTTAGTAGGTCTACTCATATTCAGACAAATTAATTACTGTACTTCAGATTCACTAAAAATAAACAAAAATTTTAACAAAAAACCGGCTTCAAAACAAAACTTATTCCAAAACAAATTAATTTACACTAAAAAGTAAAAAAAATAATTGAAATATTTTTACGGTTCTCCTACGTAAAATGAAAAGAAAAATATTAAACTACTTAAAAGTCAATCAATTTATTATGACAATATAATGTAGTTACAATTATTGTTGTTTTTGGAGTCGGTGTCTATTGCTAGATATATTGTAATGTTTCTTTGGCTGACATAGTATTTAAGTTTACTAAAAACGTAGTCTAGAATCACAGTGAGAAAATTTAACAATATATCTAAATAGGAACCACTAAAATTCTTAAAAGAATATTCATTCTAATTGAGTCCATGGGAACTCGTGTGGTCTTAAGAGTAACTACTGGAACCAACATATCCATATGATTTTCACTAAAATCGTCTCCTCCTTCACTCTCCCCGATTCACCCATTTAAACAATTGTCGCTAGCACACAGAAACTCACTAGGGTGATAAATATTGTAGAGCGTAGCTCAGGGGGGACATTCGTCGGACCTTTGATGAAGTCCAGGAATTCAAGTAGATATCGAAATAAACATGCGTTGAACACCAATGTATTTATTGATCGGTTTTTCAATAACTCACCTTAATAATTGCAATATGGTCTTTTATCATATTACTTATAACCATCCACTTTTCTTTCACTATCGAAGCTTGTGCACTCGGGCATCAGCCCTCGTCTACTCTTTTCTATGTTTCACTCTCTATTCCATTATCTTGTTCACGTCCGCTCGGATTCTAAGATTCAACACTTAAATTTCGACTACAACGGGAACCCACATTCGCGAGACTAAGCACGAAGGCCGCATGCCTCACATGCCACCTACACCTAGATCCACTACTACAATATTATGTTATATAACATTTAGCCACATTTTAATAGAAAAACATATTTTTGTTTAACCCAATTTTCTCGCAATTTTACATTCTTGTGGAAAAAAATTACATATTTAGCGGGACTCTTTCCCCCCGCCTCCTCTAAACGCCTCACATAATTAATGGACGGCCCCTAAGGGTTCCTTGTTAACTATGGAACCCTAAAAAAAACTTGAAAAAAAAGATAACGTCCA
Organism: Eumeta japonica; assembly: GCA_005406025.1. Classification (NCBI taxonomy): domain Eukaryota; kingdom Metazoa; phylum Arthropoda; class Insecta; order Lepidoptera; family Psychidae; genus Eumeta; species Eumeta japonica. Next base: position 306,213 of record BGZK01000640.1, on the reverse strand, counting down.
ATTTTAGAATGATTTTTGTAGTAATAATAATAACGACGCACTGGGGTATACCAGCTGCGGCAATGTAAATATATACCTATTTAATGCCGTACACTATAAAGCACGAAACTCTGCCATTCTGAATTGCCTGCGAATGAGGCAATGCGCAGCTATAAAGCTCCCTGATCCTTCCTTCTTCTTCCCCGCCTTCCTATTTTCCGCCATCGCGACACTTTCGTGACTAACTTCACAGCGGCAGAGATTCGTACGTTGTGGCTAGCCGCAAACTGAACACGAATTTTTATTATACGTAAATATACATTATTGGACATACGAATTGAACGCGCATACTGATTGCGATTTTCTTCGTTGAAATGCCGGTAGTGACAACGACTGTAGCCGATAACATTGTCGCAGATCGAAGACTGCGGCGAAGATATGTCCAGTAGGTATAGCTGATGATTTTTGGACAAAATGGAGGTGTCCTAATTGCTCAGACAGTATCGATGGCAAACATTCAAAAATAAAAGCGCCAATGCACTCTGGCAGTATGTTCCGTAACTACGAGTCGTTCTTTTCAATTGTACTTATTGCAAGCTGTTATGGATGCAAACTGCAAATTTATTGCAATGATGTGGCAGCCTGTGGTGAAGAAAGTGACAGTGAAATTTTCTCTCGTTCCAATCTCTCAAGACAATTGGAAAAAGGCGCTCTATGTAAGGCAAGAAAAGATGTTACCAGACACGAACATCCCTGTTGAAAACGTCCAATACAGTCCCACACACAATAATAGAATATATAATGGCCTATATGTAATCTATTTGGAAGAAATATTTCCAGATAGAGTTAAATTTAGAATCTATATGTAAGTCCATCATATCGAGGTTTCTTTAATGAACTTAATGGGATTGTAATGTTATTTGTATTTATATGGATCGTATTTACACCTTACCTGTAGGTTTATATCTGTTCTTATCATAAGTCCATGAAGACATAAAAACCAATGTGGATGTTCGAATACAAAATAGAAAATATTTTTAATGCTTTTAAATCACAATTCCACAATCGGAAAAAATAATGAACTCAATATGTAAATCCAGATGAGAACTCTGTAGACATTTAAGCTCCATTAAACTTTCCGTTTCTTTTCTTCGAAAGTTTTTATGAGAATGAATATGGATTTGCAGCGACATTAAGTCCCAATACAATTAATTCTTATTGGAATCTATTGAATGTTGTCAACAGGGATAATTTTGCCTCATGTCTTAGTTGGCGATGAAGCATATACCCTTTGAAGCCATATCTCTTATAACCTCTTCATCGAAGTTGAATCTACCTAATTGGGCAGTCTTGTCGTATACAATGAACATATCCGTCAACAACTGCGATTGTATAATTCTCTTGTATAACTCACTGGAGTGAGTAACAAAGTAGGCTGTCGATATTTATGTTTTGGGCGTGTTCATTTTTACACCCACTTCTTGACAAACGATACTGAAGTCTTTAACAATGAAGCCGCCATTATGATTATGTCGTCAGCAAATCAAAGGTACCAAAGTGTTGATGTTCATGTATCATTTCAAATTCAAAAGCTTAGCATCTTCCAATGCTGTGATGAAGAGTTTCAGGGATATTACACCTTTCTGTCTCACACCTCTTTAAGAAGGATCGCTTTTATGCTTTCATTCTGTGCTGACATAATGGCATTTCTGTACAAACATCTCAACATTTCTATATAGCGATAGGTAGTCAAAGTATGTTATGTTGGAAATTTTTTATGCTTAAGTAAACGCCATAAAAAACCATATTACGTCTTCAAACTTTTTAGATATATGCATTGCATTTATGGTATTTGTAATAATTAATGTGGCTAGAGCATAGCAATCATTTTTGAAACAAGAAGTCGATAAAGAGTAAGTCTGTAAAATCAATCAAAGACTGTAGGTACAACGCTTGATCACCAATGTTGTAATTCAGTAAGAGCTTTAATAGTATTAAGAAAAGACTAATGTTTCAAAAAATGAAATCGCCTTTTTTGGATAACGAACATGTATATTGTTTATATTGATAATCAAACAAACATTTTACACAATAACCTAATAATCATTATAATAAATGACTTAATCAACATTATACACAATTTTCCTATTTATATCACAAATTTTAATGAATAGTAGTTACTAAAATCAATCAATATTTCAGAATCAAGCACTAAATACTATTTAATGTTAATAGCATTTTTTTTTGGTTTCACTACTTTTCTTTAAATTACTAAAGATGCATTAACACTTAGATAACAAACAAGAAACATTCACATTAAATTTACAAGCGTCACAAAAGTTGTTTTATTGTTAAATAAATAATATAACTATATTTTCAAGTATTAAATATATTCTCATCTTTTCTATAGCATTGTCTCATTAAAAATATATATATAAATTTCATTTAAGAGTTTTTCTTTTTGTGTTTGCCACTTAAAATTGTACAGTTGAGTTATAAGATATCAAATCCATTTGATATTAAATTATAAATTTTAATTAATATGGGATGTAGCCTTTTTGGCATTCAAAATATCTTTTGAATAATTTTGCTTGCTCTTTACTCAATTTCAACAAGAGAAAAGAAATCCCCTTAAATAATTCCAAGTGGTTGCAACAACTTCACTTAAATTTTTATTGTTCGTTGCAATAAAAAGTTAAATGAAAATGACTTAGGTATATTGGGATAAACTATTCTGACAATATACACAAACACTTTTTACAATATCCAAATATTGCTTTGCATTTATATAGTTACCCATTTATTTTACAAAGTTCTCCTAGAAGTTCACATAGAACTCATCCAGCCAAAAAAATCAATACTGACTCAGCCACTGGATCTATTTACCAATATATTTGTCTCACAGTAGCCTTTGTTGCGATATGATTTTTTTCCACCGTCTCTCCAAACCAAATATTTTATTTCAATGGAAATCCTATCCTTTCGTTCTTGTATAATTGTGTCAAAAAGGGTTTCTTGGTGAAACGGTGTTGATGAAAATCTTTTTCATGAGGATGACAGCGAGCACCGTCCAATGACACATAAATACCACTTTGTGAGTGTATATGAAACATTGGAATGTGTAGCTTATATTATCATTTTGCATGACAAAGGTCACTTCAAGGTGGTTTGACGATTGACATTGCTATCCTTGTTATATCTTTTGATCAACACTATCATAGAGGACGATGATTAAACCTTTGCAATTGAGTAAATATGTCAATATTAGGTCCACAAATTAAATTAAAAAAAATTAAAAAGCATTTTTTTTTAATTTTCAGTAGTTTACAGTGACTATCTATTTGAAAAAGCAGTTATGAAAATTATATTATAGAAATACATCAAATGTGAAAATGTCTAAGAGAAGTTTTACTTGTAATAAAATTCATAGCCGATATTAGTAATATTATATACAAAACTTTGATCTTGAGCTTCGGTGACCACTCTCTAGTTAGGTTAGACCTTAAGCGTAGCACACTAAATGTAGCGACTTCTTACCTATTGGTAACAAGATGTAGATTAGGAGTAAAGAATAATGGAAATTATTTTGATTTATTATCTTAGACTATTAAAAAAACAAACTCATAGAAACACTTTTGTATTGTGATCTCTTTGTAAGCTATTACTCTATTATTTACATTATTATTTTATGACCATATTACAATATTCCATTCTCTATTATATATTACTCTATATGTATAGAATATTAGTCTCTTATGTATCATATGTTAGTATAACCTAAAACCCTATGACAATATTCACTCACAAATAAATACTACATTTAAACTTGTGAACCATATACAAATCATTGTTTATTCTAATTTGATTGAGCAGATGTTTAGATTCCATAAATATCAAAGGAATAATAATAATAATGAAATCTATCATGTATATGTAAAATGTTTAAGAAAAATTAAAGTAAAACTTCAATTAACACAACAATATAAATCTTTTATATATTTTTGCATCCAGTTTACAATGATCACAATGCATCAATATTAGCAATAAACAACATAAACAAGTTATTATAGTGTAAACAATAAACAATAACAAATTTTAACTATATAAAAACGAGGTATTTATTTAATTAAACTAGTACAAACATTATATATACAGCTGTTGCATTTTGTTCTAGTCACAACAGATTATATTTATAGATAATAGTTTTTACTATAACAGCAACAACGATACATATTTTCTAATATGCAATTAATATGACAATAGTACTATAAGGCATCATGCTGAAGTTACAGACTTTTGGCCTTCCTATCTTTAAGAAGACTTGAAATAAAGAATTCTCCAGCTCTATATGAAGATCTGACTAATGGTCCGCTGGCAGTATACAAAAAACCTAGTTCATTCCCTTTTTTCTCCCAATGCTTAAACTTGGCTGGTGTAACATATTCAAAAACTTTCAGGTGCTTCTTAGTAGGTTGCATGTACTGACCCAGGGTTAAACAGTCAACTCCCACTTCACGTAAATCTGAAATTTAAAATATATAATGCAAAATCACTTATTCTTCAATCTTGCACTTTAATAGTTATGACATGTAAAGGTTGTTATGTAATCATTTTCAAAAATAAGAGACAATAAGTGATTGCAAAACTTATTATTTTGATTCATCTGCACATATGTTAATTATCTATTTGATATCAGTATGTGTCGTTCAAATCACCTAATGTCAGGGAAGCAGTCAATTGCTCACATCAGCCCAAAACTTCTCCCACTCCTCGAGTGGTTTGGACGTATCTGGAGCGTATACATAAAATAAAAATTTATGTCGATCCAATTTTAACTCAGAGCCAGAGGAGCCTTTGACTTACACATACGTAACCATTTACACATTCAGATTCAGATAAGTTTTCTGATAGAAAGAAACCAACACCGCAGCATCCTCATTGGCTCTGGTCAATGCCAGACCAATAAGTATCGAAGGATCCACATTTGATGGCTCCAACGCTACCTTTAGTTTTGATCTCATTTACGCATAGAATATCCAGTCACCAGTCTTTCATCAATTTACAGACATCATGGATTTTATCATCCACATCTCCACACACATTCAGAGTACCAAAACAAACTTCTCGAGTCATCATTTCACTTTTCCGGGGAACTAGGCTAGGATATAAGTATAATAATTATAATGTATAGCATGGCTAATATTATCATGAGTATGGAAAGATTTGTCCTACAAACTGTATCTAAAATAACATAACTAATATAAATTACATGTGTTAAGATACAATTCATCTAAAACTAACCTTTCATGGTCTGTTCGATTTGTTCATCAGTTTCTCCGAGCCCCAACATGATAGAAGATTTGGTAATTAAATCAGGATTTACTTCTTTAGCTGTCTGCAATACCTTCATTGTTTGACGGTATCTAAAAAGATTTCAAAAATTTTATTTATATGTCTACATTAAGATGAAGCATTTACAAAATGATTATGTAATATATTGTTACAATATTTTACAGAATTATATTACATTATGGTCATGTAGTAATAAGCAAAATGTAAAATAAAGATTTTAATTATTCCGCAGTGCTTTTCAATAATAAATTTATAATAACACATTAAGACTCACCCTGCTCGTGGATCCCTGACAAAGGGAGTAAGCCTTTCAACTGTCTCAACATTATGGGCAAAGACATCGAGACCGCACTCGGCTACAGTTTGAATACAATTTTTGTTTCCCCTAAAATCAGGAACCAAACACTCCACCAAGATTTCATTGTTCCTAAAATATATGGTTGTTATTCACTAATTAAATACAACTAAAAAATATATCAATGAATGTCATTTTTAACTGTTGTCATATTTCAGTAATTTTAAAAATATATATTTAGAATCTTCACTAAACGTTTCGTTGTAATACATATCATTGAATTGTAACTTTAAAATATTTACATTGTGCTATATTATAAATACATGTTTTTTTTTATTCTTGATAATAATATCTTGTATGGTATTTTTATATTAATAAAATAATTTAAAGGACATATAGTATATCTATATTTTCATCACTCAGAATAGATTTTGTAAAGTTCGTCTCATTTATTCTATTTCTAATATCTAAAGATTTTTCACCCTAAAACCAACCTTAATATAACCTTTCAAATCAAAGTATTTCAAATTTTGTTATTTTCAAAAAAAATTATATGATGAATGAACCCAATGTTAAATGGAGAAATATTTTACTTATATGTAATTCATAAGATCATTGGAGTTAGAGACCCAAACTATAGGTATAATTACAATATAACAAGAACAAGGATGACTGAAGATCTTTAAGAAAAAATATAATACTAGGTATCAATATAGTGAATTATATCCAAATGAATAGTCTTCAATATTTACTCCAAAATTAATACAAATAAAAAAAATCAATGTTTCTACTCAACGCTACACATTCAAATCAAGTTACCCAAAAACAAAACATGGAATAAAGCATTAAACCATGAAAAATCAGAATCAATTTTCAAATTTGTATAGTGTTTCCTAATTACACAAATGATTTGATGATGATGATGAAATTGACTACATGTCTATAAGGACAGAACTACAGGAGGAAACTACTATGTACATAGACAATACCTAAGATACATATATTTTTAATTAAACATTAAAACTTAATTGTTATTTGGATAATTTCTGCTATAGCCAATTAAAATTTTTTATCATATAATACTTTCATTTACTTTTATTTTATTTTATCCAGTTAATCTGATTGATAGTAAGATCCATACATTTATACAACAAATATAGTGCTTACTGTATTTTAATTTCTTTGACAGTTTCAGCAAAATGATGTGATCCACCATCAGGAAGATCTGTAAACAGGAATCAACTGTTGAATACTTTCACATATTTAAAAACATTGCTTTCGTAAACTCCATTAAAAATACATATAAAAAAATATTTGACTTATATCCAATATGTACGTTTTTCTTCACTCACCATCTCTGTCGACAGATGTCAGTACAATATAACCTAATCCCCATTGATTTACAGCTCGAGCTGTATTCCGAGGTTCATCAGGATCCAAAGGAGGAGGTTTACGAGATGTTTTCACAGAACAAAACATACAACCTCGAGTACAAGTGTCTCCCATTAGCTGTAAAATCAATAAATTAATGCACTTATTTAGCAATTATGTTTTTAGTATTACAAAACCTGCAGGTTATACAAAAACTGCTCAGCTGTAATATTATTAGAAAACAAAACTACTTTAATATTACTTGACTTGAAAAGCATAAAAAATGACAGTGATGACCATCTGCCATATTATTATGATGTATAAAAATTAAATAACGTACAAGTTTTAAGTACCAGTTTATTTTTAAAAATGGAAGTTACAATATTAAAAATGAAATTACCATAATTGTAGCTGTAGATGTACCATGTTTACCTCCACTCCAACATTCTCCGATATTGGGACATCTCGCTTCCTCACATACTGTACTCAGTTTTAAACTTCTCAATTGTTCTTTTAATTCATTAAACTTTGAACCTACATATAAGGTTTGTTTTATTTAAAATTATTATTGAAAAATATAAGTTAATTAAAGTGAAATATAGAACAAACCTGTAGGTATAGTGGTTTTTAACCAGGGAGGTAAACGAAGCCTATCTTTTTCTCCTTTTTCTCTTTTCAATTTACCTTCATAATCACTCCAATCTTTAGGACGGTCTTCAGAAATAAAATCAGCGAGATTCGGGCCTTCCTTCAATTTTTCTCTTATAGCATCCAATCTGTTACTGTAATTACATACTCGTGCCTACAACACGTAAATATTATTAACAAGTGTACCAAATAACTATAGAAATTATTTTAACAATTCTGTTACGACATACCTGATTACGTCTTGAAATAAAGCATATTTTAAACTTAGTGCCAAACATTCTTTTACTTCTAAAGACTTTCAGTTAACAAAAATCTATATGCTCAGTGATCTATACGAAAATAATTTAGAGAATATTGTAACATTTTGTCTTTGCAACTGTCACTTAATCTCAAAACCTAATGTCAATAGCACACAAGTAGATTGACAGTTACCTCTGAGTTATCTGTTACGTCATGTCAAAATATCGGTAATGTCGTAGATTTTGGCATTTGTGACATTAATTGATTGTCAGAAATGACATTATTTTTTATGACTAACAGTCCACTATCAACTATGAATTTAAATTATCATACTTTAACGTGTTTAGTTTTTAATTTTAACAGTTTACAGTTTATTATTCAAATAAGAGTTTGAAGCACAGTGCTATTAGAGTACAAGACCTTAACCAAAAAACAAAAATATCAAATGAAAATACATACCTTCAAAATACTTCAAATGCAAACAACGGATATATGTGTAAGCCTCTCATAAGTTTATAAACTAATTTATCGATCGACCCCAAATTCTCTTTGACAGATTTTTTCTCAAATAATTTTCGCAATTCGCATAAAAATCGATTGATTTGTTCAAGAGCTATCGTGAAGAAAATTAAAAAGAAAAAGTTTTTTTTTATCTTTCAAATTATGTTACCCATAAATTCCAAAATTTGAGTAGCTCTTCTCCTCAAAAAGCAACGTCGATCATTACAAACTGCATTAAAATCGATTTGTTTGTTTGAGATACATGGTTAACGCCAAATTTGAAAAAATAAGTTGTCACTTTCACATCACCATTGGCGAGCACTTATCCGATAAATAAACGAGCCAGATTTTTAATACTAGCGCATACGAAAAATGAAATAGCAGTAATTCACGTGAACTCAAAATAAAAGACGTAAGCGTCAAACCACATTAAATTTGCTTAAAATAAAACGATGCTAATAAATATTAAACTGTTTACCAGTTTGCTGACAATTGTTAGTATCATTATCCTGAAGAAAAAGTAGTAAATAGAAATTCATTACCGATTCTGAATAATAGCTAAAAAGGCATATTATCAGCATTTGTTTTGAAATTTGATTCTATCGAGAAAAAAATTGTCCAATCGTATGTTTCTTTTATGCTATTTAAATAGTTAAAAAAATATGTACCTAAAAATCAAAGTCATAACTTAATCATTTAATGAGACTGAGGCAAAAACAAATCTCTCTTTTCGCCAATGTATTATCTTAGTAAACCCTGTTGAAAATATCCAATAGATTCCAATAAGAAATAATTGTATTGGGACCTAATGTGCTTTTGTCGCTGCAAGTCGCTGCATATCAATACCCATAAAAACTTTCGAAGAAAAGAAACGGAAAGTTTAATGGAACTTATATGTTTACACAGTTCATAACTGGATTTACATATAGAATATATTATTTTTTCTGATTGTGGAATTGTCATATAAATGCATTAAAAACATTTATTATTTCGTGTTCGGAAATCCACATGGGTTTTTATGTCCAAATGGATTTATGATAAGAGCAGATACAAACCTACAGGTAAAGTGCAGATAGGATCCATACAAATAAAAATAACATTACAATCCCATTAAGTCCAATAAAAAAACGTAATTATGATAGACTTACATATAGATTCTTAATTTAATTCTATTTGGAAATTTTTTCTTCCAGATACATTACATATAAGCCATTACAGACCATATTGTTGTGTATGGGACTGTATTGGATGTTCTCAAGAGGGAACTGATGTTTGGCACTCAGTCAAGTTTTTCTGCTCAAAAAACGGCGTCAAATGCCGTAAAGCAGAAAATTTGATGACGCGTTCGAAAGATTTCGAGCGCTCGACAAAGCAATATAGCTCAATGCTATTTATATATTTGATTCGAACTGGAAGCTTTGGACTCGAAAGTAGTAAGAAATTTTAGGGAAAACCTGCAGGGCAGTTCCATCTTTTCCATAAAGGCACTCTGGGCACAGGATTAGAAGTTCCAGTCTGACGAAGGTCTCGAAATGTCGTCATCGTCCCTTAACTTGCATGCAAAATTTTATTCAATTTTTATAAAAGTATTATTTCTAGTATGTATCATGTATTATGTATATTATTCTTAAAAGGTTCCAAAACTCACCTGAGGTATTTAAAGGCCAACGTGCAGTGTGTTCAAAGGCCCCGGCTCTATGTGTATAAGGACCGTGACTCTGTATCTAAGGACCCCGATTTTCTGTGCTCAAGGACCCAGCTCCGGGTGCTCAAAAACCCCTGCATAGCTTAAAACATCCCAGCTGGAATATCAACTGTCTTTTGAATCTTTAAGATCGAAAAGCTTAATAACTTATAGACAATTATATTTTAGAACTCGAGAAGCTCAAAAACACATGGATAAGTATCATAGCTGAAACTTTATGGGATAACCTGTAGGATCAACGATTTTTTTTCGTTGTATCGAAAAGGGAGATATATTTTTTTGAAATGTTGATAATTATCCGCCACGTAGGCAGTAAGCATAACGTAAATTGGTATTACTATGTCAACTATAAAGACATTCAATACAACTTTTGGTTTGTAAAACTGACTGAAATCATACTGCCATCGAGTGTGAGCATTTTCACAGAGTCGTTTCGAAGCATAACAAGCACATCCATCTCAAATACTACATTTATTATTGATTTATATAGTATATGGACGGTAATCGTATACTTTGGATCTTGATATTTTGCCACATAGGAATTGAAGTGGCAAATAACTGAATAATCAAGGCTGTCAGGAAGTAAATGCCATATTTTCTTTCGCACATTAAATGCTTACATTATTATTATAATAGATTACTAATTATAAAATAAAAATATTTTTTGATGTATAAACTTTTAGTAACCTGTAATATAATGTTAATTTGTAATAACAGTGTTAACCTGTAATAGTGAATTGCCATTAATATGCATTATTTTATTTAATAAATACAGAGAAGGCGATGACGTCATTCAGTAAATTGTACTGTTTTTAATAAACTAAACAATTTTAATAGAGTAAATTATCCAATCATACAAGTTAAAGTCACAGACGCAACCACTTTCGAATATTGAACAAAACGCCGTTGATGAAACGAACTATAAAGAAAAAAGGTTTAAGTTTGAATATACTTATATTTGTTAGTGTTTATGGCGCTAGTTACCCAAGAAACACAAAATAGAATATATTTTGGAAACAAATTGGTATAGTTAACGAGGTTCAATGACGACAATCTATTTCCGAAAAATTATGTTTTTTACAAAATTCGATTTGACTACATTTACCTTCTCACATATTATTATTATTCATTGTCTATCCGGTATCATTATACTATGTATTTGGCAAAACAGGCAAACTGCTACTTGCATGTTACATCCGCGATTTATTGTTTATCCTTATTTAATTTCCTTTTGATTTTTTAAAACAAAATTACAAGTAAGTACGCTTTTGTTTTATGTTTGTCTTAATTTAATAATAAATACATTAATAGATTTAGTTCTCTATATGACCGAAGAATTATAAAAATATGTTTAACTATCCAAAATATGTTTGATGTTTTAGAGCATATGTAGGCAACAATCAGCCCGGAGTAAGATTTGATCAGACCCGTGATGCATTTTGAGAAACCCAATAAAAAATACATATTACACGACTTACTCCTGCTCACGGGATCATGTCAGCGAGCAAGCCGAGTGGCGGCGATCATCAAAGCGTGAGGCGGCAAACATCCTTCGATGTTTCCCGTTTCACTGGCAGCGCAACAAAAGATCATTCCTTCTCAATTGTTCTACATTAGACGATTCTAGATTATTCCTTCAATTGAACTATAATCATATGTATGGCCCGAACGTAGTTCAGTTCTATTTGAGCTATCGAAGTGATAACTTCGACAAGCGATGTCCTGGCAAACTGCTAGTGCCGTCAATTTGCTTTGTGATTTTGTGTACACCTCGAGTGCTCATTAATTATATTTTGTTATTAAGCTTATCGAACGAAAAGAAAACGAAAATGATGTCTGGTGGAAAGAAACGAAAAGTAGACACAAAGGGTCGCCAGTTTCAACAAAAATAGACTGAAGAATTCTTTTTTATCTAGCACAATGGTAAGCCTATTTTGTGTTTGCTGAGTAATGAAACCATTTTAGTAATTAAATAATTCAATATCAAGAGGCGTTACTCTACTAAGCATCCTACGCTGCCCTCACTGTACAGAACAAATAAGAAAAGACGAAATCCAAAAACTTATCGACAATTCGGAAAACCAGAGGCAATTAATGTTTCATAAACATAAAACACAACTTGATAATGTTATGAAAGCTAGTTTCATCGTTAGTTCTAAATTGGCAAAGTCACTAAAACTATTTGTCGAAGGAGAATTTATCAAGGAGTGTATGTTAAAAATTTGCAGTGTTTTGTGTCTCCGTTTTCTATCTCCACGATAATTTGACATTTTATCTATTCGAACGACAGATGAACTAAAACGTCATTCTCTTCTCAAAAGATAATGAAAATACACAGATAATTTATTTACGAATCTGAAAATCTTTAATGTTATTGACCTTTTCAGATTTGATTCAAGATACCCAAATTCCGATGTTGAACTTTGTTGCTTCCCACATTTTTTTTTTATTTTGAACGTCAGTAATTATTACAGACCAACAGCATTAATTGTTATGTTTACGACAGAACTCTGGACAATTTATATTCCGGTCAAATTATCTGTTCTTGGAAACTCGTCGTACAATACCGCGAATAACTATATTAACTTATTTTTTTAACTCATAACATATAAATGTTAATCCCATTAGTCTGTATAGAACTAGACAAGCTCAGGCTAATGAATTATTAACACGTGCTATTTTCACCTCTTCTACGTACAATTAAGTAATTTACAAGATGCTACGAAAAACATTTTTGACATAATTGAATTTTTGTACAGTAATATTGGCAGATCTTTAATATTACAATAAAAATCGGTTGTCTGTAAAGTCGGTTTACTGACGATAGTTGAACGTGACAACGTCATAAGAAAATACTGATGGAATGGTTTCATTTTTTTGAAATCATAGCTACGCTCGATAATTATTTCGATCGAATAGTAAAGCAATTGACTTTTTACTAATCGTGAAATAGTTCTGTTAACTTATGGTTATAGTTTTATCAATTATAGCATAACCTACAATCGCTGCACTAGCGGACCGATGCTATTTATTTTAATGATGAAAGCACGAATATTCGACAATATATCACTGAACAATGAACATATATTTAATATCGAAAGAATCATTATCTTTATCGCCGCAATTATCGTTGCTATAAACAATTGACACCACATTCACTTTTCACTGCACTTCATACTTGACGAAAACATGTAAATGTATTATTGTATAGCAGCTGTCCACGCGGACGCATCGCTCATTCAAGTAGGAGAGAGACAGATGTCGAACGCTGCCAAACGCGGAGGCCGATTGTGCCTCTTTGTCGCTCGTTCCGCGCTCTCGCTTGCACTTCAAGCCTTAAATGGAACACCTCAGAGCGAGGTAACGCTGCATGAGTCATGTTTTTCGTGCGTGCAGCGGCCCCATTGAATTATAAGACGTTGTCACGTCAAAAAATCTTTAAGACTAAGTTTCAAGGGTAGTTTATTAGGGTAAGTGAAAATAGTAGTAAACATTTTTTCGAATGTAACTCCCATTAACATATATAGCGGTCATTTATGGGCTTGAGTGGCAAATGCGTATTTCTAAAATGATCTGACATAATATAGATACATACAAATGTGCTTTAAGTAACCTATTATTGCAATATTAGAACAATATAAAAAACTAATAAAATATCATCAATGTCTAGTTAGTTTTCCATTAATTCGATATAATGAACAACAAATAATAAGTTTTATTAAAAATGAATGTCGCACCAGAAAAACTAATAATTTGGCACTGCAACCATTAGAATATTTTAATATAAATTATTTTAATCTCGATATGCCAGACTAAATAGTATGTATTTGCTTATATTATGAATTAATACTATTATAACAATTAATAAATGATACAAGTTCAAAAATATTTGACATTTGCACATTTTTTATGAAAAAAATTACAATGTAAATAATTTAGAATTACAAATACCACACTTTACGTAAAATTAATGTTCGGAAATTTTGATAACAATAGGCACTTATAACAAATATTAGCCAAAACTTTGAACCAAAATGGAATACTTGGTGTTATGAGTCTTCTCATATTATTACTCTGTGGACTTCTCATTCTGTACCAGCTCCTATTAACGTCAAATACTTTTTAATATATATCGTCTTGTTTAAGATGGTGAGATTTTTAATCGATTATTGTTGAATCGATTTTAAAGCATAATGTATTAATTTGATTTTATTATTTACAGTATTTACTCTATTTTGTTTTAATGCAAATTTCAGGTTTTTAATACAGTGTCAGATGTTGTTTATTGTTTTGATTTATTTGAATGACTATTAAAAACAATACATGTTGAAGCTATAATCGTAACCTAATATTGTCAAGTCAGATAATTTTGAATCGTTAGAAAAGTAATCGAAATCTTGGAAATGAAAATGGCCTTAGACCCTGTGTTGTGTAGTATAGGAATGAAAAACTAAATGTTTTTGATGCTGTATCAGTATGTATATGTAATATAATTATCAACATGAGCACAGTTGTCGCACATTTATTTGAAGAAGCGATGAAACATTTTATAAATTCCCACCAACAAAACGAGGTACGCATATGCGCTTTGTTACCTGTTTGTATACATTGCATTTGTTATTGAAACATTTATTTTAACAGTGTATTTAAACAATCGCAAGTATTAAATGTAAAATTTCCAACAATTTTTTACCCATACATAGATTGATATAACCATTTTTATATAATAAATTCTTTCGGACAGCCAGTCGTATTTTAATAATTCCAATAAATTAAAATGTGTAGTTAAAGTTAAAAAATGTACTTTCATTGAGTATTCTGTTTTAACTGTGCTATTTTATATGCCTATAATTGTTTATTGAGCCAATTATCAAGTATAATCAATAAAAATATATTTACAGCCCGTTCACATAGATGGGAATAATTTACCACTCACTGTTCAAGATGACACCGGTAGTAGAGGAGTTACTGTTATGCACCCTTCAAGTTTTCCACCCCAGCTATGCAGGTGATTATCGACCACAAATGATTTGCTGATACTGAAAATAGTACGCTTAGCTAAGGTTTTTAATAATAAATGAAACTATATCAAGGAGGGAATACAAATTAACATTGATAGTGTAAAACAATGTAGACAACAAAATTTATTTTTTCCTATTTTTTTATTGGTGTTAAAGGCAATGTTACATGCATTTCATGTGACAGTACTGGAAATTGTTTGGTAATACTCTTTCTTGAATAATTTAAAATATTAGTATTTTAGCATTCATATAATACATTAAAAGATTATTGAAATACTCCAAGCAAAGACATTGTAATGGCTGATGTCCCAATTTTGCTAAACTATGAAATGATTTCCTGTAATTTAAAGAACTTCGCTTAATATACTTAAACGTTTCAATGTTTCTTTTCATTTCTATATACAATGTACTTAAATATTTAAAAATAGCCAATGAAGCTTTATCAGCATCTAATTAAAACAAATATTTATAAATATTACTAAGATTATTTTATTTTGCAGACTATTTGTTTAAGAATCAGTGAAAACATATTTTGTACTTAGATTAAAGAATAAAAGCCTAGTTAAGAACTTCTTTATATACCTCCATGTGATATCAGGTGATTGGTAGATAAAAGAAATCTACATAAAATGGCATATGTATGGAATAACTTTACTTATATTTATCACTGTGTTTGACTTAATAGATCACTTAGATAAGCATTTAACAATAAAATAAGTCATTAATTCCATTTGTGAAAAATCAGTATTGATATGGTTCTTTTAACGTAAAGATGTGAAGCAGTTGATTCTTTCACAAATAAATTGTTTATTTTTTGAAGAAATAATGAAAAATTGTCAATATTACATATTGTCACTCCTATTTTTTTAAATTGCAATTCAATAAGTAATATACACATGTCAACACTAAAAAAGTAATAGGTATCTAGGTATTATATATAGGACTAAAATGAAAATACATCAGTATATTGTCTTATTATATCTGTAAATTAGAAGACATTGTTTTGAACTATGGAAATTTTTATTAACTTCGCCAATGTTTACCAAAATTGTTTTTTTTATTATTATTATAAAATATTTTTCATTCAATAATATTTTATAATTGTTCTTGTTTACATACACTTTATTTGGTATATAATTTTTACCAATGTCTAATCTTAAAAGGAATACAATAAGTTGTTTTTCAAATAATATAAATGTTTATTGGTTTTAGGCAAGTTGGTGACACTGTACATCCTACTGATTCAAGTGGATGGGGTGAAGAAATTTTGGAAGCTGATGGTAAACTGGCTGCACTGGTTGCACATCTGTCACAAAATCCCAGAATTTCACACCTCCACCATAAGGTGACTGTCTATTTTTATAAAAGTGTCTTATCAAAATAAATGTAAAATAAAACCCTTCAAATTGCACTTTTTTAATATTGCATTTTTATATTGTTTTTTATTGTTGTTTATATTCATAAAGTGAAAATAGTAAAGTAATACACCTTTACCACCACTAGCTTTACAAAATGGCATATCTTTCATCTAAAAATGGAGAAAAGTAATATTAAAAATATAAATAAATTGTAGAATGAAAAGTTAGAAATGCCAAATCTGCATGTGTCAAAATGTTTTTATTCACAAAACATACAAATTATAAAAAAAAAACTGACCAAGAGCATGTCGGACCACACTCATAGGGCTCCGATGCCATTATTACAAAGAAATACAATACAAATGAAAAAGTATGTTGTTACATTTTTTCCATGTTTCCCACACAGAATAGTTAAAAGCACTTTAGTCGCCTATAACTAGAAAAACTATTACTATTAAACTAGTGTAAAGTGCACCAGCAAAAGAGTGTATGTTCATGGCACTTAGGTTCTTTTGTTAAGAAGTGCAGTTTTTCAGTAGTAACTCAAAAACAGTATATTGGACTATATTCAAAATAATTTTTATTGAAAGTATTTATTGAACATTATCTTTGTTATTTTTTTCATATTTTTTGGACCAACAGTTTAGAAAATAAGAAGGGAAAGGGACACAATTTCTGCAATTTTGGAGCGATTATTTCTGAAAATATTCACGTAATCAGAAAAATTAAAAAACAATAATATTTTGGTTTTTTATAGTTACCTAAAACAATTTCACTATTTCTTGTTAAAAATGCTTAATATTACAGTAATGAATTTACTAGTTAGCAATTTTATTAACTGTACCAAATTATATTTCATGTTTCTAAACTCAGTGTAATTATTTTCATTTAGGTGCCATCGACAAGAACAGATGTGGATGCTTCTGTGATCAATGATGCAACAATGAGGCTTTTTAATGGCCAGACTTTGGTAAGATAAAAGTTAAAAATCAGTATACTTAGCGCATAAATTCTGTTTGACTATTGATTGATTCCTAAATGGTACCAGCCCCAGATCTACAATTTTTCCGAACTGGAGCAGAAACTTGATAGTGACGCCCACTCCCTCCACAGCAGTGGAAAAAATTATGAAAAAAAGAGCATGTGTACAAAGTACACGTGTCAAAAGTGGAATTTCTTTGGCAACATTTCTTAAAATCAGTAAGATTGTCCATAAATAATCAGATATCAATTAAAGACTAAAATTAAAGATAAAAATTGATGAAAGATCAAAAATGGGATATTGTAGGTGGATTGAGGCATAGTGTTGAAAAGATTTCTAAAAAAATTTTTAAATTGAAATTACGATGAAATTCCGCATAATGCAGTAATCATTAAATGAATACTAATAAAAAATATATTGTACAAATAATGTAATATTGTTGTCAGGCAAGAAAATAAAAATTATATATACTTTTTATATTTAAAACCATTATGATAAAGGATGTTTAAGCAATGTACATTTTTTTTGTATTTCAAAGAAAAGCTATTTTAATTGATAGACAAATATGTACAAGCACATAATATATTCAAATTTGTCATTATCATAGTTATTGTTATTATAATTATTAATAAATTTCGCTTATATTGATATAATTATTATACTTTTATTTATTTAATTAAAAAATTGTAGAAGTTATAATAAGTAATATGTTTTACATTCAACATAATTCAGGAGCCTCATAAAAAGAATACTCTACTTTACTGTAGAAGAGTGTTACAGTACAGCATGCTTACTATTTTCGTCTCTTTCTTTCTGGCGATCTATCCGATTGCTCTCTCCGTTTTAAAAAATGTAAAATCATGAGAGCCTTATCATCCCACTAATATTATATTATGCCATAACATGACCTTGAAATTTCACTCCCAATGCGCTCAAAGAAGTTTCACTTCAAAAAATGACAAATATATGTTGACATGTTTTGTGGTCGCAAACTAAGAATTTTTGATGATGACATAGAATAGGGACTCCTAACTTTTTTAATTTGTTCTACTCCAAGGATTAAAAAGTAAGTAGCATAAATGAAAAAATGGACTTTTAATACACAACATGATACTATATTAAAAAAAAAAGTGTCACTATTTTTTGCCCCTATACCTGCATAGAGACCTATAAATTATAATTTACTATATGAGTGTAAATTTTTATACAAAATTTTATGCAGCTACAATATCTATTACCACCAAATCTTGTAATTTAACTTTATTAAGATTAAATAAACACTTGTACCAGGGAGCCTGAAATTCATAAATAGAAACTAACAGGTTTGAACAGGCATTTTCAACATTGTTTTTCAAGAATTTCCCACATTAGAAAATGTTTTTGCCTTTTTTTGTTATAAATTATTGAAGTAAAATTTATATCAAAATTTTGTATTAAAATTATTAAAGCTGTATTATTTTTATTCTGTCTTTAAATATGGTTTTATCACTTCTGTCCTATCAGGAACAACCTAGTGAGCAAATGGCGGTGCCAATGACTTCTCTACCACCACTACCTCAGCTGCAAGAGATGAAACAGCGTTGCCAAGAAGGATGGTTCACTCACAAACAAACCAAACGTAATCTAGTTAAGGTAAATATTTACAGTTATTTCATTTCTACATCCAATAGAAACAATGTATAACAGTTCAGCAAAGCATAAAAAACTATTTTGTCTGGTATTCTTTTGAAATGTGAATACAATAGGTACTTTTATTCCCAATTTTCATATGTCAAAGAAAAATTTTCATTTACATCAATGAGTTGAAAACAGTCTAGTACAATTTTTAATAGATGTAGGTAGTTGGTATCACTTGTGTTTGATTAATTTACAATTTTACATAAAAGAAAAGAGAACAATCATCATTATACAGAGGAATCTCAATAACTCGAACCTCATTAAGTGGAAAAAAATTGCCATTCTCTTCCGATGAACCCCTAAATATCTCGAATTATTTAGACTCTGTAAGTCGAACAAAATGTTATTTCCCTACAAAATATTGATAATACATATTTATACTTGATAACTCGAATTTCAAAAAGAGATTCCGTAAGTTGTAGTTGGTAAAATATAATGATGCCTTACTTGGTTGGAATTCTCCGAAATAATAGCAATAAATTCCAAAATGAATGTTCGGGTTTGGGGCTTCTAATCTATTGTTATGTCTTGTACACTTGCAATGAATGAATACATTCATGAAACTTTCTAAGTAACACAGCTGTGAACGTTATGTTTGTTCCTTGTCGACACAGTCATATGTATCTCAAAGTTCTTGTTAAGTCGAAAACTCGTTAACTCAAATTTTTTTGCATTTCCCTTGATACTGGAGTTATTGAAATTCCACTGTAGTAGGTATGTAATTTGTCTTGTTTTTACTAAGTCTCAAATCTTATCCTCTCTTATTGTCAAATTATCATATTAATCATTTAGAAATAAGCATAGCCACATAAAAGAAATACCTTTGGATTTAAAACTATTTTTTCTATCTACTTAATGTTTTATTTACCAATATTTGTCCACGGAGAAAAGACTTTTGTTACCTTTTTAGGTTAATGGCAAAAACAGAACCCTTATAGTTTCGTCACATCCATCCATCTGTCCATATGTCACAGGCATTTTATTCAAAAACTACAAGATGTATATTTTGATTAAATTTATAGTGTAGGTGTCTTGTATAAGCCGCTACTTAGTTTAGTAGTCAAATAATAAAAATAATTATTTCAGGGGGTACACTCCAGACATGTAAAAGAAGCAGAAAAATTTTTTTTCAGCAAATGTCAATGAATTGCATATACTTCAACAGTTCTTTTAAAAACGCTAAGGATTTTAAGCAATTTTCGATTAAGTTAATATTTTCAGAAATAATCGCTCTGAAAGTAGCAGAAATTGTGCCTCCTACTCTTTATTTTTAAACCATATGTCCAAAAATACGAAAAAAATTTCAAAGGACACGCTTAATAAATACTTCAATGAAAATTATTTCGAACATAATCGGATATAGTTTTTTGAGTTATTGCTTAAAAACTGCATTTCTCAACAAAAAATTGTAACTGCCTTGAACATATGCTCTTCTGCTGGTGCTTTTTAGTTTACATTATTTTAAGAGTGATAGTCGACATACCTTGTTTCTCTAGTTATAGATCATTAAAGTGCTTATACTTATTATGTGTGGGAAACATGGAAACACTGTATTTTAGTTTGTAGTGCATTTTTTTTTGTAGTAATGGCTTCGGACTACATTGATCACGGTCTGAAGATGATAGATGAAAAGATGGACGGACATATATGATGAAAATAAAGGTTCTGCTTTTGCCATTTTGGCTCTGAACCCTAAAAATTGCGATTCCCTTTCACTGAACCACTAAATATGCAGTATCTCTAATTATCTAAATTATGTAATTTTAACCAAATATTGTTTGTCTATGAGATATTGATAATATAATGTAAACTCTATAATTTGAATTTCAAAAATCACACTCCATAATTTGAAATTAGTTAAATATAATGTTATCTTACTTGGCATTTCTCTGAATTCATAACAATAAAATCAAAAGGAATTTTTGGAGCTTTCTATTCTGTACATCTGCAAGTGTAAACAAACTTATTTTAGTAATACGTCTGTTTCTTTGTTTACTCATGTTTGGGATCATTGCTTTAAAAGAAGTTTATTACCATAAAATTCAATTCAAATTTTTATTTAACTATGATTCTACAACTCAAGAAATATATTTAAAAATTGGGCATTATGACCTCAAAACTTTAGCAAATTAAATTTTTTTTATTGTTATGAGTCGAAAATTGATTAACTTGAAATTTTTATAATTTCTCTTGAAATTTGAGTTACCGAAATTCTGTATAAAAATGTTAACCATTTGTTTCATGTTTCAGAGAGCATATTAACTGATTGATCCCCGACATAGTTATTGTATTGATGGTAGTGATTGTTAACAACCTCCAACCTACAGGAGTCAATGTGATGGCCTTAGTTGTAAGCCCCTAAATCTGAATTAAAAAGAAAAAAAATTAAAAGCAAGAATAAATTGTGATGCTGTTGTAGAGTTACAAATGGACAATCCCCACATATTGAAAGTTTAAACTGTAATTATTAGATAGAAATGTTTTTCAGACATCATTTTCTCCAATTGTTTCAGAATTTATTTTTATGTATACATTACAATGTTTTTTTATATTTTTCTAGGCAGCAACCAAACCATCCAAATTACAATATTAAAATTCTCTTTAAGTCATGTAGATAGGAGAATAGGAGGAGGTTTTTAGGTTCTATGGGTAGGCAAATACACAGTTAAATTGCAGAGATAATTTAATAATAGTATTTCTTGTAATTATATCTTTTTGTAGGGTAACATCATTGTGTAAATATTATTTATAAAAGGAAGGTGATTATAAATATATACTTAATGAATTTTACAGGAGGATTCATCAATAATGAACGAAGTAGATCATCAGGCCTTGGAGATAGCAGGCGCGTCGCCAGCGCAAAACAAACCCAGCAAAAAAAGTTTGCCTCATAAAAAACGCATATCCCGAAAATTGAAAAGAAATACTGGTTGCAGTACCCCTCAGCAGGTTAAATTATTGATTTAAGTTATGAAACAATTTAGTTATAATACAATTGCATAGTTTATTCTGCAAGCATAATTACACTTGTTTGCAGTCAAGCATTTTAAAACTATGTGAAAATTGTTATTGATTGATGACTGTGCTTTTACTGAATTTTTGGTGGGGGTAGACTATAGGACCAATAGTGACCGCTTATATCTTTATCCAGTTTGTAAAAGAATTAATATTGAATGACATATGTTCATTTAAATAAATTTACGAAATTTATTTAATAACAAGTTTGCTATTGTAGAATAAAATTGATTCAGTTGTAAGGTAATTTAGCTAATAGAAAACTATATATAATTTCAGCTCTGCTGCATTATTTGTCTATTAATTGTTTTCTGGGTTATGCACTGTTGGTTTGCTATTGATTTTGACTTAGCACACATTGGTGACCCTCCGATTTGAATAATTTTGTGCTATTGGCTTACCATAAAACAAATATAGTGAAAGTAATTATTCTAGTAGTCTATCAATGTTTGACTTCATAGATGAAAGGATTTAGTATGATAATAGTATATTTGCCAAGACAACCAACATGACTGTAAAATCATAATTTAAATCATTTTTATTTTAAAATTTGGTATTTCTGTTATTTTATTCAAAATAATGGTATATTTTAAAATAACATATTTTTGACTATATGACCATATGGAATATGTTTAATGCTGTCATCATGAATGTTATGTTCATCCAGGATATAGTAATGATTAATTGCACAGAAGAACGACCCACTGGTGAAGAAATACTACCTGATAATTTTATGGCATCAACACCTCATCAAGATCACATCTCCGATCCTGCACAACATATCACACAACATGTTAGTATTTCACATATTTAAAAGAAGAACAGAATACAGTCCCATAACAATATTTTTAAAACAAAACATTTTTTAGAATATCTTGTTTTGAACAAACTAATTTAAAATAATATTTTGCAAATATATTTATCGATAATTGTTTTTTAATCATGTATTTTTTTAATGGAATGATTAAAAATTAACTACAATGATTTATATTGTGATTAATTTTTAATAATTATAGTGTGACTGTCTTACAGAAGTAGAATATTATAGTGCAAGAGTGACTGAACCAGTGCAATTCAAACAAACATTGAGAACACTTTAAGCCGCATATGCAAAAAAAGGTTTGCAGTAAAATGTGGGAGAAGTTAAATGCAGATGGAGGGAGAAAAGCATAGGAGTCCTAGAAATACTTATCCAAAATATTTATTGAATTATTTTATTGAAATTATATTATTATTTTTTATACATTTTGGAGTCACATTTTTAAACATTTTAAATTTTTGGTTAAAATTTTTCTTAGAAATACAAGTGATGGTCTCTCAAAAGCAATTAATAAAAAGGTCATATTAAATCATTGATAAATACATTTCAAAGGCAAATTTGAAATATGTTATGTAAATATTTATTTCAAATAAGTGTTTTTTAATAATTTTTTATTTTCCCTTTGAGTCAGTATTCTAAAACATTTAATAACAATTATTGATCTGCTCTATATGCATTTTGCCAGACAATGTACTGCACAGAAATAATTCAATCTTTAAAATAATTAATACAAACAAAAGTTCACAGTTAGGGTACTAGTTATCCTGTCTAGATTTAGTTTTTATTCAATGGGGTCTTAGAATCATACAGGAAACTACAATATTAAAAGCATCTTTTAATACCATTGATTAATTGAATTGAAACTAGTATAATTAAGTTTTCTGAAATAAGAAAAACTAAACTGACATAGTTATCTTATGCTTTTCTTTTTTCTCAGAAAATGTCTGTGCTGAGTTTCATTTAAGTCTGTTCAGACAAAGTCATGAAGCATTCAAGAACTAAAACATAAACGTGAAAAATATTTCCATATATATTAATTTGCTAAGGTTAAGATCTTCGCCTACCTTTTTAGAAAAAAACCTCACAATTATTCCACATAAATTTTATATCATTTCATTTATATCTGAAAAGATAATTGCTTGCTCTACCGGTAGCAACGACTAAAAAATTATATATATGCTGCCATTTGACGAATTTCATTTTGAAACAACGTCGACATGATTAACAGTCAGTAAATTTTTTGTTCAAATATTTCTTCAATCTGTCATTTGAATTTCATAATGCAATACAACAAAAAGAAGAATGTTATAAACAGTATGTACAATTAGAAACAAATTTACATTTGTTTCTAATTGTACATAATGAATCAAATATTTTGCAGGTACATATTACTACCTGCAAAATATTTGATTCATTAAATTGAATTAAATGATTTTTATTTACTTAATAATTACAAAAACTATGAAATAAAATGCCTAGGTAACGAACACTGGAAAATCAGATGACTATATGTATATACAGATATACTTAAAATATAGTTTATGAAGAAGTTTTGTAATAAAAAGGAAATAAAATTAATATTTACAATAATTTTGTGAACTGATTATTAATATTATTATGCATAATTTGTGTGAATTCTTCACACAGGGTACGTCTAGTAAGATTTATTGCATTATATTTTTATTATAATGTATATATATATTATTATTGTATACACCTAATATTATTATTAATGTATTATTATCATATTAATGACCTTATATCCATATATATGGTCGGGTAAAAAAGTTTTTTCATATTTCATATACAAATTTAAGATAATTCTTCATCAGATTTTATTTACATTTAATTATAATATATATGCCATTTTGTTCAAAAACTTAATGATATTCTGTAGATAGCGACATAATCTCATCGCTGCAGAATTTTTGGGACTTCTAATCAAAAAACTGCACCAAGTAGTTTTAACAGTCCTTTCTTGATGTTAACATAAAACTAACAAGATTTCTGAAAAGACCAAAACAGGTGAAAATCTGAGGGTGCAAGGTCAGTGTTATATAGTGGATGCATTAACACTTCCCAACTAAAGTCTCAATATTTGTTAAGAGGATAAAGATGTGTGTGGTCTGGTGTTATCATGGTAAAAAACCACACCCTTTCTGTTGATCAACTTAAGTCTTTTTATGATCTACAATTATATAGTACATTAATTTGATATATCCATTATCGCTTACTCAGTGTAAGCCATTTAAACGTTCCAAAAGCATTTTATTGTTAATTTGATTACTCATTGTCACTACTTATTTCATAAGTTACTTTATGTAACAAAATATATCCTGTAATAAATATAACCTGTCCATAGGTTATATAGCCATGAATTAAAAATAATTTGCAAATCAGATAAGTATTTCTCATATGAAAGGACTTGAACAGATAGATAGTTTGACTTTTATAATATATATGGATCACAGAAAATAAATGTAATGGAATATCATCTCTTTCATGTTTATATTTACATTAAAAAAAAAAAAATGTGGACAGTCGTGGGACTGTCGGCAGAAGCTATTCTTCTTTGCCATTGCTATGCATTGCCCATTGATTACAAATAATTATTAAAATAATAAAAAGCCGTCACTAAATCTTTTCCCAAAATGTCGCCAGCTGGCATCCAATTATGCCGATTTTTAAATATTGATTTGGCCACTAAGATTTTTTTTTAGAATTACATAAACTACAATTTTTTTGTCTGTGTCCCTGTTGATCAAAGCTTTTTTTTTATATCAATTGTCGATTAATGTTTACAGTGCTTTCGTCTCTCTCCAGTTTACTTATACGTCTAATTTATGTCAATTTTTTTTTTGTTTCTTTTAATTTTTTTTTATTTAATTTATTGACATTATTTATGTTTATTTACTATTTTCTTTGTTTAATATTATTATTATTAGTTTTTTATTCCTATTTTGGTTCTACTTCATTAAAAGCAAATTATAAGAAACAACACGCTATATAAACACTTTACAAACAATATTATTTGCGCCGTAGCTACCACGTGGAATCGTGCAGCTCGGTTGCTCGGCACTGACTACATATACACACAGTACGCGCGCATTATAGGTAGATACAGGCTTATTAATTCGCGAGCTCGCTTCGGTTTGGCTTGCCCATCCCGCCTCTTTCATTCGCGTTACCTGCAGCGCTAGGAACCGTGCGGAGTGGGGGATTTTACGGTGTCGTTTTTTTCTAGTTAGTTACAGCCATTTGGCCCGACGTAAGAAGCATAACTTCGAAAATTTTTATAAACAGTCTTACAGAAAGATTGCATTTGTGTATAAAATCTAGTATTATATCGGACCTATTGTCAAATGCTAACAACCACATCAACTACACTAAATTTAAGTATATTCTCACTAAGATGGTGCAGGCTTAAGCTAAATGTTTATTGTAACCACTTATCTGTACTGCGCCTACTATTGTTTCAGGTGAGACCCATATTTATATGTCAAATATGTGGTGAATTCTATGGTGAAGACCAACTCAAGTTCTACCACCATCTAAAACATCATTATGAGTCGCAGACAATTATTATTGAAAATCCAGTACCTGACTTAGGCATAGATAAGGTGATACATGTTTGCATTTTTGTACATGATTATGAAGTAATGAATTGATTCATTATATTATTTATTAATATAGGTAAAAATGGTGTGTCACATAATTTATCTATACTTAGCATTTTGTTTGTTAGCCTATTATTATGCATGAGACTATTATTAATCCAATTGAGATGAAATTTTGAATGGAAGAGAGAAAATACTAATAGATTTTATATAATCTTTTATTCTTTTTAAACCAGCAAATATTTCATATGATTCTTATAAGTAATTTTGAATATTATTACTTCACTATTCATTGAAAACATGAGAAATATTGCATAACAGCTTAGCAATACTTGTATATATGTCTGACATTATTTTTTTCTTACTTCTCTCCTATCTGCATCACATCTTGTTAAAACAAATAAGACGAGGGCTGCTATGTATGTATCTGGAACTGGTCACATACAGACAATATTTAAAAATAAAACTTCTTGGTTGTAAAATACAGTTTGTTTCATGTAACTGTTTACCATTGTGCGTCATTTTTAAAATTTTGTGTCTTTATCACCATGAATTTAAGTCGCGAAAATTTTCATGCGATGATTTATTACAATTTTCGGCGTAGGCTAATTGAAGAACAGTGCGTCAGTTAACTCACCACGACTTTTAGGGATGAATCAGCATCGGAAACCATTGTGTATCACTGGTTGAGTGAATGGGGGTCTATGCTCACGGACGAATTGAAAGAAGGTCGCCCTAAATCGTTGTTCTACCCCAAAATATTGATGCTGTGTGGAAACTGATAATGCAAGTTCATTATATTACATATCACGAGATAAAGGCATCTCTGGGCATAAATATGACAAGCATGCATAAGATATTACATGAAAATTTGGCTGTGAAAAAAAGTTTGCATTTGATTCCGCTCAACTTGAGCATTGATTAAAAACAGGCTCATGTTGATTGGTGCAAAAAATGGTAAAAAAATACATCATGGTGTGTCAAAAGCTGTTTATAATATATACACAGGTTATGAATCTTGGATCTGTGTATGACCCTGAAACTAAGCAACAGTTAATAGTGTAGGTGTTCCAAGATGAGGCGAACTCAACATAAGTGATTTATGCCAAAAGCACTTTGAAGCCAATGGTTGCCTGTTTTTTTGGTATAAAGGACGTGTACTGACAGTGCCACTAAATAATCGAAAAACGGTTAATTCGGAGTGGTACACGACCATTTGTTTGCCAGAAGTCTTTGAAGAAATAACAAAGAACAAGTGACAAAGCAGAAACATTCTTCATCATGACAATGCTAGCTATCACACGTCGCTTGAAATAACTCGGTTTTTGGAAGGTCAAAAGATCGAATTGACGGGTCATACGACGCACAGCCCTGACTTTGGCACTCGACGATTTTTATTTATACCCAAGTGAGAAGAATAAATTACGTGGTTTTTCGAGATGTGAAGAAAGCGTTGATGCGTTCAAAATGCACCCTTTGGAGATACCTCAATCAGAATGGAAAAAGTGCTTTAAAAAGTAGTTTCAGCATATGCAAAAGTGCATCAATCATCATGGCGAAGATTTTGAAAATCAATAAAACCATATTAAATGATAGATATTTGTTTCTTTTTGATATTGCGGACAGATAAATAAGAGTCCTCGTAGTCTCTTGTTTTTGTTTGTACTTTACGCGTAATCTTTAAAATGAATAAACTAATAAAAATCAATATTGATTCTCATATGAAATGTGATGAAAAACATTTTCATCTCAAAATAAAATTCTTGAACTGTCGGTGGGCCAAGTTGCAAGACATGGTAACTACAATAAAAGATTCTATATGGAAAAGAAAAATTGAAATAAGGAAGGAAAGCAAAAATATAAGCTTTGGCTTATACTTTTACTTTTCTTGGTTTTGGCTTTTTAATGTCAAAGCATTTCAAATAATGTGAAAGTCAAGGAATACAATATTGTGAATTTAGATATATATATTTGAATGTGGTTTGTTTGTAAATTACCGAGTGCAATGTAGTAGAAATGCCGAAAGGAGAATAAATGCAGAAAATTAAATCAATGAGGATTTACCACCTATTGTGAATAGCAAAAACAGCTCACTGTGGGCATATTTAGTTGTTCATAATAAAATTATGATTCCTATATCTATGTACAGTAATTAAAATTGTATACAAAGGAACTTGAACCTAAAATTAGTGTAGCGGAAATGAGATTCTTGCATTTTGTGTGTGGAATTTCCTTAAGAAATGGATAAAGGAGTAATGATGCGACGGAATGCAGTAATTTAACTTTAACAGGAGATGGAGTCACTAGAGCAGAAAGACATATGTTAAGTGGTTTGGTTTTATGGAAAGGACAAAGGAAAGTAGACTGATCAAAGAAACCAGATATAAATATATAATGTGTATATACGATGGAAGGATTGGCAAGAGGTACTCTAGAAAATGTTATACAGACCACATTGAGCCACAGGAAGTCACTGGTTTTCCATGTAAAGTATGCACTTGCCTTTTTGTTGACATTTGTGCTCATGTTGCTAGTGGTTGGGCTTAATTTTTAGGTAATTATCAAAACCCTAGCTTCATTCATTTTTGGAAAATAGTGTTTGCAACCTCTAACTTTAAATTCGTTTTTCTTCGAAATTATGGTACATATATAAATGGAAATGAAGTAATATGAAAGCTATTAATTACAATTGCCTTATAGAGTATTTCATAATTTTCCTACCAAAACTTTTAAAGTCACAAATAAAACTAGAGATCGTTTTTCAACACTATTTCTGGAGGTACAATTGCCTAAAAACGTCACATATAATCAGTAAACTTAATATACAACTATAATGCATAGCAATTATATCTATATGTGATGAGAGCAACATATTTGAAAAACTAAAAATTCTAAACAGGTGGACATAATGTTATAACCTGATGCTACATCATCTGTCTATTTGTGAGATGAAATTATGTGATGAGAATTTTTGTTTATTAAAATTATAATTAATGCATTTCTTTGGTCTGTCACATAATTTTCCATTCTGCAGTATTGCAGGTTTCAACATTATAACAATTCTGCAAAACTATATACATAAAAATGAAAACTGTCTTCTACTAAACACAACATATTCTTTATTATAGAACAATTATTTTTCAATGATAATGTTATGTCATTTTTAATAATATTAATAAATAGTAATGTCAAAAAGAAAACACCTGATCCCGACAAGTTTGCATAGAACAATAGATGAATGTCAGTGAAACAAGAGAGGTATGTAAATATTGTACCTAGGAGGTATTTGTGGACTATGTCTATGGCTGAGAAATACACCTAAGTTTATGTATTGAAAAAATAAAATTACCTGAAATATGATTGTATACTTTGTATGTATTAAGTCATTCCTAAAACAGTCTATTCATAATTTTATTTCAATTTATTAAAATTTTATCCAATTTATATTGTTTCAGATGACCAATACATGTATAGTAGATGATGTACCTGCATTACCAGACTCATTAGTGGAACTATCACTGGAGAATTCATTGGCAACTAAATCAACGATTTACCAGCCCATGGACAAACATGTTTTGTATACAACTGCTGAAAAGAGTATTAATTATGCAAGTAACAAGGGCCTTTATTCCATGGCCTCCATAGACAAACCACATCCATTGCAGACCGAAACACCAAAGGAATTATATGATCCCATTGCTAAACAAGAGCTGTATAATTGCACTAAATGTAATAAATCATTCAAGAAGCAAATACACTGTGAACTACATATAAAGAAAGCACATAACCATAATAAATCGGTATGATATCATACATACATTTGTATATTGTGCATAATGTTATTCATATGGTAGGTCCATAGAAAAAACTTCTAGTGGCCTTATCTTTTGCCAACAGCTCCTCTTCTATCCATATAATATATAGTTCTGTTTTCGATTTTCAATTCTGATTGTAATAATTAATGTCACATTTAAACAGTAAATAATTTACAAAAATTAGTCCATACTGTAATGGTATTTTCTAAAATCATTGTGATCATATAAAATATCACTATTGATACAACAGCATTTTAAAATTTTTTTTTATTCATTATTTGAATCCTTTGCAAGTAAACTAATAACAAAACCTCTTCATTTTGTTTTTCATTAAATTATTTACATTGCTGACGAGAAAAAAATCAAAAATTTTTTTAAGCATAAAGAGTTTTGATTTAGTTAGATTTTTTTGTTATTTACGTAACCTTTTAGACTTTCCAAAAAAGATAAAATATACCGATAAAAATTAACTTGTAAAAGCGGGTGGGGCTATGTTGTGGTGTACAGCCGATGGGTTAACATAAAACGTCTATATAAGCGAGATGCTTTTGATCTCGAAATGAAAACGAGACTGAATTCGGTCTAAAAATTTTGGTACAAAACAGACACTAAATAACGACAGGCACAGCAGCGGTAAAGTCGCTCACGAAGTCGGCGTCGTCTGCTGAGCGTTAGGTGGCTCTTGAAATCATCCCACTCATTCGTTCCAACGATAGCTTTAATCCATATTTCTCTCTGGCTCTAGCATGGGTTGAGGCCGACATTAAATTTTTACAATTCTTATACAATTCCTGGTCATTTTCAGCTATACTTATTGTCCAGTTTACAATTATTTTTCTTTAAACTGATTATTCTAAGTAAACTCCATAAACTCACGAAAGAATTGCCGTGACATGTGAGTCTTGAGTACTGAGTGTGAGTGTACTAAATAGAAAAAAATAGGTTAACCCTGTAGGTCAACCCTGAAACTTCTCGCTATTTTCGAGTTCAAAACACTCTAAAATATACGGGATTTGACGCGATTTTTTGAGTAAAAAAACGGTTTGTTTCAATTTCTTTCGACAACGATTTCTCGCAAACGAATCAACCGATTTCGATCCGGTTTACGGCAATCGACGTGTTTTTACAGGGTCAAAAGCTGGTTAGAATTTGAAATCGATCGGTCAAGCCGTTTCGTAGTTATTCCAAAAAAACTGTTTTTTTTCTATTTCTTTCAACAACGATTTCTCACAAACGAATCAACCGATTTTGACCCGGTTTGCGGCAATCGACGTGTTTTTAATAGGTTAAGAGCTGATTAGATTTTGGAATTGATCGATCAAGCCGTTTTAAAATTATTTGGAAAAAACCACTTTTAAAAAAAAAATTCTAAGTTTTTTAAAAATTTCTCAAAATTTACCGGTCCAAATTGACCCAAACTTTCAGGAAATCTAAGTTTCGTGAAACTCTTTGGAACGCCGTTTAGTGGGCTCGATTCGGTCAAGCCGTTTAAAAGTTATAAGAGGTTTACACATATATACACACCATCCACACAGACATACGGACATCATCTCAGGGATGATCAGGGAAGCTTCCTAGACCCTCAGAACGTCGAAGTCTGATGAGAACTCGATTTTTGCAAAATGGGGTGAAACCAATAACTTCCCGAAAATTTTAGAAAATTTTCAATTTTCTTAGCGGGAAGTTAAAAATGACTGAGAATGCCGGTTTCCGTCATTCAACGTAGTGACCCTCCCCCTTCCTGCTCCAATGCTAACTCAAAGTCATAACACCAAACTCACTATATGAGCTAAATAATGACACTAGATTTATGTTTTTAAGACTAATAGTTTTGTAGTTATTAAGTTAAGATGAAATTGACCTTTTCATTATGGTTCACTTTTCTGATCTGATACCTGTATGATTAGCTGTGATTTTAAAGTTGTTCCACATCAAAAAGATTAAGATATACAGGTAACAAGTTTAAATTGAAGTTTTATTTGAATAAAACTGTCACTTTACAGGTGCATGATATGAATGAATTCAGTGAACCTGAAGATTTAATGGAAGGCATCTATGTTATGGTGGTAGACGAAGAGAATGCAGAGTCCGGCAACAGCAGCAACTATGCAGACCATTTCTTACCACATCTCACTGTGGACAATGGGCATGTTCATCAAGAGCATGCAAAACATTGGTTAGTTACATAGATATTGTATAATATTAAATTTATGCTGAGGTGTGATAACAATGTGTGTGGTGTAGCTTTTATAACATACACAATCCTTAAAATATTTTAATATAAATTGAGATATCGTAAATAAGTTAGACCTTGTCGCATGGCGGCCGCAGGCCTTGTTTTTGAATAAAACTTCTTTTAGTCGCGACTTGGAAGTAAACGAAAACTTTTTTCAGACAGAAGTAACGTTCTATGGTTAAAAAGGACTCTGGGTTGCTTTCAGTGAAACAGCTTTATGACTTGCCTGTAATATTGTTGATAGGTTTTTAACACACTTTTATTAGCTTCACTTGTATGTTTGTGAGTTTGTGAGCTTGCTTGTTTGTAACCGACTCCTTTGGACTGGATTTTGTCCTACATGGCGCTTTGTGCCACATTTTTCGTATATAGAGCAACCCATGCTTTTTCCACAATAATACTAGTATTTTTCGACATAGCTCATTATTTTTTTCAGCTTATATTAAGAACTATTTTTCACTTTTTAGTTTGATGTGCTTTAAAAGAGT
This sequence comes from Eumeta japonica, assembly GCA_005406025.1. Taxonomy (NCBI): domain Eukaryota; kingdom Metazoa; phylum Arthropoda; class Insecta; order Lepidoptera; family Psychidae; genus Eumeta; species Eumeta japonica. Next base: position 273,093 of record BGZK01000640.1, on the reverse strand, counting down.
GTTTCTTAGTTTATTTTAAATTATTTTTATTTTTCACTTTTTAGTTTATCGATTGTTAAAATTTTTTTACTAAGGTTTCGTAATTATTGAGTAGAGATAAGTAGTCACAGACACGTCCTGAGTAGAGATGGAATACTGCCTCTGATTAAACGATGACTTTTTCAAATGGCTAGATTTTAAGTAGCGCATCCATTTTGTTACAGTATTGTCTTTCCTCCACAGTTGCTCTGTCGTCATTTTTCTATTGGTGCTATCTTTAATTTTAGTAATCTTACGAGTCATTAATATTTACTGATGTGTCAACAGTTTCAAACGTCAGTTCGAACGTCAGCAGCCACTTGCTCTCACGCAGACGATACGTGACGAAATTATTCGATCCTGGCGATCTTTATCAGGATAATGGGATAAACTTATCAAATTATTATATTGTCACTGATTCTTGATAAGTGTGCAAAGTTTGAATTAAATATGTCCATTCAAAGTGGGACAAAATCGAGTCCAAAGGAGTCAGTTACAAACAAAAAAGCTCACAAGCTCGCAAACCCCCAAGCTCATAAACATACAAGTGAATCTAATAAAAGCGTGTTAAAAACAGTACTCGTATTAAACAATCTCTCTTTTAGTGAAGCTCTCGAACTTGGTCTAAACTACTGAAATGAATTATTGTTTTCTAATTTATTTGGGATGGGCCACAAAACCAAACAAGACAAAAAAGTTTTATTTTAATCGCGTGTAAAGATTACATGCACTTGTAATTTTGAATTGTCCGCCATGAAAATTAGAAAATTTTCATAAATTAGGGAAGTTATTGTTTTCAATCTGATATTCGAAAATAGAGTTTTCACCAGATTTTGACGTTTTAGTGTCCTAGGAATCTATTTCGACTATTTTTCTAGTAATGTCTCTGTGTGTGTTTGTGTGCTTGCGCATGTGCGTGTTGTTTATTTTTTAAATAAACAATATGCACTCTTTAAGTCTAGTCTATTGATCGATACCAAAATCTAATCGCCTCTTCTGCAAACAATTGTATCGACTGCCGCAAACTGCATAAAAATGGGTTCATTTGTTCAAGAGATATCATTAGAGAAAAATTGATGATTGAAAAATAAACTGCTCTACTGATAAATTCCAAAATCTATCCACTTGTTCTCTCCAAAAATAACATTGATATTTATTAAATATATCAAAGTCAGTTGATTTATTCAAGAGATATTGTCAGGGATAAAATTTTAAAAACTGTTTTTTCTTCAGAATGTATTTTAAACTACTTTATTGATAAATTCTAAAATCTAACTAGTTGTTCTTTTTAAAAATCAGCGTCGATCGTCGCAATATGCATCAAAATTGGTTGGTTTATTCGAGAAATATGATTAACGAAAAATTCTAAAAAAAGAGATTTTCCAAAGTAACGTGAAATTCTTGATGGATTGACGTTTCGTGCTCGTTATCTATTTCTCATTCGAAAACTGCGTTGAGTGCCATAAAAGAGATTAAAATCGAATTACGTGCTTGGAAGATATGGTAGTTGAAATATTAAATATTAGCGTTTTTCAATTTCCCATTATGAAAAATAAAAACTATTCATGAATTAGGAAGATGTTGTTTTAGTCCGATTCGAAAATAGGGTTTTTATGAGATCTCGATGTTTTAGGTGCCTACGAAACTATTTGAACCTGAGCGTATATATATGTCTTTATCTCTCTCTCTTTCCTACTCCTACCTCTTTTCCTTTATCCATTCTTTTCACACCTCCTTCACCGCTCCTTTATTCTCTGCCTCTATCTCACCTTCCCTTTCAGACTTTCAGTTTTTAGCGGACGAAACTATAAGGTCCTTGTTTATTTGGAACCCTAAAAAGAGACTTGCAATTTAATGTGTTAATACTTGGCACTTAACTATCTGAGGACTATTACCTAATAAAGCACCTTTTAATACGATTGTAATCATTATAAAATAATTGGATTCTTTAATGTAATAACTGTTAATATTGTAAGATTTAATACTTTTAGTTATAATAGTAGTTCATATAACTCCTTAATTGCTAATGAAACATCTCTTTGACATGTTTATATAGATATCAAATGTTCTTAATTGGGACGGACCGGGCGCACGCGTATGGAACGCTTAACGGCCCGTTTTTGTTTTTGCTGATCGCTTGACTATTTCGCAGGAGTGGGCGCTTCACCAACTTAGGTCGTCGAAATAATACCTATTAACACTAGGTGTCTATAGAGGTGCAGAGCTTCGCTTCCGATATGCCGACACGTATACTATGTACTATAGTAGACTGTAGACTAGCTGCAGTATTGTGGTAGTGAAGGGTAGTGCAGCAGTTCAGTACTGGTAGTGCAAGTTGAATGCAGCATGCAAGCTGCATTCTTATATATTTTCTGCTATTCCCGGATTCGTCCTTCCGACCAATTAGATGGGTCGAATTTAGACCAATTAAATTGATGCGGCCCGGATCTCAAAATCTGTCCTCGATCGGAAGCCGTACCGTCGGGATAGCTATGCAATTTTTGACATCGATTCCGGGCCGTACCGTAACAGGCGCTGCTATCTGGCGCCCGTGCATGACTACCGGCAGCGGTCGGCCGTCCTATCGTCGTGAGGGCTGCCGAAGTCTATGTCACTTGATCGGCCCTTTGAAGGACTACCGTGGTACTAAACTGCATACTTGTTCGATGCATTTCAAAAGTGAAACTCATATCTTTATTTATAAATAAATCTATGTGTACAAAACTATTCTATAATGTACATTTATATGATAAAATTTTAATATAAAGTGCGCATCAATAAGGTTCCTGTAGATATACAAGATATACCCCTATATAAATTTAAGAGTTCTTCCAACCCTTCATTCAGACCATGGCACCTTTTCATATCTTATAAATACCCCTCAAGACATGAAAAGGTGCCATGGTCCGAATGAAGGGTTGGAAGAATAACATAATACTATATAAATTTAAGAGTTATTAAATAATCACTCAGTAAAAAGGGTATTATACAATTTCTGAATATTTAGAAGACAAATATCCATGGGCATAAGCGGCTCGACTTCTTACCGGGCTGTTTCGCCCTTAAAGGTTTTGTATTTGTTTTGGCTATGCATGAGCAAATTAAAAAAGAGCTACTCTTGAGTTTCTTGCTCGTTCTTCTTGAGGGAAAACTGCCTTTCGAACGAGCGGTAAAATGTAAATTCGCAAAAAATTATGACATATTTCAAGTATTATTTTGTAACCTATAAAATAAAGATATTTTGAATTTTTTTTTAATAAATCGCACCGAAAAAATTCATGTTTTCTATATATTACTTACGAATTCGAAACTCGTCTATACGAACTATATGACTGAAGAATACAATAGTGAGTATGTTCACGCCGTGTGTTCGTCGGGGTGCGCAGGAACGCTTTCGTCACGAACATTAATGATATGTAACTTAATTTTGGAAGTGATTCTAAACTTATGTATAATAGATTCTCTTTTAGTTTTGTATATTTTAACAATAGGTAAAATGGTCCTTATTGACCACTTAAACTATCAATCTTTCAAAAGATGCACACCTTTGATTTAATCAGTCAGTCAGAAATGTTCCCTTTATAACAGAATACAATATCTTCATTATAATTAAAGTATGAAATGCTCCTGTAATAAAAAAGTACTGCAAAATACTACTTTCAGGCTATGCACCACTTAAATGTTAAATAGGATATGCACATATATGATGCAAACATTTTTTAAATATATTTTTTTAAACCATTAATGCTTTTAAATTAAAATGAAGTACATTTCTTTATTTAATTTCATAGGATATAGTCATTTAAATAACTTTTGCGAAAATTGTAAGCCAAATTGTTCAAAGAGCAATCCCTTCGTTCAGATTATTTTTATGATTTTAAAATCCATGTCAGCAAACAATTTTTTGGTGTACTAGTTGGAAATTCATAAGTCAATGATAAAAGATGATTTTATCAAAACAAGCTAGCAATTTCCTCAAAGGAGATGCATTCATGATGACTTTGAATACAACAAAGTGATCACTGCAGCAATATAATGTAATTAAAGTTTAGGATGATTTACATTTTTAATTTTTTCCAACAGCTTTATCAAAATATTTTTTATTTCTTCGTCTTTAGCATGAATAATGATACATTGTTTTCTATATTCGATGTTGCGACTATCTCCGTGACATCAGTCTGCATGAAAAGTGGCCAAAAGCCCTCCTCACTGTTAACATTGAAAATTTTTTATTGTGGAATAAACACTTTTCCTCTATCAAATATGGTGTTGGGGATACATGATATGCACAATAAATGTTTAAATCTGATATGCAAAAATTTATTATACGGATGATGTTCATGTTACTCCCATTTATTATTTGCCAGACTTATTAGACAATATATTTTATAAAATATTTATAGCTGCAGACTGCTAGCAAAATAAATGAGGGACGCGATGCGTAATGCAATTGTTTACCCTCTCGACTATGCAATTGTTCATACATATCTCTAAATAACTGATGCTATTAAGTCCTCTGATCGTCCGCCTATATTATTCACACGAAATTGCATTATTTTTTTTTCAGAGGAGAGGAAGGGAAGAGATTTACTACTTGAATATGTATGTGCCTTATTTGAACTAGCATGCACTTTCTAAGAAATATTTATAAAAATATATCTCTCAATTTTCATATTTTTTATTACCAAATAATGTAAACCTCACCTAATGTTTTTTTTATTAATTAATATTTAAATCTATAAAAAAAAATTAATCACGATAATTTATGCATCTAAGTATTTAGGGTGACGAATCCATTTATAATGTCAACAATACAAACATTATAATACCGCACCGCCGCAGTTGGTAAGTAGCCCTACATGCTGTGCTAGGGGCGTGGATTCAATGACCGTACAAGACGAAACACTTCTTTCATTAAAAAATTAATGTTTGTTTTGAACCTGGGGGTGTTTCTATGCATTATATGTATACATACATTTACAAAAGTATATTGTATATGTCAACCATCTGACACCCACAGTACACGCCTGGTTGTTTATGATGTGGGACCAAATGATGCTGTGCGTGTATTCTAAGAAATTATTATTGTGTATTATTATTACATATAATAATAATCCTAGGCAGACCACATTGGTGGGATATTAAAGAAGGGTCTAATTTTAAGCAACCAAAAGCAACGAGCTTGCATGAAAAATTAATGGATGTCAGTAAAGCAAGAAAGATATGCAAAGATTGTAACATGTGGAAATCTATAATCTCTGCCTATCTTCCTGGGGAATAGGCGTGAGTTTATATTATTATTATTGCACTGGTAGCTTATGCCTTATTTGTTGGGCCTAAACTTGATGCGAGGTCAACTGTTTGTTTATTCTTGTTTCTATTGTCTGTTTTATTAATAACAATTACTGATTATATCAACGTTATGTTATTATGACCCTAGGCTAACTACAATTTTTTATTTGGAATTATAAGAATATAATTCAGAAATTAAAAGCTTTTTTATATAGTTTCAAAGACTAGTAAATAATAACTAAAAATATTGTATTCGAAAATATTATTCAGTTTCCTTGAACAGACAGTATTTGAATAAAAACATTTGAAGAAAAGTCTACATTAACTCTCATTTTGATGTACATATTAACTGTCATTGTTCCTTATATTAATTGAATTACGTTGCGTAATATTTTTGTCCATAAATGAATTATTAGGTACGCGCGTAATAACGGTCAGAACCCGGAATGTGGCGCCGACGACGGCTACTGCGCCGTGTGCGCAGCCGTCAGGGACAACGCCTCCCCTCAGCAACACTTGCAACATCTCAAAGGTAACTATTTTCCAATTCCAATATATTTAAACATATGCAACTATATATATTAGTCTGTGCCAAATAAAACTTTTTTTTGTCAGTCCCATATCAAAATTTCGTTGATAGTCACGAAAAAAAATTTATGTTAAAACTACAGCCCTCTATCTCAATTTTTGAGTTAGAGTTCGCAAAAATAAAAATTTTCGAAAAAACAATGTTTTTTTCGCTTATTTTTTGTTTATAGTCAATCAAGGATACTGAATAAAAAAACCCTTGGAATGGTTTTGTAGGGAATTAAATTCTTTACAAAGATAATCTTTGGTTGAATTTAAAAAATCAACCCCGTTTCTCTCACAGCAAATCAAAGTTAAATTTGCTGTATGGTTTTTGTTTTTATTTGTTGATAAACACTTACTAAACAACTTTTTAAAAAGAAAAACTTACTGATCTAATTTTTTTTTTGGAATACTGAAGATCTTAAAAACAGTTTTCATGCATTAATGAATATAAATAGTACTATGCTATTAATATTGTCTAGTTTTAGAATAATAATTCTCTCTTTTTTCAACTTTATACCTTATTAATCACATCACATTAATTATTTAATAAATATAATATTTAATATAATAATAGTCTTACTTATAATGAAGAACAAAGATAGTTTTTGTTACAATTTGTAGCTGATTATCGCAAAAATTGTCCCAATTATAGTAAACAAAATTTGTGTGCGTAATATGTTTTCTTTAATCTCATAATTCGTTTAAAATAATGAATGTGATAATCTTATCACTTTCGTTTATAAAATGAATAACAAAAGGCATAATAATATTATGATTACACTAATGTTTTTCTAAAAAATGTAAGCTCTTGAAACCTAGTAAAAAATTTTAATAAGAATTTTTTACAACCTGCACATCATTTTTTTTTTAATTTTAAGTAAAGTTTTCGATATATATCACCTTCACAAACTATTTATTTTTTTGAAAATACCAATAATTATTCATACAGTTGTGGCATTGTGGAACTTTTACCATAAACATTGATTTTACAGAGTTTTTAATCAATAATAAGGTATTGAAAAAGTGAGAATTTTTATACTAAAATTAGACAATATTAATAGCGTAGTACTATTTATATTCATTAATGCATGAAAGCTGTTTTTAAGATCTTCAGTATTCAAAAAAAAAATTAGATCAGTAAGTTTTTCTTTTTAAAAAGTTGTTTAGTAAGTGTTTATCAACAAATAAAAACAAAAACCATACAGCAAATTTAACTTTGATTTGCTGTGAGAGAAACGGGGTTGATTTTTTAAATTCAACCAAAGATTATCTTTGTAGAGAATTTACTTCCCTACAAAACCATTCCAAGAGGTTTTTGTATTGAGTAACCTTGATTGACTATAAACAAAAAATAAGCGAAAAAAACGTTATTTTTTCGAAAATTTTTATTTTTGCAAGCTCTAACTCAAAAATTGAGACAGAGGATTATAGTTTTAACATAATTTTTTTTCATGACAACGAAATTTTGATATGGGACTGAGAAAAAAAAATGTTTTATTTGACACAGTCTAATATATATATATATATATATATATATATATTAATTAAACATAATGAAATTGTTAGTGATGATAAATAAGAGTATAGTTTTGATTTTTCAACTCTAATCGTAAATGGAACTAAAAACTGTAATTGAAAATCTTTTCAATTACACATTTAAATAACCTAAACCATTGAGATTTTCCAAATTTGTCATTTTTCCCAAAGTTAAATGATATTCATAGGTGATATTATATATACGAGACAAGGAAATTGAGATAGTAAAAGTTAACACCAGCAAAGAATGACATATTTTTTGTAAGCAATGTCTTAAAAAAACACACTTCCACTTCTAGAGTTCAGAACTAAGATCTAGGAAATTTGACAAATGATACCCTTTAGAATAGATTTCTGTCTAAACAGCTAGAAAAATTAAGTTTTAGCTGTTTGTTTAATTTAAGTTGTTCATTAACTTCATTAACTGACACACAATGTAGCTATATTGTTTAGAGAATTAATGAGCAAAATATATTTTTAGATAAGTCTTTAATTAAAATACCTAATACAGAATGACGCCAAATAATTGACACGCCTGGAGCACCTATATGGTTAAGGCCCGCGGCCCCACAAGTATAGAAAGAAGTGTATGAATTTCATCATTAGCTATAACACCCTAGTATATATATTTTTTTAAAAGATAGCATATAGAAAATAATATTTACTTACTGATCACAAGAAAATTTATGAAATATCTATGGTCTTATAATAATATGTTAAATCTCTCAATGTATGCAACATTCGTTCGTAACACATATTTATTAGAATTGTAACTCATATGTTTTATAAGATAGTATTTACACATTTTAAAATACTTTAATTTGATATTTTTATTTCTTTTTCATTCCAAATTTACAGTTAAATAAAAGATATATTTTCTTTTAAGGCATATATGTATATTATGAAATAAGCTTAGTCACAATTTATAATATGCGAATCACTGTACCATTTTTGAAAATTTCTCAGATAACCTGTTCATTGTATGGAACTCTTCACTAGAATTCAACTCATTTTTATCATTTTTTTGCAATATGCCACCAAGTCATAGCGCATAAGATTTTTTAGAGCAACACTTGTCAACTTTTCCATCACACATTCGCTCTATAGATTTATTTTCTCAGTCTATTTTCATTCATCCTTTCCAAATGGCCAAACCACCGCAACACACCTTTTTCCATTTTAATCACTACATCTTTGAAAAATATTATTCTTGTTCTCTATCCTGGTCATAAATGTTCGAATTTAGATTCAATATTTTTTAAAAAACACTGGATAAATGTTTGTCGTGTATTTTTCTAAATTCAATGGTAGTCATGTATTTGTTCATGTTGTGAAGTTCATTAAAGTCGGTCCTCGACTATGATCACTGAGAAATTTGTGGCCACTGTAAGATTGTTAATGGAAGAAAACCGATGAATAAGCATTGAAGTAATATTTACTAAAGTATATAACCTATGAGAAGTTATGGACTCTCCCTAGAACACAAATAGACTCGTGTCGATTGGTACAAAGATACTCCATACTACACAGGGATTGCTTCTTCTCTGCATTGATTGATTCTACTTTCATACCCAACTTTGCACATTAGGGTGCCGCAAAAAAAAACAACTATTTTTTTAGAGTATTGAGTGAAAAAATTTTAGTTTTTGATGTTTTAATAGCCTCCACCAAAAGACATCAAAAAAAAAATTTAAGGGGTCACTCCAAATTTTAAAATTTCATAAATCATCAAGTATCAGATTTTTTTTTGCAATTTTTTTCTCGTTTATAATTTTTATAGACAAAAAAAAATAAGTTTCTGAAAGTTTCAATTCAAAATTAGAATTTTAAAAGTTCGGAATTACAGATTTTTTTTTAAATTATTAGTGCATCCCTTTCAATTTTTTCGAGCGACGTTTTAATATTCAAATTAAAATTTCCCAAATTTCTTTTCTTTTATTTAATAGAATGAAATACATGACATAATTTTTTTAAATATCAATAATTTTATTTAATCAACTACAACATTTTAACAATATTTAAATAAACTTTGTTGTTAATTCTGATAACAAATCTTAAATTTTGTAGGTTTTAACTTTATTTAGACTAATATCATTTATTGTTTTGTTAAAGTACTTATTAAGATCTAACATACCTACTTGGTAATGCCGGTGTTATAATATTATTTAAAGATTTTTTTTGAGCTGTCCTTTGGAGGTGGCTTAAAATATCAAAAACTAACATTTTTTCACTCGAGACTCAAAAATAATAGTCGGTTTTTTGCGCTATCCTATTGCACATTATCATAAGGGATAAGACTCCATCATGGATAGACAAACGCGCTTGTCATGTGATCACTTCTGCTATTCATAACAGCAAGCAAATTCCCATTCACTTTATTTCTCCTTTCAATATCTCTACCATGATTACCATAATTTATAAACAAGCTACCCAAGCATATAAACTCTTATTATATATATATATAATAAGAAGATAAGCATGTAAACTCTTGTTAATATCTTGTTTAACTGTCACACTTTCTATGTAAATATATTGAATTTAGTCACACTTTACTTGTTTGTCTGTTACAAACACCATGACTTTAGTCCTGCTGACATTTACTTTCATACCTATTTTTTAACATAATCATTACCTTTAGTTACGATCGTCTACAACACAACGGCGCAGGTATTACAGGCGTCGTCGTAAAGAAGATATTTCATAGGCAGCTCGCCCATTGTTAGTCCACACTCGTATCTTTCAAATCATACACACGGCTATCTATGAATTGGTTGAATAACAATGGTGAAGATACAGATCCCTGCCTGTGGACGTCAAACAAGTCGGTGTATGCGCTGTTTATTCTGATGCAGACATTGGAGCCTTTTATAGAGATCGAAGTGCCCTTATCAATTTGCTACTAGCACCATACTTAGGTAGGGTCTTCCTTAAATCATCCCTTTACTTTACTGGGCGGCCATCACTGTTACTTGCAAGCATGTGCTATGTCAACTAAATAACAACTTGATGATAGCGCGTGACTAATAGAAAATTTTCAATTAAGTTTTTGAACAAAATTTTCTCAAATCACATTAAAAATTTATATTGGTCTTGGCATTGGAGATAATAGGATTGATGTTGCTTTTTATTTTACTCTTTTCAGAGGAAGTTTTACAAAGAATATTTGAGGTAGAAGTAAATACAAGTGAAAATCAAAATTTTACTGAAAATATGAGCATTCCCGAAAGTGGTGATATACATAATGATACTGAAGATAGCCAACAAGCGGTTACTGTTAAGGTAATGGTTCATATAAACGGTCGGAGAAAAGGTTTTTTCTTATTTTATATACAAATTCAAGTTTTTTTTTTAATTCATAAATGTTATATGTCTTAGTTAAGTTATTTGGAATGTGTTATACTTGTCTTCCTTTTGGTTTTTTTGAGGGCCAAATAAAGGATTATTATTATTATATTATCATATTTTGTATTCATTTAATTATATTATATACGCCATTTTGTTCAACATCTTGTTGCTATTTTGTAAGTAGTGACATAATGCCATTGCTGTAAAAATTTCGAGACTTCTGATCAAAAAATTGCGACAAATAGTTTTGACAGTCCCCTTGTTGTTCACCTAATACTAAAGAATTCTGAAGAAACTGGAACAGGTGAAAATTTGAGGGTGTAACGTCAAGGCTATGCGGTGGATGCATTGACACTTCCCAACCAAACCCTCTCAAAATTTGTTGAATGGGTAAAGATGTGTGTGGTCTGGCATTATCATGATGAAAAACCACATTCTTTCTGTTGATCAATTCCAGCCTTTTTTTCTATATTTCTTGCTTGAGTCTCATCAACTGTTGGCAGTAGAGATCCGAATTGATGGTTTTGACCAGTGGTAAAAGCTCATAAAATTTTGCCCTTCCAATTCCACCATACACCTAACATCAACTCAATGCGAGTGAATCTGAATTTCGCTAAAGCCTGTGGAGTTTACTTGCTTTTTACCCCGATCTTTTTTTTAGCACATTCTTGTTTCAGACAAAAATGTTTCAGTTTTATTATGTTTCAATAGAGAATCTTAAATGAGTACACGATTTGTATCTTTCTTTCATGAGCTTGTGAGGAACCCAAGTATCAAACTTTTTTTGTGTTTTGTGGTCAGTCCCCAGCTCTTCAGCTACTTCCTAAGAACTAATATGCAGATCTTGCTCTACTTTTCCAAAATGGTATCGACTTTATCCATAACAGGTCGACCAGAGCGAGGTTCATCTTTGACATCCAAATACCGGATTGAAAAGGCTTAAATCAGTTCTGTGGAACTCTTACCAGCTCTGTATTAGGTCCATAACGTCACAATTTTTTTTCGCGGCATATGTCGTATTTTTCCTTTTTTTGCAATAAAACTTCAAAGTGTATTGAATTTCTATTTTATATTCACTCACATTGGGTGACAGAAAAACAATAAAAAAATGGTGAGATACTGTTTTTACTTTTTATTTTTTTTTTAATAGCATCTATTTAATGGTATCAAATTAGCCAGATACAAACAGCACAGCCAAAAATATTTTACTACATCTTTTTATCTATAAAATATTGAAAAAACTTTCCCGACCTAATATACACTTATGCTATAAACAAAATTGTGTAATGAGATCTAAGTCTTCAGAATAGAAAACCTTGCATGAAAATTTTTATACATACCAAAAAATCTAAGTATCATATCAAATTGAGATCCATGGTCTCTGGCTAATTCTCTGGTTAATGCTTATGTGTTTATTATGGACCCCGTTAAGTAAGTTTGTTATTATTTTAAAGTTGAATGTGTTAGTGTTTTATGTAAACAATAATAATCAACTAAAAGCAAACAGATGTATTGGGAAATATTTTGGTATGATTTAAAGGAATTTATCATAAATTAAATTATATGCAATCAATCTACATGAATTTTACAGGCGCCAGACGAAGATAGACCGTCTGAAGAAGCTTCTCCTGGCGAAGAACTCGCTACCGGCGCCGAAGAAATTTCAAATTCCGTTGCTGAAGCTAACGAAGACGATGATAAGAAAAAGCAGAGAAAGTTCTCATGTCCTCATTGTCCTCGAGTGCTGAACCATAGAAATAGTTTGCTATACCACCTGCTGTCACATGCTGAACGCAGGGCCCACAAGTGTGAGGAGTGTGGGAAAGCCTTCTACACAGCAGGAGCGCTCAAGGTATCTGTTAATATTTTTAATCTGATGTACAAATAATGAAATTACTTTAAAGCATTAACTTTTTTGAAATAGTAATTGGTGTAAATATTTTCCATTTTTGTTTGTGACAATTAATAAAAAAAAATATTTGTAATAAAGCAAAACACAAAATGCTAATGTTATTAATTCCATAATATAGTTTGATTAGTATCTCAAAATATGATTTTCTCTATATTAATGGCATAATTTGTGTTTTCATAATATTGTTAAAAATCATCTACTGGTTGCACATTAATATAAGACAGCAAAAGTTTGATTTTCAAGTTCAATATTCTTGATTTTTCTATTTAAAATAATCCCATTTTTTTTTGCTTTCTGCTTTATTCCAAAATTATAATTGTATTTGTAATGCCTTTGTAAATAAATAATTGTTAATCTATTAATTACTGTTCAGATCCACAGTCGTATGCACAATGGTGAAAAGCCATACAAGTGTCCAGAGTGCGGGCGAGACTTCCGACAGTGGGGTGACCTCAAGTATCATGTTGGTTCACTTCACAGCAAACAGGTACTTGTTTCAGAATCCACGTAGTACCATAAATCTTAAGAACATTTTTAGAGAACCCTTATTGTTTTGCTGTCCGTTCCTGCATCCACGTTTTAGTTCTAGAATCTTAGTACTAGAAGGCTGTAATATGGCATAGGTATACATATTAATCACACTGCCAAAGCGATAAAATAGAATCTTGAAAAAATGGTTTTAGAATACCTCCCCTACACATAAAGAGGGGTTGAATTTTTTTTCATTTTATCCCTTGGTATGGGTGGTCATTGGGTAAGTTGTTCAAAAATATTGCATGTGTGTGTGAAAACCATTTTTCTATTTAAAGATCTATTTGAAAATATTAAGCTTAAATTGCAAATTTTTGTTAGAGTTATGTATCCTCGCTCCTGCTATCTAAATGGTTATTCTTGGATATGTGAACAAAGTTCAGGGCAGTAGTATACAGCAATGTTAAAAGGAACACTATTACAACTGTGTAGGCTTTATAAGTTAATGAGTAAAATCAACCAGCTTATAAAATGAACACTGAGAAGTAAAAAGCAAATTTTCATACAAATTACATTAAAAAGTTCTTTTATAAAATTGTTAATTGTGTAAAATAGATAGTAAATATAATTTTATGAACCACACAATATTATGAAAAAATCAATTTTAAACCTCTTTAATAATAATTTTTATATTAATAACAATGTTTATGTTCAAATGTGGGACCTTTCTGAGACCCTATTAGCCCTTAAACAACGAACTGAATGAATATATTGTAAAACATAAAGATCCATTGTCAGCCCAGTAATTGTGAAGAGCAACGACGGAATCCCACACTACGCAAGACGCGACACGCTTTGGATAGGTTTTTTATTTCATTGACTCATACCGACAAAGATATGTCTATACACCGAAGGATGGCGACATTACAGTACCGCTACTATATTCTAAAATAGGCTTTCCAAATTGCATTAACAAATTGTATATGTTTGACATATTTCATTTCCAAGAAAATTGTTTTCGACATGGTAGACGAGTTTATAATAATTATGATATCCCATTTATCTGAAACATAAAAGAAATATTAAACATGTTAAAGCAATAAGTAAAATATACTAACTCATTTATTATTACCCACCATATAGGGCGTGTGTGCGAGTTATGTAAATTTATCTGTAGGTGAATTTGATTCTAATGATGATCCCGATATCACCCTTTAGTGAAATCTCTAATCTTATATTAACATTGACCCACATCAAAATTAATAATTTTTATATTTGCATAAATATGGATATTATCTTTTCTAAAAATTATCCAATTGAAAGTGGTAGTTTCCACGTGATAGAAAAGTGCACAAAAAGAAACTTAACTTTTATGACGTATTTCAAGTGTTATTTTGCAACCTATGAAATAAAGATAATTTGAATAAAAACAATCTATTTTTTGATAAATATTTTGAATGTACAGTTATGCTAAGTCTACAATTGTATTATATATTACAACTTCTGCTCACTTTTACAAGTCCAATCCTGGTCTTGCTTTTATTTCAATCCCAATTCCGGTCTTACTTTCAGTTCCAATCGCAACCCCAATCAATCTTGATTCTGATCTCATTTCTGCTCATATATTCAATTCTAATCCTGGTTCTGCTCTACTTTTCGATCCAGCCTTTGATTGGAACCCTCAGATGTCTCTAAAACAGAACTACTGTCTGTATATAAGTGTATAATATATAACGAAATTGCACTTACCGAAGTGTAAATGCAATTTCGTTATATATGATATTAGATGACTGGCGATAAAAAGATTAAAGAAACGCGAAAAAAGTCTACAGGATTAATTTAACAAAAGTGTCAGCTTGTTCTTTAATGTTGCGCTCTATGGTACTGTCAGTGCTTTTATTGACGTCCATTGTCCTGTAAATGAATCATCATTTAATTGATTCCATCTTAACTAAAATTAACTTTAAAGATTGCTGTTATCCCTGATTATTTTTTTTGTGATATTACAGAAACAGTACAAATGCGAGTACTGCTCAAAGGAATTCGCGCGCAAATACTCACTGACACTGCATCGACGCATCCATACAGGCGAACGCAACTACAAATGCCACTACTGCAATAAGAGTTTCCGCGCCAGTTGTTACCGGCTCAGCCACATGCGCACGCACACAGGTAACACGCCGCGTTCTCGTTCTTTTATTTATCGTTTAATTTCTTTTACTTTTCTACTTAGTGTACATGATTACATATCTGCTGTCATTCTGTTAGCGAAAAGATGCTTCTTTTAGTGTGTCTAAAACTACAACTTACTTTTTTTGAAATGAAGTTTGAAAAAACTGTAAGTGTCTTGGGTAATAAGGTTGACTACCAACAGAATATTGACTAAAAATGACAAACATTTTCTGTCATTGGTGAGATGGAGTTAGGCATCCCATGATTTTTATAATATCAAGACTGTTCTTTATAGTAATTTTTAATTTGGCATTAATCAACCAAAATGAACTAAATTTTTTTTGTGCGTTAATTATATTTATAATGGTTAATAAATATTCATTACATGGTATTAATTATTGTTTACGACCTAAAGATAAGGGATAAATTAAAACGTATTAACAAATTAATGACAAAACAAAGAAGAGATATTTGTTTATTTAACCCTTTGACAGCAATGGTCAGATATATCCGACAAACAAAATTGTGAGAAAGAGGCCAGTGCCAGATATATCAGGCAGATTACACTTTTTAGTTTTTTTTTTGTGTATGCTTTATTTTCATATAATTAAAGAAGTAAAATAAATACCTATATGATTGTAAAAAAAATTAAATGATTTATCTAATCTATAAATTAACCTTAGACTTGATTTCAGAACGTCATAATATTGTAACAAAAAAAAAAATTATCAATGCAAATCATCCATTGTATTATATTTTTATAAAGCCGAGGTTGGATATATCCAACAATAATCTTGCGACAGTTGTTGCTTTCTTTTTGTTATAATTTTATTGCTACAGAAGTTTTGAGGTTATCGTGGAATTGATTTAGAAATTTTAGATCAATTCAAAACTTAATGAATTTTGTAAATTGATTCTACATTAAATTCATTTTTTTTACAATATAGTTCAGGAGTGAATAAGAAGGTGAGCTGTCAGATAGTAGATGGTCACCGCCGCTTATATACTTTCGCAGTCCCAACGTATTGGTGACTTAGATGTCATCAATATGTTGCTGGCCTCTTGGGTAGAAATCGGAAATAAGATGGTGGGGAGAATGTACTGATGGTGGGAGAAATAGGATGATGGAAAAGGAATGGGCTAATGGAAAGAGGAGTGTGGTAATGGACAGGGGGTGGGATAATGAAGGGGACAGTCGGGTAATGGATGGTAATGGTGTGATAGAAAGCTACCGGAAGTCTCACTCTCTAGACGAAATGCATCAGCAGAAACTGTTACTTTACATCTGTATTCTCTTAAGAGTATGATATTTTACTGGTCGAGCTGGTTCATTGTCATACTGTTGCCAAGTTGACTGCAGCATGGCTCTACCACACATTATTTTTTTATAAATTACTATCATAGATTTTGATTAACATCAATGTAGTAAAATAGATTTAAAATTAATTCTTTGCGTTATATAAAATAATTTAAAATTTTAAAGTCACTATGAAATTGCAACATATTTAATCCCATCACTAGAAACATTCAATTCGTTTTTACAAAAGCAAGTGGGAAAAATCTGACTGCTTATGATGTCACATTTGTATTAGTATAGACATGATTCTATCAAACTTTTCTAGTACTTTCAGAAATATTCCACCGCTTCATATGTCACAGATGATTTGATCAATTTACAAGTGTTGTTCTGTTAATATTCATTATCGAGAAAATAAAAAATGAAAATGTATGTTTAAAAAAAGTTTATTAAAAAATTTGGTGTTTTTTAAAATATATCGACATATTTACTTTTCCCTACAATATCCAATTTTAATATATATTTTTTGTGTTTATAATTGATATGAATATTTAGGATATTCTTGTACTTTACTTTGAAAATCTTTTAAATTCCTTGCAGTTGTCATATTTATAGTTCGGTGTTCTGCGTTTTCTCATTATATTATTTGTTTTTATATTACGCCCTAATTAGAAAACATGGAAGGCGCCGTAGTACGCACGGCAGATGAGAAACTTCAAAATTGTCCTTTATTGTATATTACTATTTTTTAATTTATAATTAAATAAAAGTAATAAGTATAGAATTTTGTTAATAAATATATTTTTATTATTATTCGTAATATACTTATTATTGTATTCTGTAATATACAGAATATAATGCAAAACACAAGGATAATGAACAAAGTATATGGTACACTTGTGCTGCACACACGTAAGATGTAGAGAGCAGTGTCGGGGAGCGGGCGTGGTGACATGCGGTTTCTCGTCACAGTCGACCTCAAAGCGCGCCAATAGATTTTCACATCAAGATACTATTATAGTGATTACTCACTGTCCAAAAGCATACTAATCAGATTACACAACATTTTATCAAAACTCAAATAATTCTATCTTATGATTATCTAAATTTTACTAAAAGTCGTTAACGTAATATGACTCCAAACGTCCAAAAATAGGTTTAGGCGCTAAAGATCGATTAAAAAAAGTTTGGTGATAACGATTGGAGACATTATACGGCATAGGTGTCGCCTGCGTTACTGCTTTTAACTGTTTATTTTTTTGATAAATAAATAAAAATTGACAATATTTATTTTATCATTTACATCACTAGCTTTATCATATAGAAACGATGATAGTTTTGAGAGGATTTGTGTCGAATGCAGACTTGACTGTCAAAAGGTTGAATAATGTATTAGTGGAAACACTAAGTGATTGTAGCATTAGTGAACAGCATGTTCTACCCTTATGATTTACGCCATTAATTACTTTTTTTACTGATGTTCAGATTTAAAAATATAGATTAGGGTGTGTAAAGATTTCAACATGGGTTGATCCATTGTGAGAAGTCACCAATAAATGAAAGTGTTATTCAGAGTCTAATCATTGGTGTCCGTATAAGTATGGATAGAGATGACTGTAATACGAGTGACATGTATTTAATCTTATGTCTTATAACCTGAAAATCTTTTATTTTCAGTCATTCAAAGAAGAAAGTTTAAATTTTAATATGATTTTATATTTGAAATTTTAATATTTGTTGTGTTTAATGATTTCTAAGCCGAATACTCTACAACGAACGAAACGTTGCCGCATAAAGTTATTCACATAGCCTCGTAGTGCCGTAAAATAGGAACATGGGGGACAAGAAGGAAGGATCGGGTTGTAACTGCGCAATTTAGAGCGGTAGAGTTTCGTGCGTTGTACTTTATATATTGGTTTAGCGGTAACAATAGTATCAATTTAGTAATCTAAGTGTTATGTTTTAATCAAATGTTTGATTTGCCAGGTGAAAAACCTCATAAGTGCGAAGAATGCGGGAAGAGTTTCCGTGCGGGTGGTGACCTGCGTCGACACATGTTGATGCACGAGAAGGCGCGCGCACGCCGCGCCCACGATAAGGACTCTGTCAAGTTGGAGTGCGACCGCGATTCGTCGCCACGCGACGGAGACAGCGACGGTGATGCTGATCCCTCCTGCGCCCAAGACCCTCTGGATACGCGAAAAAGACCCCGAATGTCCACTACTAAGTCGGCAGTGACGAAAAACAATAATACTGCAGTGAAAAAACCGAGTAAAAGCAAATCGAAGAAGGCGGACAAATGTACTCCAAACGTTACGGTCACAAAAGGTAAGACGAACGACAGTTCGACTATAGTGAGTGAACAGTTCGAGGGAATGAAAATCGGTTACGCTAGCAATCAGATCGTTAACGACAAGCACGAGAAAGCGCACGATAGAACAGCATCGGGACAGCATAAGCTAAAAAATGACCATGGTACCGATCAACGAGTGGGTGAGAATTTTGTTAAGAGTGAAGTAAACTCCCAGAGGGAGTACACGATGCTGCGGCCACTATACAGGACTTCCGCCTGTGAAACGGATGACGTGAAAAATTTCGATAGACTAGAGAATACAGACGGCAAAGGCATTTCTGTCTACACTCTGGTCGAGAAGCCTAAAGAGTTCAACGGACCCATAGTTCCTAACCAAAGTCATGTGAGCGACGCGAGAACGACCTCGATAGACAGCCGGCATCGCACCGACCACGCCCAGCACGAGCCGATGGAAAATGTTTTTATAGAGCGACTGACTGACTTGTACAATATCGCGCATGTCTGACCACGAACCGCCCCACGCTGCTTACGCCGAGGCGAATGTGATAAATACATATAACTGAAATATCCTAACATAATAACTTTTATTATGTAGTAACTAGTTAGTTCTGTTTAAATAATATTTATTTAACGTTATGTATTTAAAGTAAGCGTGCTCGATTATGAGACGCAATTTTGTAATACTATCATTTATCAAGTGCCTACTTCTTAAAGTTTAATTTTATTCACTTTTTTGATTATGAAAATAAAAAAAAAAATATTTTATATAAATGTAAACACGTTTGGACCCTTATCAAAATAAAAAAAAAACAACACAAGTGCGAATAGCACTCCCATCCTGAGAGTTCCATACAAACTTAATGATGTAGTGTATATAGCTAATATGTTCAAAAATAGTATCTACGATTTTCGTCTATTTTCCATACCAATATTGGTGAAATTCTGTTCCGAAAATTCTGAAAGTTTTTATTTTCTCATGTTTTGTTAACTATCCAAATTTGTATGCATCCTAAATTTTCATAGCAAAAAGTTGGAAAATATTCTTCCTTACATCAGTTGATATCACAGTCCATACTTCAACTGCAAATATCGGTTTTTAGTCATAAAAAATGAACTATTTTATTACATATAGCTAATAATTAAAAATTTTCAGATTTTTTTTCCTTTACTTGTGTTGTGAAACCTTGCTCCCGAAGTCAAAGGAAAGTATCTAATAACTTTGATTTTATTTGCGAGTGTCAAAATAATGCGGCAAAAAACGTTGTATTTTTTGCTTGCGTTGATTTAGAAGTTTGATTTTTTTACAGCTCTTAAGGATTAAGTATTTGATATTAATTTCAACTTAATACCTCCACACATCCCTAAGAAGAAAAGGGTCTTACATACAGAAAGACGGACAATGAAGTGATCCTATAAGGGTTAATTTTAAGGTATGGAATCTAAAAAAAGATAAGGGCACTCCATTGCTTAATAAATTTACAAAAATATAAACAAGTCTAATTATAAATAGGATCAATTGAATAAAATGATATAAAATGAATTTGTTAAAAAAAAACTAATTAATTAAATGAATGAAGTAAACAAGTTATATAACTTAGTTTTACTTAAACAAAAAATATATTTACTTATTATTGTACATAATATATTACTATTTTTTTATATTTTGGTCTTTATTTTAATGTTTATTTGTCTTTGCTTGTGGGCTCACACGTGGGGACATGGTATAAATTTTTCTATTATTATACCCATCACTCTCATCCTAATCTCATTACATAGTGCTTTAAATTTTTATTTCTGTGTCAATACCAGTTCTAATTTCATTCTTATTTTAATCAAATCCTACTTCTGGTTTCAGTTATGATCTTGGTCCCACGTTGGTTTGTTCGATTTCAATTCCTGTTACATTCTTAGTGCTGGTGTCCGGTCTGGCTTTTCTAACATCAGTTCCTGTTTAAAATTTGATTCCGATTTCACTTTCTACATCAGTCTCGATCTCATTCTCAATCTGTACAATTCATATTCTGGTTGTAGTTTTAACCTCTGATTGCATTGTTAATTCTGATATCCTATATTCTGGTCTCAATCCCACTTCTAGTTTAGTCTCAATAAAATTACAATCACGATTCCGTTTTCGAATTTGATTTTGTTTTCGCTTTAAACTCGGGGTTCCAGTCCTGAAGTAATATTACAATATGCCTACTATGACCAAAGGTTGATTCACACAGTATAGAGTATTTGATGGATGGTCCAGTAGTTTGCACACACAAAAAAATATTGCTTTTTTATTCTCCATTTATATTTAATTTTTGA
Organism: Eumeta japonica; assembly: GCA_005406025.1. Classification (NCBI taxonomy): domain Eukaryota; kingdom Metazoa; phylum Arthropoda; class Insecta; order Lepidoptera; family Psychidae; genus Eumeta; species Eumeta japonica. The sequence continues at coordinate 251,853 of BGZK01000640.1, read as the reverse complement.
CTAGAGATATAACCAATGTATGTGAATTTTGCATGAAACAAAATTGATTAACAATTTTTCTTTGTGTAAGGTACCATAATCTAGGCTCATAGTTTTTTTCTTCAACTAGAAACCTGTTGGTCTTTTATTTTCTTGTGTAAGGGTTTGCTTTGCGGAAATTCATTATAAGACGCTTAAATGAAATCTAAATCAGTTGTATGTTTGTCTGTAACAATTTTGGCAATATTTGGTATTGGGTATTTTATTACTGTTGACAGATATATTAATGCATGGGCACCACTGGTGGCGGCGAGTAACAGATTCCTGAGTACGATGGTAGACGTGATTGTCAGTAAAATCCTGAGGATGTTCTGTATTAGCACGAAACGTACGTAGACATTTGTCATATATTACTATGGCGGTTTGCCAAATTTAATATTAACACTTGCTCTGACGTCTGTCAAATCTTCTCGAATCATAATTCATTTGTTGGATTCAGAATCATAATGGAAGAAGAAATTTGAGACTCTGCAGTGGGTTGCGTGCTGCATATTTCAGGCAAAGCATCTGTGGGTCTTTGGCAGTTTTGGGGTTTTCTTTAACCAACCATCATTATTTAAAACCAAGTTATGTTCTTTTTAGTATTCAAATTGAGTGAATGCGTAAAAAGTAATGGAATTAATTTTTGTTAATTTTCTTAAAACCTCAAATAGTAATGGCATAACTCATCAAGTGTTTCAAAGATATCGAATTGTATACTTAACCTAACATTTCTAAACGTTTCACTGCTAATACTACTTTTTAATTTTTATATTGTGTTTTTATTACTGTCGCCACAAAGTTATTTTTAGTTTCAATATCTCCTTATCTATTTATGTGAAATATTTTTAAATATAAAATGATTAAGATTAAGATTATCGAGATAACAAAATTATGAGCTATTATTAAACTATTTTTGACAATGTTCTCTTTACTTTAATATCACATGCGTGCATTTCATGTAGATGCAAAGGTTTTTCCTGTCTTGTATATTGCTAAAAATTCAAGCAGTTAAATAATTTCATAAAACCCCTTGTTTCCTATTCCAAAATTTTTAGACACAAGGTCTTTGAAAATAATTGTGGCGTAACGCATGGAAAATGCGTGAACAATGAAAGTCTCACCTTTACAAGATATGTGAAATATACAATAATATACATGCATATTTAATAGGGCTAGTAATTTCATACTAATGTATATATAGATACGATCTTAACAAAAATGATGAAATTGTTTTCAAATGTAGTGTCATAGTATTGTTGATTTATATACGATTGTTTTTTTTTTGTTGTTGGTTTTATTTTACAGAAATGTGTCATTATTTCTTTTTGATTAATTGTGATGGGCGTTGTAACTAGATAATTTCATAAAGAGCTACAAAATTTTTATGGATACTTTTATTTTAGCATTTGATGATTGACAAAACCATTATGAAATTTCAAAATCAAATAATTAGTAATTTTTTGAATTTTATTTTGATATCAACATGCTAAGGAAATATTGTATTAGTGTAATATGTTATGCCACTAGCAACCCGCCTTGGTTTCGCACGGGTGGTACTAAATATTTATGGTTGTATTACTGCCATTTAAACAGGTTATTTTTTAAGTTTGAAATTACTTGAAATAAGTTGCCAATAAAGTACAAGCAGCAAGCATGAAAAATAATCAAAATAATCATGTCCTTATAGTATATTATGAGGTTAGTTAAAAGCTAAATATATGTATAAGCATATAGATGAAATATGAGCATATTCAATTTGACAAAAATCCGTATTTTGTCACCAAAATGCGAGTTTTTTGTAGTTTATTTTTTAAGAAATTGCGAGTTTGTTTTCATATCTCGCGGACTTTTAATTACACCTATTTGAGAGGAATAATTTCTTCATACATAATTTTTGCATAACTTATACCATTTATGCAACACACGCCGGTGCAACTCTCGTGCAAAAAGCGTGTTTTTTCAGCCAACTTTTACGAAAATTCGTATTATAAAATGAGGTTTGATTGACCTAATAGCAAAAAAAAAAATTTGTAATTGGTTGAACCAATACGCCTTCCTTAAAATCTCCAGCTATAATATTTATCAGTGTTTTTGAGCTTCTCGTCTTCAGAAATGTTGTCTATAAGTTTTTGTTCAAGGTCAAAATTTGAAAGACAGTTGATTCTGCACTTCATATCTGAAACTTCTTGCTACTTTGGAGTCAAATTGATCAAAACTACATCTAGCCGTAAATTATTGAGCTCTCGGAGCTCCAAAGATTATTTTAATGCTTTTTCGAGCGCGCCAAGCTTAACAATATAGTTTTATAGTTAGTTCGATTTTCATTCGCTTTGCGGCATTCGACCGTGACGCAGTTTTATAATAAAAATGTTGATTAATTATAAAACATCAATCCATCAAGAATTTAACGTTATTTTGAAAAAATATGCTAATCTTTCATTAACCAACATCTAACAAACTGAATCATTTTATTGCGGTTTCGATTAATTTGCCTTGTTTTTTAACAAAAGTTGATTAGATTTTGAGACTTATGGGTAGAGTAGTTTAAAAAGTATTCCAAGAAAATAGGTTTCTTTTTGGAAAGTTTTTCTCCAACTATATCTTGAATAAATCAAAACATTTTTATGTAGTTTGCATCTATCGATGTAACTTTTTGAGAAAAAAAGCTGATTGGCCTGTTATCGTCGGTACTATAAGTTATTTAAAAGAAATCTTTTCAGAAAATTTAATTTTTGACATTTCTCAAAAGGGTTTCACCGAATATCCACGCGAACGAAATCTGCACCGGTGTGTTTTTTAACAATGGTGTCTTTAATGTGTTGCTTGTTGATAGAAATAACTATTGACCAATTATCAAAGCTCTATATTTGCTTATTTAAAAAAGAATAGGGTCGTATCCCTTATTAACACTGTAAACTTATAGGCAACTTTATGTGTTATATTAGTAGAAATTTGTTTTAGAATAGAACTTCTAGCTGTAAAGCGGTCACCTTTTGAAATGCAAGAATTAGAATGGCATGTGTCCGTTTATATACACTAATACGCATTACAGTAATTCAAATTAATTTTATTATAGTGTTGTTAGCTATAATAGTATTCAATTGCTCTTTTAAAATGGAAACATTAAAACTGTACAATCATGTGCTGTTAAACAGCACTATTTTCATACTACTTAAAAATGTAATGTGGAATCGACGGCATTTTATTTATGCAGCATATTGGAGGGACAAACGAGCAGGTGAGCCACCAATAAGTAAATGGTTACCGCCGACTTCCAACCCCAAATCAGGCCCCAGTGCATCACTGAATAAGATGTCTAATAAATGGAGGATCGGTCTGGCGGAGGGGTTAAAGGGCTCCTCCCTTGGCCCTGGGCCTCCCTGGGCAACTAGAACCTTCACTCGACGAAATACAACAGCTCAATTTGCTGCTCATGTTCACATTCTGAGAGTGGTAGCTCACTGGTTCAGTCGGCTCATTTTTGTGCTGCATACAGTTGGCCACAGTATAGTCCTACCACAGCTGAAAGCTATACACCAGCGTTATGATATACTACATTACAATCAAAAACATTACAAAGGCATTTTGTTATATCTTTATTCATCCGTTGTTCAGTGCAGTGTTTAAGTAATTTGAAAAGCTAATACGCAGTTTCAGAATATTGAATGATTTTTTAAGAGCTTACATACGCTTTAACTTCTACATGAATTCAAAATAGAACCGATTAAAATGCGCTTTATGCTACTTAGTCTGTTAAATACCTTCTGTACATATCGACGACCAAGAAATCCTTGCACCATCGGTGTGCGAACCGCAGGCGATTGTAATCTAAATGAATGATTCTGTTAAGAAAGGAGGCATGAAGGTAAATGTCAGCAAGATTCAGGTCATGATGTTTGAAGCGAAGAAGCGAAATCACAACTAAATGCGATATTTGTGTAGTGGGTAAAAGAGCTGAATAAGTGAAACAGTTTGTCTACTCGAATAGCTTTTATTTTTGCAAATAATATAGGTACATGAAAATTTGTAAATATCTCTGATATTCTGCTTGTCGTTCTTTGAGCAACTTTATTGCTCGTGTAGTCGTGCAAGCCTTTCTTGTCAACAGCTCACCTGACGCGCGCCTGCTCGCTGCTGACCCGCAAAAGTCGTGCTCTATGTACATTACGGCGCTTTCTTTTACAACGCCACTCAACGTTAAACGTTTTCTAAAATGTAACTATGTAAAATTCCATTACTAGATATCTGATTCTAACGTTGCTGTAATATTTCTGTGTGTATTTAGTAATATTACGAATCCAGTACAATAAAAATGTTCTGTAAAGTTACTAATCGATTGTATTTTAATACTAGGTGTTTTGTGCAGTAACGGCGAACATGTGTTACATGTCGGAAATCGAAAATCTTTGAATTTTTATTTAGTTCCTATATTTTCCTTGAATTATTTTATTTGTAACGTTTATTATTTTGTATCAAGATATGTGATAGCATTTTTATAGCTATATTTACAATACTGATTTTGATTTTCCCTCAATGTTATACGTGCATCAATATGAAAGTTTTTCGAAAATCATAAACTGAGCAAACTAGCAAGTTATTTTTATTATAATTGTTTTTACCCGACTGTTACGGAAAGGTATTGTTTTTCGCGCGTATCTTCTATGTTTGCTTGGAAATTTGTTTATTCCCACGTATCTTCCAAACGGCTGGATGAACTTTAACAATTAAGATATCGTTAGATTCGTCTCAAAACCCAAGGGTCCTTAGATAGGTATTTAAGAAAATAAAATTGCATTCGCGAATTATAAATCGTAAGAAAATTAATGGGTCCCGCCTGCTGCAAACATAACGTAAATTTAACTTGACTTTCAGCTCCTAATATAGTTGTTAAACCAAAGTAGAGTTTATTAGGTTTTACTAGTTTGTTTTCTCAATCTAGTTTCGGTCTTTTTAGTCCGTTGCTTATCTGTTGATTTTTTGCACTCGGGCTTTTCATTTTTCGCAAAATAGGGTCCATTGAGATCGGTAGATCTGCTGTATTCAATGGAACCACTCAGAGAAACACTTGGCCCACTCCCACTTAGAGGTCGTTTCGGCGGCCTTTTCATATGCAGCCATTGCTTTCTCGGCGTCTGTAAACCATCATCACTTTTTTTCTCTATTTTAGAAAATAAATAAAAATCGTACAGTGCGAGGTCAAGTCTTTAAGGCGAGTGAGCCAGTATTTGTATACTTAACGTCCCCAAAAAGTTAGTTGTTTGTCTGACGGTATGTAATGAGCCGTTATCATCTTGGAAGAATCCTACTGCAAGGTCGTTTTTTCCGAATTTCCCAAAACAAAAGTCAAACAATTGTTAGTGTACCAGTCAGCAGTGACTGTTTTTTTTTGAAATAACTAAAGGAAACACTCACTGAGCGGACTTTGGTTTGGGAATCGTAACGGTAAATTCAGTTTTTGCCATCTGTAACTATGTCATATGCAGCATTTGAGTCACCACCGACTAATCTTTGCATCATTTCGCGGCACTTATTAATACGACAGAGTTTTTGAGCTTCGGTCAAATTACGAGGTATCCACCGAGTATAAAGCTTCCTGACCGCTAAACGTTCATGAAGGATTTTGTCCACTTGACTCTTACCAATGCCTAAGCTTGTGTGGATCTGCTGGTAAGTCACTTTTCTCTCAGTCTCTTTCATAAGTCGAAGAGCACTTATGTTGTCTTCGGTCGTCGCCGTAGAAGGACATCTCATACGCAGATCGTCAGTCAGATTAGTGTGACCACGTTTGAATTTGTTAAACCAGCTACAAACAGTGGCAAGGGATCTGAACATAACTTTCTGTTTAGATCTGTTATAACTGTCTTGTTGGTTTAAATGGCAACAAAAGCCATAGAAAATCTTTGCACGAAAATTTTTTCGCTTGAAATGCATGTTCAGGTTAGGCAAACAATTTTATTTTGCCGCTACTTGTAAAAACTATAAAAACAGGTGAATGTAATATACGTATAATATGGTTGGCAGTATTCAATTTTTAAAATTTAATTATCTTTTTTAGGGTTCCGAACCAAAATCTCAAAAACGAGATTCTTGTAGTTTCGTCATGTCCGTTCGTTCGTCCGTGTAACAAGCATTTTATTCAAAAACTACAAGAGGTATATTGATGAAATACATAGTGTAGGAGTCTTGTATAAATCGCTACTTAGTTTCGTGGTTAAATAACAAAAATAATTATTTCTTGGGGCGCTCCATACATGTATGTATCAGAAGCTGAATTTTTTTCTTTTAAAGTACTTTAAGGTTTTTAAGCAATATTTCTGATTACGTGAATAATTTCGAAAATAATCGCTCCGAAAGAAACAGAAATTGAGTCTGTCCCTCTTTATTTTCTAAACTGTAGGTCTACAAAATATGAAAAAAATAACGAAGGTAACGCTTAATAAATACTTTCAACGAAAATTATTGTGAACAGGAACAGACACACTTTTTTTGAGTTATTGCTGAAAAACTGCGCTTCTCTATAAAATGACGTGAATGCCATGAAGATACGTTCTTTTGACGATGAACTTTAGTTTGCACTAGTTTAATGGTAAAAGACGATATACCTACTTGTTTCTCTAGTTGTAAGCGACTAAAGTGCTTATAACTATTCTGTGCGGGAAAGAAGAAAGTATAACAACGTATTCTTTTCATTTGAAGTGCATGTTTTTGTAATAATGGTTTCGGAATCCTATAACAAGCATGATCAAACATGCTCTTGGACAGTTTTTTATTTTACAGTCACCGTGTGATCAGTTCTAAAAAATTTAAATGTCATCTACTATCGATGACCTATCTCGACAACGGTGGTACGTGGCTGGCAGACTCTACACTCCTGTAACTCCTGCGAGTTCTCCATATCAGAACCTACCTCCCCTCATAAATTTATTTCGTTCAGTGTGTCAAAACTTTTAGAACTTAAGGAACTTCCTTATCGCATGACATGCTGCGAGGAGCTCAACCGCAAGAACTATCTAATGAAGTATATTACAACTATTTTTTCCCTAGTGATAATTGTACGATTTAGCACAGCTGTTTAGTATTATGTAGCCCGTGAGAGGTGCCGGGTTCGAATCTATCGGAGCATTTGTTTTTTTTTTCTATTTACTTAATTACTTTCAAACGTTTCAATGAATTCCTATCATATTAGTAGCAATTATTGTGTGATAATTTTAATACGTTACTTCAAAAAAGATCGGAATATTTTTGTAGAACTTCAAAAAATATTATTTGCTGAAACATTTTACTTACAAATAAACGAAGAAATATCTATGTAAAAAGAAATATATATGATTAATTATTTCAAAATTTTTGTAATGAAAATATTTCTAAGAATTTAAAAATCATTATATTCTCTCAGCATTTAATGTTTTAACGAGAAATTGTTTTGCGTTTTACGGTTTTGATGATTGCAAATTATACTACTTTTTTGTTTATTATTAAAATAATAAGAAATACAATGAATTGTATTTCAATAAATTTTGGGAAAACGCCATCTACTACATAAATGATGACATTATTTTTGTAGTAGTACCCTTTATGTAAAATTATATTATTGTTTATTTAATTACTATCAAGTGTTTCAATTTATTTTATTGTTATTATTCGATTTATAAAATATATTTACATATAGTGAAAGGAACTTCGTTCCAACCAGATGTTCCAAAAACACCTCATTGGTTTTTTTTCCTTACAGTCACTGCGATTGACTGATGGTTAAACGAACGATAACAATGATAATGATTGTAATCCATGGTGAGTTTCATAACATTACATTAACGAATTTCAATCACATTAACAATTCACATAAATAATAGTTTAAATCGAATTGAAATTTTCAGTCCTATTTAAGGGGGGTTGACCTTTTGTTCCTGGAAGGTTAATAGTCTTTATAAAATACTATTTCTGATTATTGATTCCTTTCCTGATTTATGTATTTGAATGAAAACCCACCTTGTTGCCTCTTCCCTTCGGTTGTTGGCTCATCAATCGTCTTTAAATTCAAATACAAATTCATACAAAGACTTGTTTGTAAAACCTAGAATGGTCTACTGAAGACTTCAAACGCATTTTCTGGTGCGACAGAGACTATTATCTTTTTTTTTTCAACAAAGATCTCATCTACTACGAGTATTCGTATGAAAGGAATGAATTGTTTCAAAAATTACACATATTCTATAATACATAAAAAAATCTGAAAAGCGGTTGACCCTAAAGGCCATCGCTCCAACTTCCCGCTAATTTTAACCGCGAAACTATAGTAACGCAGTTTGTTGTGACGTCTTTGAGCTCTTCGACCTCAAAAAATACGGTTTATATGTTATTTTGAGCTTTTCGAGCTCAAACGTCTGGTATACATTAAACAAAGTATTTTTTTACACAAATTGTTCAATTTTAAGTTGTTTTATGGCACTTAAGTTCTTTTATTTAGCTCTCTTAGGCGAAAGTTATTTTACAAAACTTATTTAATTTGAAAATGATTTGACAATAATTTTTCTCAAACAATTTTACCGTGTCTGATTTGTTTATTAGTGATTCATTGAATCGTTTAGGTTTTAAATAAATGAATTATTGCAATCGACCTGTATGATCATTTGAAAGTTCTCAATAAAAAATCTGTAAGTCTCCAAATTTTAAAGTTATGCTGAAAAAAACTTGTTTTTGAAATTTTTAAAATGCCTAACTTTGGAACGCGCTGTTCGATTTCAATGTTCAAGACGGGAAACAACGCAGTTTTTTGACGCCTAAAAAATGTTATACTAAGAGCAAAATCGATTAGTCCTAAAATTTCTAAGTTAGTCTAAAAAACGCTCGTTTTTTAATTTTTTCGATTTCTTTTGTTCACGATATCTCACGAACGAATCAATCGATTTTGATTTCCAAAACGGCATTCAACGTTATTTTTTGAGGTCAAAAACTGATTGGGTTATGGAATTGATCAATGCAATAGCCAAAAAGTTATTCTCAAAAAACATCGTTTTTGAATTTCTTTTTTCCGGTTTTTTTTTAAATTCCTTGAAATCTACTGGTTCGAATCAGCTTAAACTTATAGAAAGTCTAAGTTCAGTGGAACCATTTCAAATGCCACAAGTCTCGTTTCGATCGGTCAAGCCGTTCAAAAGTTATAAGTTTACATACATAGACACATCCTTAGTCCCGTTCTATTTTTAGTTTATATGAACTACTTATTTGGCCTTGTTAAATATGTTCATGAGATAGTATTGTTTGCAGATGATACCGATGTGAATATTGCTATCCCCGAAGTTGGAAAATGATTTATTTCGTTACCTTCGACTTGTTACTTTAAGTAATAAACTTTAATGGGGTTCTCATATCGGCGAGTCGGCGTAAAAGCTTAGCTTTGCTGCATATATATATATATATTTCTAATCTAATTTTATAATGCAATCTATATTGTAACATTCAGCAATCGTTTGAATTAATTCTTTTGGGGAGGCTTGCACGGTATGAAGCTATATGCAATAAAAAGATATTTTACCGATATCCAAACCGCTAGATGGATTTATTTTGATAGTTTCCATAGCTTGATGTTACATGACATTCTGCTTTGGGGACCTACTGCGGATGTTCACAGAATGTTTGTGCTGTGAAAACGAGCCAATTGGCGCAATTTACTAACTGGAATCTCAGTTTATTTATAAAAATTTAATATATGTAAGAAATTAATTTTTAATTTTTTTAAGAAAAATTTTTCTAAGTTTAAGAAGTTTTCTTTTGTTAAGAAGTTATCTCGTATGGCGCTGCATACGCAATTTAATTTTTTACTTTTTAGTATAATACATGCCTATTTATGAAAGGGTGCTTATTACTTTTTCTAATATTTTCTTTTTAGTCGCTATATTTGTATCGTATACTTTTATGTGTATTTGTACCGGATGAAATTAACTGTATGATGTTTTGAAAACTACAAAACATGCGAATGTCTTAACAAATATTTCATTTTTTGTAAATGGTTTTAATGTAGTGGGTCATATACTGTTCTTACTTTTTGTAAAGCTCTTCGTTGCAAATTTCAAGCCCCTTGAAATATGATGTTTTATAGATTATTGAAGTTATAATTTTGTGCACGTTGTTATCACGGCTACCATTCGCAAATTGACAGCTTTATTTAATGTTTCGTAAAGGTAAAGGAGCAGAAAAAATTCAAAAATAAATTACTATTGATATGTTTATTACATAAATAAAGATATTAGTTTCTACAATTAAAAGAAAATGGTTGAAAACAGTATAATTATTCGCTAATAATATAAGCTCATCAGCACCATCCGAAAACATTATAAAAAAAAAGCAGTAGTACTCCGGGAGTGCCGACAGAAGTGAAAACTTGAACAATTATATAGTATTTTTTGAATCGTCAGGAAATATTTTATTGCGCAGGAAATGCTTTTGAATGAAGTGTTTTTTTTTCCATTATTGTAAACTACTACAAAAATTATGTCACAATTTTCATTTAATGCGCTATTGTACAGGAAAAATGATACATATTATTTTACATAAAAAAAGATTGCAACCTATTACTTAAAACGTAAATTTATAAATACAATACGAAAAGTTCCGAAAATTAATATATATCTATGTTGTACGTATATACACAACATATGTTTATATTATATGTAGTTATATTATCAATGTATTTCTATCGAAACTCAACTCTCGTGTAAACGGGACCAATGCTCATATACAGAGGTGTCGGTTACGATAACGGTAACAGTCGCGAGTTTAATGGTTTTTTTTCCATCTCAAAAAATACCCAACGCACTTAAAGAAGTTTTCACTTCAAAAATATTTATTTGCTATTTATTTTGTGTTTTTTTTTTAGTTCGCAAAATGTAAATTATAGTATTGTAATAAAGTACTCTAACGTTCACAGATATCTCTGACTGTTGGAAGGCGCCAAGATTTTAAAATGAGATAGAACATTCCGTGTTTGTACACAGACAAAGTTATACGTACAGACGGCGATAGTACAGACTCGAGCTTATTGTTGTAATTTTTTTAGATGTGAGCAGTAATCCATACAATAGTATAATATTAGTTATAAATGTGAAAGTGTCTCTATCTGTCTGTGTGCTATCTAACTTAGGTTTTCACGCCTGTACCGTTGTACCAATTTTGATGAAATTTGACACATAAATATTTCAACAACAGGGAACAGGCATAGGGTACTATTCATTTGTCAATTGGTTCTTTTTAATAGCTAAGTCGATTTTATTAAACTTTACTATACTAATTAAGCACACCGTAACTCGACAATGACTAAACGGATTTTGATGAAATTTAGAAAACTAATGGGACTCATTGTCACACAAAATATAGGTTACGTTTATTTTTTGTATCTTTTCATATAACTTCTCATTTAAAAGTTGTTGATTTTATATCATCTTATCGGCTATGCTTTAGAGTGGACAATGATCATTGAGACGGAGCAGAGAGAAGACATGGTGTGAGGTGAGGTAGAGCAAAAGCGAAATTAAGACAGAATGGCAACAATGCGATTGTAACTATATGATTAATAATAGTGGTCAGTAATAAGAAGGTCATAGTAAATTAGAACGAATGCGTCTTTTGTTCGGCTGTGTCCAGTTATTTTATAACTGGGATATTTTGTGACGATGTTTATTACTTTTAACTCAATTGCTCATAAACGACTAGAGGGATATAGAAGAGATTTAACACACAGGTGGAACATTTTCTCTATTATATGCACGGTATATTATATCTTGCTCTGAAGCGTTCATTAGCCATAATTTACATGAAAACCGGAATGGATATCGAAAGAGGGATTGATATTGCAATCGAGAGCGGCAGCATGATTTGAAAAGAGAAGGACGCAAGAGTGGAGTGGAGAACAAGGCCGAATTGGATCTAATTGTGAAATCGGAACTTAAATTGTAAATAGAATCGGAATTGTTATCTTGTTGTTTGTGATATCTAGATCATTCAATACAGAAAATGAGGAATTAATTAGAAGTCGCGCGGGCGGAGTCGTTTGTAAAAACTAGTTGTATAAGTTCAAAAATATCGACGGTTTATTTTTTCAAAATCACCTAAATAGGTGCACGGAGGTGAGAAAAAATATCCATTAAAATCGAAACCCATAATAAAAAATTGTAGTGGTCGCTTATTGCGAATTCCTATTTTTTATTTAAATAGCACGGTTATATAAAAAAAAATATGTGTATACATATTTTTTTTTAATTTTGGACTTTTGTAACTTAAAAACCAATGTGCAGATTCCAATAATCGAAATATATTTTTGTAGGAAATTGAACGCTCTACAACAAATACCTCTTATAATATTTCGACAAAACTATTTATTTCAAAGTTATTCAAGCCAACTTTTAAATATATGGTACATTACATTTTTTCCCAGTTTCCAAAAGAATTATTAAAGTTATCACTAACTATCATAGAATCTTTTTGGAAATTCTATAGTTTGTGATTTTCTACAAAAAACGTTACTGAAAAAAAATCAAATACTCGAGTTTAACAGTCCCAATTTCTACATGCTCATATTTTTGCAAATTCTCTTCTTACAATCGACTATAAAGAGGCTCTTCCACCAACTCCTTTTAAACTGGCATTTAACGAAAAGTCATTTTTAAAATAAAAAATGCGTTCCACGTCTTCTTTTTAACGGCTTTTAGCCCGAACAACCGTTATAAGGAAGACGTGGAACATTAATTTTATTTTAAAAATGACTTTTTATTAAATGCCAATTTAAAAGGAGATAGTGGGAGAAGCTTTAAGTCACTAAAAGTACTAATAAAAATTGGCCAAGAGCGTGTCGGACCATGCTCATTAAAGGATTCCGAAGCCATTATTACAAATAAATGTACTACCGACGAAAAAAGTACGTTGTTACACTTTTTCCATGTTTACCGCACAGAATAGTTATAAGCACTTTAGTGGCCTAGAACAAAAAAAAAGAAGTAGGTATGTAGACTATTACTTTAAACTAGTGTAAACTAAAGTGCAACAGCAAAAGAGCTTATCTTCGTGGCACTTAAGTCCTTTTGTTGAGAAGCGCGGTTTTTCGGCACTAACTCAAAAACAGTGTATCCAATCACATTTAAAATAATTTTAGTTGAAAGTATTTATTAAGCGTTACCCTCGTTATTTTTTAATATTTTTGGATTTACGGTTTAGAAAATAGAGTGGGGGACTCAATTTCCGTTTCTTTCGGAGCGATCATTTCCTAAATTATTTACATAATCAAAAAAAAAAATTTGGTTGCCTGTAAAGTCGGTATACGGGCGAAAGTTTTACGTGACAACGACTTTGAATGGTAAAATCATTTTAATGTGAATATTCATTCGTATAGTAGGAAGAAGGATGAAATAATAGTAACAATTTAAAACATTTATTTATACAAAGAATTATATTTAAAACATTAATTTATACAAAGAATCTCGCACTGAATTTCATATTAACAAAATTTTATTTTTACCTTTACACATACATACGTATTTATATACAAATATACATACAATAACTTGCAATACATTTGCAAGCTATGCACTAATTCTCTAGTGCTGCGCGCGCGGCAGACCGATCATAGTTGAGTGGGAGAGAGACGCAAGGCATTCGGCGGGCCTCTCTCTCGTTCGGTGACTCATCGTTACGTTACCGAGCGTTACACTTTTTCATAAGTGACTCCCAGCCGCAACCTAATTTAAGACGTTGTCACGTCAAAAATGCTTAAAAACCTTAAAGCGTTTTAAAAGAACTGCCGAAGTATGTGCCACTCGTTGAAGTTTGCTAAAAAAATATTTTCATCTTCTGTTACATGTATGGAGTGCCCTCCCTAGAAATATTTATTTTTGTTATTTAACCATCAAATTAAGTAGCGGTTTATACAAGACACCTACACTATAAAAATTACATCAATATGCGTCTTGTATTTTTTGATTAAAATGCCTGTGACATGCAGACAGATGGACGTACAGACGGACATGACGAAACTATAAGGGTTCTGTTTTTGCTATTTTGTATCATAACCCTAAAAAATGCACAAGTCGATTCTAAAAATTGGTTTTTCTGTCTTAATAAATTTTACTAAGACAGAAACATTAGATCTTACATTAACATTCCTCCGATAGATTTTTGGCGTTTTGCGGCCCGTGAATTGATTTACTCTTTTTTTTTTTTAATATAATTAAATGTAGCACGCCGCTGTTGGAAAGAAAGCAGAGAAAAAAATATCGAATATTATTAAGCATTTTTTTAATGATCACTCAATGTGTGTCCGTTTGAAGGATCGTTTGGGGAATACCATATGTTGTCTCCGTATTCATTATGAACTCGTTTCAGAACAGAAATAATATCGTTTTGATTGATGAAAAAAATTTTGTCAAAGTATGACCACGGACAGTTAAGTGACCTGAATATTGTGACAGGACATAAAGATTTGTACTACGCAGAGAAAAGTCGAAATACAAATTATAAGAATAATATTTTTCGAAAAGCAGTGAATATGTTACTTTTCCTTATAAATCGTTTTATTCATGAGTTACGCAAAATGCTGGGTGTACCCGACGTGCGACCTGGGCTACTGAAGTGCGCTAGTTCCGGTTCAATAACGCCGAGGCGGCTTGAGGAGCGAGCTCACAATATTAACATTATTCAAGAAGAACAATTACTATATTTTTAGTGAGAAAGTAAGTTTTTTTCAATGATAGTTCAGTAACCGTACCTTTGAAAACATTTAAAGACTTTGATACGCATCTACCGAGCAAGGCCATGGTGTAGTATAATCTTAGAAACTCGTTTCTAAAGTGCGACTGGAATCGGGCTGTGCGAGCGCAGTGCGAGTCGCCTACGACGCGGGCCGGGCTAGCGCAGAGCATAACGCAGACACGCGTTTGGCGCACAAATGAATGAACGCAATGAATGACCCACACGAGAATTCGAACGTTTCCTGTACCTTGTGAAATCTTATTAATGAAGGCACCTGTTAATGTTTTGCACGAGGGAGCGAGAAATCACGAGTGAGTCAATGTTTAGGCGGGCGGCGCGCGCCGGCGCGGGCGCATTCCATACACCTTACTCTACCTTGATTTCGACGGCGAGATATCGACGATCGGGCGGAAGCACAACAGATTTACGATCATCATGGCAAACGGTACGAAGCAGTTTCGGTAATAGCCGTGAGTTCGCCTTTTTGATTAAATGAATTTCACAAGCACTCACTTTAAACGGTCGTACGTACACGCACTGACCGCAAATTAACTTAAATTTCATTAATGATAAAACTCTCAGACAGTTTTCAGAACTTTTTAAAATTTGAACATAAATTAAACTGCGAGGTTTCGTATCCTAACACAGCGAGGAAGCAAATCAATCATCGGTGACTAAACGAGTGCGGTCTGACCTCGAGTAGACTAACTACCTCCGCAATGAAATTTGTAAGGCACAGCACAAACAACTGTCACTTAAATAATACAACACACGCCCACAAGTTGACTAGCGTGCAAAAGGTTCCGCACTTTATGCATTTATGGTTTCCCGATTTGAGCTCTCGCGTCTTTTCCCATCCCGCTAAAAGCGTACATCTACGTCTACCGAACCTATTACATTTTATTTTACTTCTACTTGTACTATGTACCATCAAATAATAATGTAATTAATGCTGAAAAAAATCGCCTAGTGTCAGTACTTTCATCCGGTCACGTGTATATATACACACACAAAATCACGTAGTGCGCGTTGTGTTTTTGTTCTGAACGTATAAATTTTTAATAACCTTGTATAACAAGTTACTATGTTTTAACACGCTTTTAACACGCTTCACCTATATGTATGTTTGTAACCGACTTCTTTGGATTTGACTTCAAACGGTCAGATTTCATTTAAACTTTGTAAATTTAATAAGGACCAATGGCAATACAATAATTTCATATTTTGGAATATAAAGTTGTGAAAAAATTTTGAAGGAATTAAAGATTTCTGAAATTTTGTAATAATCGAAATTGAAAATTAAAAAAATATAGATACTTTGAACGTAATGAAATTAAATAAATTAAAAAAAAAATAATAAAAATTAAAAAAATATTTTTTAAAAAAACACTGAAATTTTGGAATTACATAAAAATACGATTATATAATGAGTAGGTATTACGCTCTCCGATCGTTCCTTCTTCTCTGCCGCGTTTTACGCCATTGCGATGCTTTCGTGACGAACTTCACAGCGGCAAAGTTTCGTACGTTGTGTACTGTAATAGCAATGCGTTAGATCAAATGGTACGGTTACGTAGACATGAATGATATAAACTTAAATTCATTGCCTCACATAAGATGTTTTAGAATCAAGAATCTTGGTTATATATACTATTGATAGACTCCTTTAGAGATTAAATGTAGAAAATAAAATATATTGAAAAAAAACTAAAAATCACGTTTAATGATAAATCTAACTAAAAAGTGAAAAATAATTCTTAATATAGAAACAAAATAATAAACGAAATATATTAGTATAATTGTGAAAAAAAGCGTGGGGATGCTCGAGAAATCAGTTCTCGAAAATATTCGATCGGTACGATTAGTTCAAAAATGGTAGGAAAGATATAGCACAAAGCGCCTCAATGCGCCCCAAAGCGAATTACAGATCGTATGATACCTTCCGAAATCCGTTAATATTTCTGCACAGATACCATTTTAATCATAAACAAATCGAACCTGAAACAGGCGTGGAAATCGACAAAAAAGTCACATATTAGGAGTTGTATGCTTGTCATTCAATGATCAGAAACAATGAAACATACAATCACACTCTTAACACTCGCCGTTTATTCCAACAATTCCTGGTAGATATGTGTACAAAAGTAGAAACAGAATGGTTGATTTACACAAGAACAAATCAAACCAGACCACTCACGAAAGAATTCATCCACCTTAGAGACGCGATCATAAATGACGATAACATTGAAAACATTGGAACAATGATAATCTTACCCTCATCAAACGTAGGAACTCTAAATTACATGTAGCGATACACTCAAGATGCCATGACGCAAGAAAATAGAGTCGACCTGACCTCTTTATAACATTCACTTGCAACTCATCGCGGCCAGAAATCAAAGAAAAAGTGAGATACGGACAAACCGCCATGGATCGACACAACATAATAGTACGAGTTTTCCGCCAAAAACAAATTTGATTTATTAAAGTCATCACAAAATACCACATCTTTGGAACTGTCAGATGCTGAACGTACACGGTCGAAAGGCAAAAATAAGGATTGTCTCATTCGCTCTCTCCTATGGCTACACAACAAAATCAGTGCCACGGACATTGACCAAATCATTCAAACTGAATTTCTCAATCTACAACAAGATCCGGAATTGTACGACATAGTAGTGAAAAATATGATTGACGGACCATGCGGGCCTTAAACCCCAATACGCCATGTAAGAGTACATAAAAGTATCCAAAATCGTATGTGGATGACACAAACCGGAGATGATGGCTATTCTAAGTACAGAAGACGATCACCCAAAAACGGTGGCTTCACAGCAAAAATACGAATACGTGGCGTAAAACTACTGCAGTTAAATAATCGATGGGTAGTACCACATAACTCACTACTTTCTGAAATGCTCCAATTACACATGGACGTAGATACTGCAATACAGTAAAATATCAAATATGTCCATAAGTATGGGATCAAAGAGAGTGACTTTGCAATCTTTCAAATGGGCAAAGGCAGCGATCAACAAAACAGAAACGACGAGACCCTCGTGTTGGTACACGAGAGATGTTCACTGGAGAAAACATGCTCACCATTCCTTCTCAGGTTGTCTGGCGTAAGCAATTCTTTTATGGGCGGTAGTATATGTTTTTGTTACATAATTTCTAAAAAAAATAATACAATAGATTAATAATAAACAAATCAAACCTTAAATAAAAATATTTCACACAATTCTAAAAATAAAAAATCGGCGATGTTCAGTATTTTCACCTTGTATGTGTTATAACCTCATACCGGCATGAACGATGCCTGACTTGATTCAAGTGAGGTTTTAAGGCCACGAGAGGGCGGGAGATGAGTCACATCCTGAGTGATCCACCGGCGACCGCTAGTGAAGTACTGTGCGCCGCACTGAAGCCGTGGTCGTATTCTCGCAATGGGTTTTATAACATTCAAAAGGAACATATACAAACTCTTTATTGTTTTGATGTTTGTATCAAACTGCCAAACAGTAGGTAGTTCTTCATCAAACTAATTATTTACAAATATCGCACAACAGCCGTGCCCTCTTTTTTCCGTTTCATAAAAGCTCATTAATTACACTCGTTATTGCCGTCGGATTGTGAATTTAGTTGTAAAAGTGATATGTTTTAATAGCCATTGACTTATTTTAAGTTTACATGGAATTCGAAGATAATGTAGCACCACTATTCCAATGATCAACGTGGTAGTTGGCACTTCCTTCTGTAACACAGAACATGATAATTCGAACCGTATCGACCTACTAATCCTCTATGTAGCTCAATTTATAACAAATACACGATATTCGTATGTCCGATACCCTATGTTATATATAATAATAAAAATAATACAAACTATACGGCCTATTTCCCAGAAGGGAAGAAGAGACCATAAATTTCCACATGGTGCAATCTTTGCATGTCTCTCTCGCCCATTGACATCCATCAATCTTGTCATGCAAGCTCTTCGGCTTCGGGTGCTTAAAATTTGGTACTTTTTTATTACAAAAGGGCCAATAATAGTAATTACACCGATTTGGGTTCCATATATATATATATTTATGTAAGTAATGAAATATTCAAATAGATGTCAGGTGCCGCGTCTGACGGGTTTCCGTCGGCCGAGCTGAAACACTAAATTTACCGCTACCCTCGGGTTGCGCGCTACAACAGGCACCAGTGCGCTGGTCGTTCGTGCGCTCAAAGAATATACTTTTATGTCAAATTGCATCAGCTCACACGCCACGTTCGATTCGAATAAAAATTAGAGAATGATATTGAAAGTTGCTTCATTTTCAAGCGGCAGTTGCGAAATTGCTCCATTATGAATGCAGTTATGGTTGGGTCTTTTTTTTTTGTTGATCTACATATCCCATTCTAGTTCCTGTCATTGCCTATTTTCCTGCATCGGCTCCTCTTCCCCTCTGTCACTGTAGTGTCAGTCAAACCGCACCCGCAATTCGTATTTCGCAAACTCCACACCCGTGCCGCAACATTGAAACTAATAAAAAGTGGCCAAGTGCGAGTAGTACTCGTGTACCGAGGTTTTCATTCTACTCTACAATGTCAAAAATTTAACACTTGGCCTATTTATCTTTATTGTTTTTGTTAAGTATACGCCATGATCGAGTCGAATTTGACGCTTGTGTATGTAACTGTTTTTATGATAGAGAAAAATAAACTGATACGCACTGAGTATGCACTCACGTACTTAGTGAGCGTCAATTTATGCTGGTTAGAGAAAAAAACAAACCGAAACGAAGCAAGCTATATAGGTTTTTCTGTTAGCTATAAGTAATGAACTATTTTCTGTATTTTTTTAATTTTCGGTGTAGTCGTTTCAGAAATAAGGGGAAATGGTCAATTTTTACATATTTCCTTAAATAACTTTAACACCTGTTATCTAATTTACTTCCGTATTTGGCTCACGAACATATATATGTGTATTAAATGTCAATTTGATCGGTCCTGTAGATTCAGAGCACGACGGTTGTTACAGAAGGACAAACAGACAGAAGCACGAGTAATCCTATGAGTGTTCCGTTTTTTGTTTTCATTTGGAGGTATGAAGTCTAAAGATGAGCAAAAAGAGACACGGCAGGCACCCCAAGGATATAAAAACACTACGAGTGCGTCCTTTCTCCGTACACACGTCATCATTGTAATACCAGCGCAATTCGCGACATCGCAAATTTTATTTTTTAATACGGCATTTATGTTATTCGTGATCAAATGTTTTTCTTTAAATACATATCTGGTTCCGTCACCATTTTCAAAAGGTAATGATAAAAAGATCTAAGGCCTTAATTTGAAGAACGATTTTGTAATTCTATGTGAGTGGTCAGAACTCTCGGCAAGGTTCAGTATTTCTAATTTATGGAATTGAAAATAGGTTTAGATATCGTGACTATAATAATAATAGAATTTCATTAATTATGAAACATTATTTTATGAACCTTTAACAGGTCGAATATTAAGTAATAATTAGGTATCCCACCATAACTGTGTACGATTTTTTTATCAAAATCTTTGTATTTTCGCGTTTTTATATTTAGATTATTGGCTATATCAACACAAAGTGCTGCGTAGACCGCGCCTGTCGGCAGCCCGGCGCGCGCGTTGAACTCTAAATCCGGCAGCTTATGTAATTGTGAGATTTTCCTTATTATGAATAATGCTCATGTTGACTCTCTCATATATTTCCTGCAAAAAAATATGTTCTAGTAGTTGGTATGATTCATTATGCTTAAAAATGAAGTGCATTCGATGTCAACTGGAAAATATTTTTTTCCTTTATACATTAACTACAATTATGCGAACTTCACTCTGTACTTTTGTAATCTCATCTAGACTCAGGATTGTAATAACTTTAGGTCTATAGTGACGCACAAATGATTGTTATAGCGAATTATAATCATATTAAATCGATACTGTGTAAGCTCAGCTTGAGCGACGTACCTTTATAGAATTTCATTAAGTTTGTACACGATGTTGCATAAAACGACAAACATTTAATAAATCGTTAGTGACATTTTCTGCTTAAAACAGTTAAATAACAACGCTGATTAGAACGCCACAGCCGTACGTCAGTCAGCACGCCATTCGTCTTATCAGTCTTTCGTATGTAAATTGATTTAAATGTCAAGAATGTACAGAAAACAAAATGATAAAAGGAAAGATAACCTAAAATGGTATTCGCCGCGCTCCGGCGCGCCGTTAAAAATAATCCGCAATGGGCGTACGTGCCGAGTATTTTGAGCGTGTCCGGCTAAAATAAGCTCGTGTACTCACCATTATATCTTCTAGGAAAGTAAACAGCGTTTTAATTGGGGCGGGTTACACATCGGCGTGGGCTCCGCCGAACGGTGTTTGCGCCCGCGCATTCCGCGCACAGTTTGTTTTCATATCGATTTACTTGAAAATCTACTATCGACGCTGACAGACGTGTTGTTGCGCCGGAGATCCGGCGGGCGCGGGCGCGGCCCGTACGCTGACCCACCTCCTCAGCTCGCGCCGCACGCGATAGCGGCTTTACTTCTATTTGAAGACTAGGTGCAGATATCATTTTGGTCATTATTGAGCGAGAGTTAGCGACGTCGGCGCGTCGAGTCGGCCGAGCGACCCGCCGTGCCGACGGAAACAAACCCGACGGCTGCGCTTGTCACCGGGAGTCGGAGACGACTACTCGAGGCGACACCATTCGCGGGGGCTAAGCTTAAAACCTACCGCCGGCTCGGAACGGTCCACGGCTGCTGCGTGGTGACATACTTATATGTACAACTTCTTTACTTAGGTTGTCTATTATGAAAACACGTAGCACAATAGTGTAAGGGTTTCAATTTAATTTTTAATTTATTTTCATTATATTCAATGAATACAGACCGCAGTGCACGGTGCCTGTGCCGGAAATTACGTTCAGTGTATGCGCACATTTCTCGGTCCGTTTGGAAAATCAAAACACCCTTGATGTTTCAATGAAACAACACTAAAATTAAAACAAATTGCCAAGAGTAATACGGTGAAGTTATAGCGGACTTACTTCATTTCACTTATTTAATTTTTTAAGAAATTGAATATAATGCACAAAATGGGTACATAAAATAAGGAATTTTTTATTCAGTAAAAGAAATGTTCACGGAAGTGCAGTCAGCCTCAGGCCGACTGCGGTACATTCTAACGTTTGACAATAATCTTACAAATAGACTCAATTTTTTTTTCATATTTCACTAATGTTTTTAATGGTATGTCCGTATAGTGGTCATTACTCTATATCCCGTACCAGTTCCCATAATATTTTTATGAAGGCCTTTTGGGATGTCTTAGCGCAATGAGTTTATGTATAGACAAATTCACATTAATTTGCTTGAATTTTACAAATATCATTCGTGCAACTCGATTTCCAGCCAAAAAATTAGATATTAAACAGTTACCTTCACACTATCACTAGAAAAGGGCAAAGAGAGCCAATTATTTTCTAGTAACAATTGTAAAGGGCCGGGGGTCACGGCCGGCCCGGGCGGCGCCGCGGGCGGTCAACGCACGCCCGCCGCGACGGCCGTCGGTATTTGCGCGATCCTTGTTTTTACGACAAAAATACCGATCCGCACAAACAAGGTGCCGCGCTATATTAATTCCATTAAGCGGCGGCTGCTCAGTGTCCCGCCCACCCGCATACCTCCGCCGTGGAAAAGTTCCCTTACTGGCGACTTCGCTAATTATTTATTTTTTATAGCGCGATGGATTTATGTGCCGCCCGGCGCGGGGGGCTTGTAATATTTTAAGATCCTTGGGCGGGACGGCGAGCTGCACGCGCGCGCCGGAATTTATAGCCGAATAACTGAGCTATCCCACCTAAAAATAATATAAATATATTTCGTAAACGTGTGTGCCTATTCGCGATCGGATCCGACTGTAAAACCGCCCGCCGAGCGCCCGCCCGAGGACGCGGACGCTTTGGGCGGTCGTAGTTGAATGTCTCGAGAGAATGTTTATAATGGATCCTCAGTTAATCGAAAATAAGATCAATAAATATTGTTTTCTTTTTTGTCAAAACTAAGTAATTCAATATTTTTATAATGTCAGACCTACTACCTTATAATGGATTCAAAGTATTTATTAGGTTGGGAGAAAAGTTTTTTTCTTATTTTATAAGTAAAAAGTTACAGTAAAATATCTCTGTTTATGCTGTTTGTATTTGGCTAGTTATGAGACCATTAAACAGATGGCATTAAAAAAACCAAAAATTCAAAGTGAAAATGGTGTCCCGCCATCTTTCTAATGTTTTTCTGTCCTCTAAAATAAGTGAATCTGACGTAGAAATTCGATGCATATTGAAGTTTTATTACAAAAAAAAAAAAGAAAATGCGACACAATCCGCAAAAAAATTGTAACGTTTATGAACCTAATGCAGTGTCAATAAGAGTAGCACAAAACTGGTTCAAGCGTTATCTGTCCGGCAGTTTTGATCTCAAAAATTAACCTTACTGCGGTCGGCCAGCTACGGATAAAGTCGACGCCACTTTGAAAAAAAGTAGAGCAAGATCAGCGTACTAGTTCTTACGATATAGCTAAAGAGCTGAGGATTTATCAGAAAAAAATTTTGACCCATTTGAAAAAAGACGAGTATACAAAAAATTTGGATATTTTGAATTCCACACGAGCACAAAGAAATCTAAAGAATCGTTTACTCATTTGAGATTCTCTATTGAAAAGTAATGAATCCGAACCTTTTTTTTGAAAAAATTGATCACTGCTGATGAAAAATGGATTACCTACAACAAGAATGTGCGAAGAAGATCATGGTCAAAAGGCGAGCAAGCGCCACAGACTATAGCGAAACCCGAACTAACTGGCAATAAGTTTATGCTATGTGTATGGTGGGATTGGAAGGGTATTATCAATTATGAGATTTTACCATGGGTCAAAACCTTCAATTCGAATCTTTACTGCCAACAGCTGATGAGACTCAAACAAGAAGTAGAGAAAAAACGGCCGGAATTGATCAACAGAAAGGGTGTGGTTTTTCACCATGATTACGCCAGACCACACACATCTTTAGCCACTCAACAAATATTAAGAGTTTCGTTGGAAAGTGTTAATGCATTCACCACATATCCGTGACCTTGCATCCTCAGATTTTTACCTGTTTCGGTATCTTTAGAAATTTTAGGTACTGTTAGGTAATATTAAGAGAGGATTGTTAAAACTAGTTGCGACAGTTTTTTGATCAGGTGTCCCCAAATTTCTACAGCAATGGCATTATGTCACTACCCATAAATGGCAACAAGTGTGACATATATATTATAATTAAATGCAAATTGAATATGCTGAAAAAAAATACATATATAATTTGAAATATATATATATCAAATTATATATATACTACACTAAACAATGCATATAAATATATTATTACATGCATTGTGTAGTTTCGAGAGATTAACATATAAGTTTGGACATGGTAAAATTATTTTTTTACAGTATTGACTTATTAACACCAATTACCTTAAGGTTTATTAATTATGTTTGCCAAAAATTGTTTGACTATTGTATTTTTTTTAAATGGAAACCTCGAGGCAGCCGCAGTAACGCGGGAATGCAGCCGTTGGGAGTCGGTTGAAACTGATTGAAACATTTAAATAAAATTAGTCTCATGACGAAAGAAAATATTACGACGAAAGTTGCATCTCGAAGAAGGTTTAACGGAAGGTCCAAACACATCGGAGTCCGCGCGGACTGCGGCCGGATGAGGAGGCCCTGTCCCGCGGCGGGCGTACACGCCGTACCTCAGATAAGAGTCTCTTGAGTAACAAGATAAAACGAAAATTTGCATTAGAGCTCGGGAATTTTTTTAAAGAGAAGGGCCTCAGACCATGAGTTCGAGTTCCTCGATCTAAAATAAAAGGATTATTAGAGAGAAAGCTTCAGCAGCGAGGTGGTTAAAGCCTGCTTCGCCGTTTACAGCGGGACCACAACGTAAGTTTAAAGTGGGAGACGGGCCAGTCGGTTATAAATGTTGGTGTAGTGGATGAAAACACAGAGTGGAAGAAAATGTATAACACCAACTTCAGTACCTCAGAAAAAAAACATTCGCAAATAACAAAGTCGGCATGTACGAGGCCACGACGTCGACGGAAAAGGGTGTACTTATGTACGCACGTTAGAAGCTATACTTCTTGGTCTAAATAAAAAATAACTTTTATAGTCATTCAAATTATTAATTTTAGGTTACGCCACATTAAATTGATTATAAAAAATGTCCTTTTACTGTTTCCTGCGTGTGCTGCCCTGGTACTTGGTTGAACATTAACGGGCGATCGAAACGTCTTTATTTTTCTTTCCCGAGTACGTCACATTAAATTAGTTATAAAATAAATATTATTATACTACTTCCTTTGTATGCTGTCCTAGTATTGATAACAATCTGAATTATATGTTACATTGGCGCTTTACAAGCTCGAAACACACTCCAGTCAGATTGCCCTAATACACAAAAATAAGTATAATTTAAAAAATGTACACACTGGAAAGATCCCCGACATAGTAAATTTTGAATAGCATTGAAGTGATTGAAAGACGATCAATGGAAAACACAAGATTGCCATTAAAAATATTTTTGACCCAAAAAATTGGATAACGGTTGACCCTAAAGGCCATCGCTCCAACTTCCCGCTAATTTTAACCGCGAAACTATAGTAACGCAGTTTGTTGTGACGTCTTTGAGCTCTTCGACCTCAAAAAATACGGTTTATATGTTATTTTGAGCTTTTCGAGCTCAAACGTCTGGTATACATTAAACAAAGTATTTTTTTACACAAATTGTTCAATTTTAAGTTGTTTTATGGCACTTAAGTTCTTTTATTTAGCTCTCTTAGGCGAAAGTTATTTTACAAAACTTATTTAATTTGAAAATGATTTGACAATAATTTTTCTCCAACAAATTAACCGTATCTGATTTGTCTATTAGTGATTGATTCAATAGTTTGAGGTTTTAATTAAATGAATTATTGCCATCGATCCGTATGATCATTTGAAGGTTCTCGATAAAAATTCGATGTCTCAAAATTTAAAAGTTATGTTGAAAAATCTTTTTTTCTTTAATTTTTAAAAAGCCATAACTTTGGAACGCGCTGTTCGATTTCAATGGTCAAGACGGCAATCGACGCAGTTTTTTAAGGCCTAAAAATGTTATGCTAAGAGCAAAATCGATTAGTCCTAAAGTTTCTATGTGATTTTAAAAAAACGTTTTATTTGATTGTTTTGTTCACGATATCTCACGAACGAATCAACCGATTTTGATTTCCAAAACGGTAATCGGCGTCATTTTTTTGAGGTTGATTAGGTTATGGAATTGATCAATGCAATAGCCAAAAAGTTATTCTCAAATAACATCGTTTTTGAACTTTGTTTTTTCCGGTTTTTTTGAAATATCTCAAAATCTACTGGTTCGAATCAGCTTTAACTTACAGGCAGTCTAAGTTCAGTGGAACCATTTCGAATGCTAAAAAGTCTCGTTTCGATCGGTCAAGCCGTTCAAAAGTTATAAGAAGTATACATATACGCACACACACACACACACACACAAACACACATACGGACACCATCGTAAAAGTAGTCAGGTAAGCTTCCTAGGGCTTAAAAACGTTAAGATCTGATGAAAACTCGATTTTGGAAAAATGGGGTAAAACCAATAACTTCTCGATTTTCGAAAACTTTTCATTTTCTAAGAGGGAATTTAATATGTAATAATTAGCACAGAAGTGTTCCAATTAAATGGTGTTTATGAAATTGATATTTAAAAAAACTACAAGTTAAACGAGAAATGACTAATATCACAGCGAGGGGGCGTAGCTGTCTCGGAAAGCGAGTCTCGTCCAGGTCAATCTTCTCGATGTCTGGTGCTTCAGTCTTTAGAACCGCCATAGCCTAGAGTCTTAATTGCCAAGGATTTTAAAAGGATGTGAACTCTGTTCTATGAGAGATACCACTTCTACTTTTATGCCTTTGGGGAATGATTTTCCAAAAACTCTGAAATACAATTTTCTCAGTTCCTTCAGAAGTATTCAAATCAAACCAAAAATATCTTTATTTAAAAAAAATCCCTGGAATTGAACTGCTCAGCTATGAGGCAGTCATAGCTGAGCAGTTCAATTCCAGGATTTTTTTTTGTTAATATATTCAGATAGTCATAATAATTCTTACCATATAATTTACTTTAATGATTTTTTTAATTATTGAAATGGTAACATTTTCATTGTTGTTTTTTATTGTTAGCAATAGCTCAAAGGGACGATGCAAACTATATATAAGGCCACCTAAGGAAAGGAGAAAATCGACCTGACCTCGTATAAACGTTGAGTAAACTGCACGTTCAACAGTAAACTAAGATAATATAACGTTTACGGTTATTTTTACGGGTTCTTCAATAACTTCTGGCAACCAAATAAATGGTCGTGTGCCAATCACTGTTTAGATTACGACGATTCTCCAAAGCAACAGTAGCCACGTGTCCAGTTTTATTAAAAAAGAAGCAATTATCCGCTTTGTGACACTTTGCTCGCGCACCACTTTGGTTGGTTTCGGTTCATCTAGATAGACCCATACGGTCGATCGCTGCTTTGTTTTGGGGTCGTAGCAATAAATCCATGTTTCGTCATCTGTTATTACGTCCCAATCAAATTTGACGCACCTTCCTTGAATCTGGTAAGCATGGCATTATACCAAGCGGTCCGTTTTTTGAGTCTCAGTGAAATTATGTGGGAATCACCGCGAGCACAGTTTTCATATCCAAATGTTTGTAGAATTGATTGTATTTGACTCATACCTATGCCTGAGAATGCCAGAATCTCATGGTAGATCACATGCCTGTCTTCTATTGTGTGAAGTGTTACTTGACGGAAATCCATAATTAGACTCTTGCCTGCAACATGCAGCATGCAACCCACCGCTGACCCTCGTGTCTTTTCTTCCACTACGAATCCCTACTCAACGAATTGAATATTGATTCGGGAGGATTAACAGATATCGAACACCTAAGCAAGTATTACTTGTTTATTAATCTGAGTTCGCTAATCATTATATTGTAATTCTTCGTACATTTCATGTTAATTCATGCCTAGTTCTAGAAGGTTTCATGAAGGATGTCCGTATGTATATATATATATGTATGTATATATATATATATATATATATATATATATATATATATATATATATATATATATATATATATATATATATATATATATATGTCAAACGCATGCTTTGGGACCACATTTTTGTTTTGGGTTTAACTGATAGCCTACACAGTGACGAGTCCAACCGACCTAGATTTTTTGTATATATTCTTACATTTCAACATATATGAACGATCTTCAACGTAACGCATAGTTCGAGGACTTTACAATGTAACGCATACTTTAGGGACATGTCCTCAAACTAACTGTTTAGCATATATTTTTTATATATGACGCATACTTCAGGACAGGTTTTAGGGTTCTACATGACTTAAAGTGGACCATATTTTTTGATATCAAATATTGTAAAACAATTTTTTATAGTATGAAGCAAAGTGAGAAATGAATTTTAAAGACAACTACTATTCATATATGTATATATTTTCGTCTAATCCTTCACTGAGCCCAAGTACTTGTCTGATTGCAACATACGAGATATGTATGGTGGTGAATTTATTGTTCAATGTTGATCTGATATTTATGTCATGCTATAAAATTATAAATACAAAAAAAAGTGTATTCATTAATCTAACATGTTTTCATTTTTTAATTTACATCTGGCTATTATCTTTTTAAACTTAAGAACGGTTTGACCAATCGTGATGAAAATTGCAATATGTTATTTCGATACACCATATACCATAAAAAAATCATTATTTTTGTATTTCTTTATTATCATTATTAATTTATTTTTATATAGGTGCACGTGTGTGTATGTATGCCTGCGTGTTTGAATGATCGTGCGCGCGCGTATATATATGACATTTTTATTGTTGTTTTCCATGATTAATAGGTTACGTAAATGTTATTTAACCTATTGTTATTTGTCTTAAAATAAAAGAAGCGTTTGGTCGTAATTTACCTATGCTAATAGTTTAACAAGGTATGGTTTGTAAATTTGAATTTAAGGAATATTCATTTCCGAAAATTCTGTCACTAATAAGAAGTTATATTATTCACAGGAAAAATTAACATACGTATGTTATAGGTTATTTTTAATTGTAGCATAGACGTTTGTTCAGAAAAAAATCATAATATCCATACCTTTTTATATAAAAACGTATAGATTTTGTATGGAGCATCTCATAATGGAGCTGTGAAACTATTGCTCATATTTGTTTCGGTCAAAACAAAGAATCTTAATCTTTGCGTAGTCCGACACTTGGGCTTTTTATTTTGATTTCACATCAAAGATTATATAAATGTAAGTCTACTTTAGAATGTCACACATTATATTAACTAGTTGGTGTCCGCGACTTCATCCGTGTGGACTTTAGGTAGATATATGTAAAAGATTAGCCTATAATACATTACCTAGCAAAGCTAAAAGGAGTGTTCTGATTTTAGCTTGTATGTGGTTTCGATGTATGTTTATCTGTCCTCACATAACTTTTAAACTATTTACTATAATTTGACAAATGAAATATCGCTAGAAGCACATTTGTCGTCAACTAGTTATAGGCTGCGTGACGTCATACTAAATTAATATATTATACTATAATAAAAATAAAACCTAGACTAAATAAAATATAAAGTGGCACTATACACATTTTCTAAGAAAATATAACACAACTACGACAAAATCGCACTCTGAAAAGTATGAAACATAAAACATTCTTTGTATTTGCACAATATAGGATATCTTCTTGTACATGCTACATTTATTTATTATATAGCACAGCTATCCTCTAAACATTGCTTTGTCCATATTACATTAAAATGTATATTTAAGTTGTCTACTTATGTGAAAATATTGAATTGTTTGTAGATTAGAATTGCAGACAAAAATATATATGTTCTTGTTTCTTACATTTATAGAATGCAATATTTTCGTAATCGGGTTTTGGATTTATTTTTTATTATATATGACTTTTTACAACATTCAAATACATAGTTAATAATACAGATTCCTTGCTTTGTCTACAGCATCGCCTGCGTGGACATACAACTTATTTGTTATTTTCGATATCGAATAATCTCGATAATAATTCCAATCTCAAATCTGTTTTCGATTTAAGTCCGGATTTCACAATGAGTTCCGATTCGGTGATGTTCTCCATTTCAACCCTGCGTCCTTCTATTTTCGAATTACACTTGATACCGATATTGATTCAGGCTTCTTACAAATTATTGCACAGAAACGCTTTTGTAGGAGATGTAAAATATCATGGAGTACAACCCAGAAAACATTCTATCTGTGTACTAAATTTCAATTAAGTTCGTCCTACCACTTATGCATAATAGAGTTAAGAACAACCAAACATCGTTACAAAGTACACATATTTATAATATTACGCTTAATAATATAATACAATGACTGATAAAAGACGCAATAGAAAAACCACATAGTTCTTTTTAATGTCCTATGAATTTTTCTATCCCCCCCTTAGTTGTCTTTGCTGGCTCTAACAACGCTCCTTCTCTAAGCAAAGCACACAATAAGCATGGCCAACAAATAAAATAAAATTAATAACTTTTAAATCTTCTATTTATAAGGCGTTACATTACATTACAGATAAACATTGACAAAAAGAAACAGTTTATATCAACAGCTACATTTTATGTCATGAATTCTATTAGTTTTCTGAATTTCAACATAATTTGATAATTTGTCGAAGAGTTGTCGAGTTATAATTAAAAACTATAACACCCATAAAAATACAAACAGATTGAAAGACAAACAGACAATAGCTACTATAAGACAAAATGATATTTTCTATTAGTACAGTAAAGTTGATTAAATAAATTTAACTATTGTTGAACTATGAAAAAACATACAACCGAACAGACAGCCAACCAAACAATTCGTAACCTATGTCCGATTTCTACTGCCAAACTATTTCTGTGTCATATTTCATCAAAATCGGTACTGTAGTTTATAGGCGTGAATATCGAACAGACTGAAAGACAAAGAGACGTTTGCATTTATAATACTAGTATTGAATCGTAAAAAAAAAACAATTGCATAAAATATTACGCTTAAATTTTTAATAAACACTGCTTGTGAATTATTAAGTTAACTTTGAATATTTCTTTATTAATAAAAATAATAACACATATCTGAATCCCGATTAATTTTAACGAAAAACTTTTTTGAATTGCCACTTAGACGGGCTTTTTCTGTTTAAAGCACTTCATGATTTTTATCTACAATAATATTATGAGCAAAAAAGTACGAATTATTCAATTGCTTTTTGCAATCTTCACTTCTTTTTACTTATTTTTGATGGAAGGATAAACATACCACAAACATAGAAACTTAACGAACCCAAACGAGCATCAACTAACATAAGGGGCCGTCCATTCTCTAAATGGGGTTGGTCTGATGACGTTAAATGATAGATGGGGTGTTTCGAAATTGACGTCATTCTTATTTATTTATTTATAGTTTATTGTTCACGTACAAAAAGATTATTTCTAAAAAGAAATTTCTTCCAGCTCACCTAGTAAGTGAGACTGCAAATGTGAGAGGCGGCTAAGGCGCGTACAATACTAAAATAACTCATAATAAACATACATACTGCAGCATAGATGTACACAAATACAGTAATAACTACAGATAAAATACTCTAACAATAATATTACATATAATACTAGCTGCCGCCCCGGCTTCGCCCGTGGTACTTACATGTATTATACATATAAACCTTCCTTAAGAATCACTCTATCTATTAAAAAAAACCGCATCAAAATCCGTTGCGTAGTTTTAAAGATCTAAGCATACATAGGGACAGACAGCGAAAGCGACTTTGTTTTATACTATGTATTAATAATAAACACAATACTTAAATAATAACTACAACATTACATAATTAATAAAAGTACATAAATACTATACTTATACTTAAATACATGTCTCATACTAAGGAAAGATAGTGTTCTTGTGATATTTTGCAAATATTTAATGGTATTAATTATATTGAACTCATTATTTATTTATTACAAGGTCAAGGCATGTCTACATTATTTTTTAAAACTATAAATAACATCGTACCTATGAAAATAGTTCGTATGCGACACTGTGTTTATTAAACGAAGATTAGCGGCGACTCGGCAAATAAAAGAAATCGACGCTGTTCAAACAAAGTCGGCTTCCTTTGTCTTTGGCGCGCACCGCCACCGCTGCGGACCTGCGGCCTGCGCTCGCTGTCAATCTGAGTACGAACGTGAACGATGCAACACGTTTATCCGCGCAGATTTTGTCATCACGCGTTTAACGCAAATTCGTTAAACAAAATCAGAAAACTATTTTCACTGCTATTTATTACTATAGTCGATCCGCGATGGTTATTGACTTACAAAAAGTGCACCAGCGATTGTTTTTTGCTGTGAAGAGACGTTATTTTGATAAAACCCCTCAAGCCGCACAAAAGCTTTGCGATGAAATATGGCGTAAACTGAAGAGTGAATTTGACCCAAAGAAACAGCGGACGGAACTTACTAATGCAGCAGAAAGGAAAATTTCGGACCTACTAAAAGATTTACCGGCCATCAGGGAAAACAAAAGCATTACGTCTTTTTTTTCACGACAGAAAGTAAGTCAAAAATTACTCATATTATAAAGGTATTGTAAAGGTAAAAAAAGATTTGATTGTTTGTACTAATAATATACTTTGAAACTACTGGACCGGAAAGGAGAATGGCACCACTCAGTCACCAGCTTGCAGGATTAATAATTCCACACGATAAATTTGGCAGTCATCTCGATACCCAGCGGCGCACTACAGACGTCGATTTAGAGAAAAAGAATTTTAAATGTGTTGGGGAAACGCTTGCCAACGTTTGGAACGAGATGGTCATAGACGGGGAAAGCGTAGTGGCAGAGTATATCTGTCCAGATAAACCAGATCCGGAGATTGGCACCCATCCTGGACCTGAATGGTACACCAAGCACGTTATGGAGTCTCAATATATGTTACAGATTTCCAAATGCTCAGATCTGGCTTGCTGCACAATGTCACGTAGCAAATTACGCAAGATCCTCCCTGATGGATTTATGCCGCCACCCCTGCTGCTTACATCAAATCTGGAAGCAGCGCCTCCTTTAAAAGAGGACGCCAGCTTTTGTCCTCTTTACCTTCAGTTAGCACTGAAAGTGGAAGTACCTCTTGGACATTTTAAGAAACTTCCATATGACTTCTACTGTCCTACGTTACAAGGCGAGCTAATAGAAAGATGCTGTTCGAAATGTGGTACTTACTTTGCTTCAAAAACCTCCATGAAGGAGCACAAAAAGAATATGAAAGATTATGTACACGGTTCCCCGGATCAGGTATTGTTTACATAGGTACAAAAAAGTATTTTTAGCGATAAAATGCTTATAGTCTTTTTTTTGTTTCAGTGTTTAATGGAACAGGAAACTGGAGGTCCTGCGGCCCCTCGTCGTAGTGCTCGAATCTTGGGACGGCGAGGAATAGAAGTCCTTCAACAGTTGCATGACGGCGTAACGGGACAGGCACTCGACGTTGAGTGGGTTGAAGACGTGGATGAATTGAGCCAAAACGAATATCGGGAGGATACGGAGATATTACCCGTGATCCAGAATTTAAAAGAATGGGTGAAAACTCCGTGGGAGTTATCCAAAGAAAGGTAAAAAATAGGGAATAATAATATATAATATTATTATTCCCTATTTTTTACTTTTATATTATATTATATCAATGATTATTGCCAAAGTAAAAATAATAAAAGGTGATTCTATAACCAAGTGTTTTAATCATATAAATACCCTATTTTTCTCAAATCTGCAATGTTTTAATTTTGTCAAACTGGTAATGACGTCAATTTTGGGAGAAAGGGGGGGGTCATTAAGAAATGACGATAGGATGATTGAAGGGGTCTAAAATCTGAAAAAATCTATGACGTAATTTATGGACGGCCCCTAAGTCGATATTATTTAGAATCTAAATTTTAGATTAACGAATACTTGAGTACATTAAACACGTGCTGTTAGTAGTTCAAGGAAATATTGTACCAATACTAGGAAGACTATTATTCACATCAGAATTTAAGGAACTCATTTAATTGTTTAATTAATGTGGATTAACTTGCATTTGTTGAAGTTAAATCAATTCTCAGTTTTATACGTTATTATCATTATTCTTTTTTGCGCATTTATCTTATATTTATTAGTTTCTTTTAAAACAATATTAGATGCTTATACATTATTGACCCCATGAAAATATTACCTGATAACCCCATATAAATATTAAACAATTGATACAATTGATAAGCAAAATAATTCAGATGTACAATCACAATTTGATATATTTTTCATATACCTTCATTTAAAACTGCTCTTATAAATTGTTAAATAACAAAAATAAATGTTTATACGGGGGCACTCCGTACATCCAACAGATGCTGAAAAAATTTTTTCTCAAAAAACATCATCGTGTGGTACACGCTTCGACAGTTCTTTTAAAAACACTTTAACGTTTTTGAATATTTTTCTGATTACATGAATAATTTCAGAAATAATTACTTCAAAAGTAGCATAAATTCTGTCCTTCCTTTATTTTTAAACCGTATGTCGAAAAAGTATCAAAAAATAACATAGCTAACACTTAATAAATACTTTCAATGAAAATAATTTTGAACGTGATCGAATAATATACTATTTTTGAGTTATTTCCGAAAAACTGCGCTTCTCAACCAAAGGACGTAAGTTCCATGAAGATACGCTCTTTTGCTGATACACTGTAATTTACTTTTTTCATATTTGTATGTTATTAATTTAGATTAGGCTCTTTGTACTTCTACCCTTTTATATTTACTTTTTTTGCTGTAATCTCTTTCTATCGCTATTTATTTTTGTATGTATATGCTGTATCAAATAAGCAGTTAAATGAAATAAATAAGTATTATGTTAAACTTTAACACTCTGAGTTGAATTATTTACATATATTTCGTTATTTGTATTAGATCATAATTACTATGAGATAAACATACAATATGCAACAAAATTTTACTCGTATAGTCACCCTGTTAGAAACGTAAAAACACGTGGTGTTTTGATGACGAAGAGATTCCCGCTTATTTTATGGTGCCGCACACCGCCTTTCGGCGAGTGGTGGCGGCGTCTTTTATGTGATCATTGAAGTTTATACTATTAGGGATTATTGTATTCATTTTAAAATTTACAATTTTTGTATTAGTATGAAACTCAAAACTTTTAAATAATGACTGATGTGAATGTAGTTTGGTATAAAATATTTTGATTTCACATTTCACTATGAACATTTATAAAATTTTTAATAGAAAATTAATAAAAATTTATATGGCAGTCCTATACAAAGGCGCGTAGTCGTCGTAACAATAATACGATGTTTACAACGTCTAATGCATGGGGTTACGAAAATGGGAGGCCACGGTAATAATAGTTCATAACTCCATGGTCTAATGTGATCTAAACGAAATTGGCAAGAATACTTATATAAAATTAAAGGTCCATCATACAACTCTTACTTTGGAATGATTTTTCAGAATACATATAAAAAAGACTTAAATTTCTTGCCTTGACCGGCATTGCCTAAAACAATTCTTATAACGATTTTATTTCTGTGTACTTATATCTGTTTAGGTAGTGTTATTTTTAATGAAGTGTATGTGCAGGCTAATTTTTGGAATCGGTTCTTATCTTTAAAAAAATATGTCATAATCATCAATCAAAACATGAATCTGATACCCACGACTGCAAGTATTTTGTTGATTTTCTATTTTTCTAGCATATTTTATTACATGATTTTTTAAATCATCTTGTTTCCATCTTTTTAGTCCACTTTTACGCAGTCAAATTTTCTATCAATTTATTTATTAACTAATTTGTACCGCACCGGTGAAACGCAAAAGAAGGATTACATGTGTTTACTTGTTTGTATGTACGTCCGTTCCTATATTCCCTCATAACTATTAAACTTATAAACCTAATGCGATTAGATTTATTTCGGTGGCGCGATTGTCACAGTGTATATTAAAATAAAATTACAAAAAATCAAAATCAAAAGCAGTCTAATAAAAGTAGCGCTAAAGAAAATAAAATTGCATATCTGTGGACTGACATATCATTGAATAGGTCTTACAAAGTCAAGATGATGTTTCCAAATCTATTTTACTGCAATAATCTCTGTTTAATATTTATACGACCAGAAAGATTAACGAATAACAACATATAAATCTAAGATTTATCACGATTATTACAAAGAGATACGACGATGACGATGCTAGTGAAAGGAAAACAATCTTAGAATGTTGTTAAAACAGAATTAAAAGAAAAAACAATTAAATAAATCCCGACTGCGAAAAGTGAACAAAAAGATCTCAATAAAATGAAAAAAATATAGATTTTTCAATATATAAACAAATCAAACGAACCCAAATAGGATGAGTTTCTTTGAGTAGCTTAGGAATTCCTAGACCTACCATCTGAAATTTTTCATTAAAAAATTCATTAGACCCCGGATAACTAACAAATTTCAAGTTTTGTTCAAGAAAAATCAATCGAACCCAAACACGGCGAGTTTATTATGTGTAGCATATGAGCTCCTTTAACTATCTTCCGAAATCATCATTAGGCCCTGGGCATCATGTATGATTAAAGTCTTTGTTAAGAAATATCAAACGAATCCAAACACGATAAGTATATCATGTATAGCTCAGGAGTTCCTATGACCATCTTTTGGGTCTGATAATAAATTATCAGACTCTGTGTACCAAGCAAGGTTATTGTTTTTATCAAAACAAATCAAATAGAGCTTAACATGATGGGCTTATCATATTTAGTTTAGGAGTTACTATGGCTACCTTCGGTCTCCATCATCAGACCAATTCGATGGTATCATCATATTTCATTGTCACCTAACTTACATAAGTATAGCAAACTTCAGCTTAATCGGATACCAGTAAATGGTTGAAAATTGGTTTGCGAATTTTGGAACCGATAACATATATTCATATAACTATTACAAGTTAATAAAAAAGCTTATCAAAATATATATATCTATCAACTCATAAGTTTTTGTTTTACTATTTAGAAGTCGGTTCCTACTATATTTGTTCTCATTATATGATATATTAGCTTACAAATATGCACTTCGCTATGGTTTCACCATAGCGAAGTGTTAATGGTCTATTACATTCAAAGAGTTTCTTATTAATGAAGTAAGTATTCTTAGCATCCGTTGATAATTCGGTTCAACAGGAAAAAATACGCAAACAACGTCAGATACGAATGCTAGTAATGCTAGTAATACACAATCCTGCTCCTCCCATCTAATTATAAAATATGCATCTCATGACTTTTTAAAGTTCGTACCTTGCTCTATAAAAAGTTTCATACAAAATTTAACCCCCCTTAACTCTAATGCAAAGCAAATTAGGCGCACATAGACACACGCAACTACATAAAAACTAAATATAAATACTAATAATGAATATTGCTACTAAAGAATTAAAAAAATAATGATTGTTTTTTCATTGTTCTCATATGGTGTGGAAATAACACAGGTGTATTTTTTTGCAATCACAGGTTGTTCTGAATGTAACTAATTTTTATTACGATCGATTAAACAGTTCTTAAGTTAACAAAGAACATAATACGTACAGGTAGACAGACAGACAGTACACTAACATATTCTAATTGATCACCAATTTTTATCACAATAGATGGAACGGTTCTAAGTTATAAAATAACACAGAGAGAGACAGACAGAGAGTAGCCTATAATTTGCACAATCACATGTTTTGACTCTATACTAATTTTTATCGATATTGGTCACGCCGTTCTTAAATTATAAAAGAACATATACACAGACTGCCAAACACACAGACACACAGTAATCTATCATTTATGCAAGCACATGTTTTTTTCCAGACCTATTTTTATTAAGTCAGTCACGCCATTCTTAAGTTATAAAAAAACATATATATAGATAGACGAATAGACAAACAGTAGCCTATCATTTGCGCGATCACATGTTCTAACGGTAAGCGATTTTCAACAAGATCGATTAAATCTTTTCAATTTATAAAAGATGATACAGACAGACGGACTGAGACAGTAGCTTATTATTTGCGCAATCATATGTTCAGACTGTACATTAATTTCTACACAGATTGGTCGAATCATTTTAAGTTATAACAAAACATACAGGTAAACCGAGATACAGACAGACAGACAAACTAACAGTATTCTATCATTTACGCAATCACATGTTCAGGTAATAACAAAACATAAAGGTAAACAAAAACAGACAGATTACTGTATAACAATTTTCGTCACAATCGGTCAAACTGTTCGTTAATTATAATAAGACATACAGACCGACGCTACAGATTTATGTAGTAGTATAAATTTAGTCGTAAAATACGGAGAACAGCCAAAGAAAATAAATAGGAAAAAAAAACAATTATTATAAAGGCAAAAACTTCAAAAATAAATATACCATAACATTTTTTGACGTTATAAATATAAAACTCTCACAAAATTGTGAAGCCTAGATACAAGCAAACCCCAAAAATATACATTAGTCCTTATTTTAATATTACAGTTTTAATAATTATTATTTTCAATATAGCAATATAAAAACAATCATAAAATACTCGAAATATAAACAAGAAAATTATTTTCATTCAGGCAAAGTCGGAGTAGTTTGGAGTCAATATTGAAATTCATTCTACTAAAATTAATCAAAATAATAACAATTATTAAGAAACTTATCTAGTTGTTACCTGTGAAAAAGTGCGAAATGGCACTGAACCCTTGAAATGTTCACGCTTGACCAGTTGTCTCAAAGCATGCGTTACATAGAATGGGCTCAAAGTATGCGTTTGATATAAACATACTTTGGGGACAGTCCCCAAAGTATACAGATGTCCCTGAAGCATGCGATCTATCGAAAAACTGTCCTTGAAGTATGCGCTTCACATATATATATATATATATATATATATATATATATATATATATACAAAGTTATATATATGACAAAGTTGTTCTAAAAATTTTTGTATATTTACGGAAATTTGTATGATCAATTCCATCCTGTATGTGTGTTTATGTGCGAGGGTAAGTTTGTGTGTGCGTGTGTAAATCTTAAATACTTTTTGAACGAAAAAGCCATTGGATTGTATTTACAACATTCCAAAGCCCCGTCTTACTTGTAAATGTGCTTGAAATAAGAACTCACTTTATTCGTTCCACTTTGTTATGAAAAAACAGAGTTAAATTATTTTATAGACGAGCCCACTATTGCAGCAAAATAAAAACCGCTTTTAAACGCAAAGAAATTTCATCAACAACTGTCTAGTAGTTTTTGAATTACCGGTAAACAATAAAATGGACAAGTAAATAGTTATTACAGTACAATATGAAGTACATATTAATTAATATATAATACAGTACAAGGCACGAACCTTTGCCGCTCTGAATTACTTGCGAATTATCCAATGCGTAGGTATAATGCTCCCCAACCTCTCCTGCCTTTCTATTTTACGTCATTACGACGCTTTCGTTATGAACTTTACAGCGGTAGAGCTTCGTAGTATATACAATAGTTAATAATTGCGACTCCAACATAGCGCACAGTGATGACATTACAAGAAAGTGAAGCGGTAATGAGCTAACCCAAAAACCCAAGCTCGACGGAGATCCGCGACGACCGCGACCTCCCGCGGTGACGAATTCGTTAATTAGATTGCTTCGCTTAACCGGGGCCGGCAGTGCATGAAGATTCCGGGAGGTTCGGATCCGGCCGCTCGGACAATGTTCTCAATTTTCACTTATAAAAATGAAAAAAAACATATTCTTAAATGTTTTTTTTTACAATTCGACGTAATACTTTTATAGAAAAGAATCTATTCTGTCAACTATAAATGTTAGTTTCCAAAATATCAAAATTTTTAGAACGCCTCTGTGTTCTTCCATCCCTTCTAGATTAGAAACGTCTAAATGACAAAATGCGATTAGGTTTGTTCAATTGAGGTATATATTGTACTGTAAATATTTTAACAATGTGACATACGTAAAAGTCACTTTCGCATGCAATAAAATTCATCTCAAATTTTACTCTCTCTCTCTCTATGTGGATTTATTGCACAAATATATTTATGTCTAACCGAAAATATTTCTAACTTTTCGTTTATCTGGGCTTATTAAACATTCTGGAATTCTCGCACAAAATTCTATTCCCAACTGTTACTGCTTATTAAAAATTTATTTTCTCAATATATTAAATATTACAATACATTTATGCCTTTTTAAATAGCAGCTTAAATACTGACTTAGGTGGATTTAACATCAAAAATGTTTGATTTCCAAAGAAACATTAAAGGTCAGTTTTATTCTGTGAAGGGTGTAATTCCTAAAAATATCTGTATTTAAATCTAAGCAGTATTCCTTTTCGGTGTTGGAGTGGACAAGTAACGTAGGTGGAGCGCGCCGTAGGTGGTGTACTTTTACTATGATATTTTGGTTATTATGTTTTACTAAAGAAAATATCGATTATGAAAGAAACGAAAAACATGTGTTTGCTTGGACGCCCGAGATAGGTGGTGACGTTTCACAAATCAATATTCATCGGATGAGACGCGCGGCGGCCGACGAGCGTCCAGGCGCCGCCGGCTGCCAGCGGCTCGCCGTCTGCTGTCGGCGGGCCGCTGTCTTATTATTAAACATTTGCAGCGCGTGCGCCGTGAAATCACCGTCGAAACGATCACAAATTTTCGCAGCGTTAGCCACCGCCGACAGTCACTCTGCGTAGGCTTCTGTTGTGTTTGTAGAAGACGCCGTTTGGCAAACTCTCCGGGCCGTCGGGCGCTGGAATCGTCGTGTTTGTTGATTTTATGGACACAATACACAGGATAACTTGAAGAACGTATTAAAAACGATATTGAAATATTGTTTTTACAGATACGATGAATATAAAAGATTTAAGAAAATAAATGAGTAGGGAGGTAAATGTATTATTTTCCCGTAATAAACAACCAGCTGCTGCTACAGCATGTTAGTCAGAACAAAGAAAAAAAAACAACATTCAGTTTTATTCAAAAAATCTTGCGCTGGGTGCGAGTGCAGGCCGTCAAAAGATTATTGTGTGAGGTGTTAATTCGCGTAAATCCATAATAGATGTTTGCCTGCGACATGAATTAACATGCAGCATGTAACCCACCGCTGACCCTCCTATCTGGTATTCCACTACGAATCCTTATCCAATGAATTGAGTATTGATTCGAGAGGATTGATAGATATTGAACACCTAAGCAAGTGTTAATTTTATTTTTTATAATTATCTCAGTTCGCTAATCGTTATATTGTTAATTTTTACGTTAAATAAAAAATACAATTAACACCTAGGTAGGTATTCAATCTGTCAGTCCTCTCGAATCAATGTTTAATTTTTTGGAGAGGGATTCGTAGGGATTGTGAAACGTCTCTACGATGATCTATGAAGACATCCTTTTTAGCTTATTACATCTCTGTATAATAGTCCGTCGCACAATACTAAACTAGCAGTTGCGCCCAATAAATAGCTCTTTGCGGCCAGATTCATTGGTGCCGTTTGACTCGGTTGGGAAAACATTGCTCAAAGCCATTCGAGAATCGGTTTTGCCCTTGTCGCATAACTTAATGGCTCCATTCGTTACTAATCGCATAGATCCTCATGATCTTGACGGATGTATCATTTGCTCCCTTTCACTTAGGAGTGCCAACAAACGAGGGGCACGGCCGGCGACAGAGCGCATCCGCATTTCCATGAGTTTTGTCTCGACGATGATCTGTCACAAACGCTGTTCAAGCCAACCTTCTACCTTCCAAACCAATTTTCGAGAGACTAACAAGCTTGCGAGTCACTAGAGTTGATGGTCATCGCCGTCCATGTACACTCGCACTCCACAGGAGTCATCGGCTGTCGGCCTCTGGGGTGGGAATAGAATATCTAATGAAGACAGAGTGGGCTGATGGAGGAAGAGTGAGCCATCAGAACTGGATGAAACGC
The DNA here is from genome assembly GCA_005406025.1 of Eumeta japonica. Lineage (NCBI taxonomy): Eukaryota > Metazoa > Arthropoda > Insecta > Lepidoptera > Psychidae > Eumeta > Eumeta japonica. The sequence continues at coordinate 209,837 of BGZK01000640.1, read as the reverse complement.
ATTAGCGGAATCGGTTACCTCACGTATGTATTCTCAACGGTTGAGCTGATCCATTTTCGTGTTGCAGTCAAATTGACCACGGCTTGGTTTTATCACTGTAAAAATTCGGTTTAGTTTAAATACGAAAATTTAATATGTATATAAAAAATGTTTTAAAAAATAATGATTATAGGGACTCAGTATTAAAAATAAAAATATATTGCATTTACATCTCAGTCGATTATTTTAAATAAAGTCACGAACTCATTTAAGGGGTTCCGTTTGATAAGGTCTCTGTACATAGGTATAAAAGAAAATTACCTTTATAGGAATTTAAAACCATTACTAAATAGTTACTCGGTAAAAAAGAATATTATAAATTTTTTTATCATTTACAAAAATATTCATGTAAATAACCAGCTCAAGTTCTTATCGGCTTCTTCCTATCTATTTGGTCGTAATCGTATATGATTTTTGAACCTTGAACTTGAACATTCTTCTTGAGAGAGGGCGAACTGCATTTTAAATGAATGGTAAATTAATAATATGATGTATTCAAGAATTTTGTATGACATATGCAATAAAAAATATTTGAATTTGGTAGTGTCAAAGCCATTTGAATGTTCATATCGCCCTCTCGTGTTTAGTCCCCATCTATTGTATTTCTCCGCCGAATGCCTACCGCCATTATCTCCGTGTAAGCGACAAAGAAATAGAATTATACAACTCGCGATGAAAATTATTCGATCGGCCAATAAATCGACAAGAAGCGATTTTTAATGTGGTCCGATAGTAACAGTCAGTGTTAAGAGAATTAAAGAATTTCCCAAAGCGAGACAACATAGACACTGGACTATAATTTTTTATGCCCGGTTGATTGTGTTTCTTATATTATGCTGGTTCAATTTTAGCTTGGTTAACTATATTTCGATTGCAATTTGCAAATGCAAATGGTTGTATTAATATTAAATAATGTCAACATTGATTTACAGCGCACGATCAAAGGTACAATTCCGGCCACGTAGCTTATTTAAATTAAGTTGCTTTATTATTTTCAATGTGTCATCTTCAGTAAATTTAATTTAAATAGGCAGTTCTTCGTAGCTGAGTTAGCAGTTTCGATTTCAATTTTTAACATCGATATTGAATAAAAATTATTTTCATATTTGTATTTTTAAATGAAGAGACAACTCATATTAATTTCTTTGCTGTTTTTAAGACAGTGTTATATTACGATTACGACCATGTCGCCCACTCTTGAGGCCGCGTGTATAACGTTGGTAACTATCCTTTGTTCCATCTTAAGGGTGTCACTTGCTTGAGATGGTTATAAGATAGTCTAGTGACTAGGGATTGTCTTATTGGCGCAATTGGTAGTGACCTTAAATGCTGCGCTGAGAAGGTGGGTTCGATTTCCGTACAAGAGAAACATTTGTTTGAATAGAATTAATGTTTGTCTAAGTAGGGGTCCGTCTATGTATTTAAATGTACTATCGGATACCCTTAGTGCAAACCTCGTTGCTTACTTTGGGACCAGATGGTGCTGTGAGTGTGTCCGAAAATATTTATTTATTATTAATTTGTAATTTAGTGTTCAATTCGCCGTAATCACGAATCGAGCCCGATACCTCCTGACCGAAAACAACACGTTGACCTCTCGATCACTGCCCGATATAAAGTGTGTAACGACATTATTTTTTACATAATCACCCTCATTGCCTTCATAGTGATGCTAGACAGAAAACATAAAATTCTATTTCAATAATTAAACATTATACAAAAAAAAATATTTAAGGTCACGTATTACCTTTACGTCCCTTTTAAAGAAATATTTCTTAGTAGTCATGATACCTCCTACCTTTTAAAATAAATGGACTAGACTGGTTTCCTATTTAATCTCTGCGGTGGTTTGTTCGCTGGTTCTGTAGTCATTAAGTCTCCTTTATAAAGTTTCTTACAACCGATTACAACCAAACAGAACCTTATAGAATCTGTCTCCTGTCTGTCGTTTTTCTGTCTTTTTGTCTAACAGCGGATTTTCTCGACGTCTATAGACCGAAAAAAGTTGCAATTAGATACATGCACAGAATTAGAGGACCAATCACGGGTGTAAATAAACGACGTCTGTGTTTAAAGGTTGATTTTGGAGTGCTAATTGGAATACGAAACACAATAAAAACTGTCGAATGCGTCACGTGACATATCAAATAAACGTATTTGTTATAAGAAATATAATTTCATTTGTTATGTTAGCTTTTTATACCTAAACATGTTAAACAAACAAAAATTAACCATTCTCCCCATATCTCTAATACTAACGAACCTAAAATTTTGTAAAATTATACGAAATGTAGAGGCTCACTCATACTTTACAGTGAAATTGTAAAGACAATCCTAACTCTTTAAATTATCAAGGGAAACGAAAAATTTTCGTAAAGAAAAAAGCTCCCACCAGGTTATTGAATTGAAACGTTCAATTGGTTTGGTAGCAGCCTACTTGTATGAAGACGTCAAATTCAAATGTAGCCAACTATATGTCTTTCTATTTTTTTATTTTAGGTATCGCAAAAAAAAAAAAATTTCAATAAAATATAATGGGTAAAGCGATTACTTACATTAATAGCAATAAATAAATATATTCAAATTAAATGAAAAAATATAGCTAGCAATACGATGAATGTGGACAGAAATATCTACGCGAGTTCGACGCATACGTGCCCTGTTTTTTTTTTTGCCTGATTTAAGTTTTGGATTTTTTCTTGGTTTGAAACCATCGCTTTTCTCCAAATTTCATAATTTTAGATCAAGGTGAAAGTACTCTATAATTTTGATAAGCGAGTTTGCGGGTATCAAAATATGCGATAAAATGGTCGTTCCTTTTCATTATGTGACAGAGGACGATAATATGATTCTATAAGAGTTTCGTTGTGTTTTTTTTTTGTGTTATACGGAACCCTACAAACACTCAATATACGTAGGCCAAAGAGGGAATAATTATCAAATTCTAAATCACTGGTCGCAGACGTCGGCATCTCATCGGCAGCCGCGTGGTCCGGCGCCGGCCCGGAGGGCGTGCGAGTTTCGAGCCGTTCGATCTCCCCGGTGCGCTAATCGCTGGCAAGCCGCGGCTGTCCTTCTTTTCGAAAGTAATTGATTTCAAAATATACACAATTTCTAAAACTCGCATGTTTTTTGCAATACTAACGACGAAATTTAAATTTGAAGTCAAAGTGAAGGCACAACCGAGACGCGGCCGCGCGGCCCGACCGGCGGCGCGCGCGCAGTCCGCGGCCGTCCCCTCGTAAGCCCCTCTTTTTTCTCGTTCTGCGGTCATATCTCCTTGAATGATGGACCGTTTGCATATCCGTTGCCATTTCTTCAATAAAAATTCAAAAAAGTATTTTACGAAATGAACAAAAACGAGTCATATTTTTACAATAAAATAAGTAAATAAAAGTAATTGTGACTAGTGAGCAGCTTCGAAGCAGAGATATGATCCCTTTGATTTCATCAAATAAAATAAATTCTTATAAATACATTTTCCTTGCACGTAAACATACGATTAGCTGTGCATCACAGTCCTAAAACGATTGCCTTTTAAGGCATAATTTCTAGAAAACTGACTTTTTCGTGCTCATTTTATAATAAATGTGTATAATACACAAAACGTCGTGTCGTATCGTAGAACGAATACGCACTTAATTAGCGTATCATGATCGGTAGGTCTTAGGGATAACCCACTTACATAATGCGCCGTGAAGGCGACTTTTTGTGGCCACCCCGCAAACGCAAGTCGTAATGGACTACATCCGTAACCTGTCGTTAGGATTCCTCAGGTCAAATAGCAACACATCTCTTAACTGTTTTCGTTGTGCTATAAATGGATACGTTGAGAAGCCCTGTCCATTATAAAAATAATTTAAAAATATTAGATGATTTGCCCGAGAGGACATCCCGGTTGTCTATTTATGTTTATTCACGATTGGTTAACATGTCGAAGTTTCTTGTTGTTTTTTTTTTTTGTGAACTATCTTTAAAAGCGAATGGCGCATGCATATTCTCTACTACAAACTGGATAATTACGCCAACTTTAGGTTTTGAGTGTATGCTAAATAATATGTTTAATATAAAATGCTATAAACACATCAATAATCATTCAATTATATAATGAAATGCCCACATTTACTTGAGTGCATCTATGTAATAGAGTACTTTACTATGTTTTTTTAATATTGTTGCATTTAATGGTTTTTCATTTGAGGAACATTGCAATGTAAGGAATTTTTTGATAAATGCAAAAATACCCGATTAATGACTTTTAAATTGTTAGTTAGAGAAAGCATTAATACACAGTGACGTCATCGTTTACTAGCACCACATGGGATATGTTAAACTTCGTCTTTGAAAGCGAGATTGCATAGAATTTTCGATAAGTTATGTTTCAGTGTTTTTTTATCTGATTTTAATTTCACTTTTAATCATCAGGTCAAGTCAACTTACGCAATTCATCAACAAATATAATATTCTAAATATCATTATACTACCCCATTGTAGATTTATTAAATATTTTTGTAATTTCTTTTCCAGTATCCAGTAGTTACTTTATGTTGCGGCTCAAAATCAATTTTCTAAACTTAGTTCTATTCCATGTCTTAAACACCACACCCCTGCCCGCCCGCGTCTATATTTATGTCGGTCCTCGCCCCGGGCCCGACTCCAGTTCCTCGATATTAATGTACCATCGTCGGCTTTACTTTATACACATATACACATGTTTGTTTTAGAATGCACTTGTAAGTTAATTTGAGTTACAAGTTAGTCGTATTCAAGGAATGCTTGCGAAATGTAGCTTATATTTTAAGCGGTGGTACGTCTACCACCTAGTATGTCAAGGTTACCATACGTACGTCTACCACACTTAGTTATGTCTAAGTAACATTGAATGAATTTGAATACTGTATTTTGTACAATCAGAAAGACCGATAATATGTCAATTTATTAAATTCTGAAATGCGGATTCCAGAATTTAATAAATTGATAAATTATCGGATCTATACTAGGTATACCCGTACATTTCAGAAACGACAAGACAACTAATTGAAATTCTCTCACATTTTTCTTGTTGGGCATGAATCCTGGCACATAATAATAATAATATGAGGAGACAGATAAAGTAGGAAAAAGAACAAAGATTGAAATCCATTGACGCAAATTACTTTCGTTAAATGACGCTAGAATTACCTACGACTACCGGTAGATAGTGATTGTATCAGATGGCGCTAATGTATCGCCCGATAAAAGAAACAATAATTTAATGATACAAGTTTTCAATCGCACCGTAACTAGAAATAGTGTACCGTTATTTATGTAGTTCGTATATTGTTTTCTATAAATAAACAAAACTCTCGGTGTACGGATTTTAGTAACACTTGGCGGTTTGTTTTACATAATAAATACACTTTATCCGGAAACAAAAATGACCGTATTAATTTGAATATAATCGTTTTAGAAAAGCAAATATTATATTTTATATAACATTATCAAGAAACTATAATTTGATTTTACGACACCCCACGCACGCTCATACACGGGCGCGCTGTCTGTACAAACAGAACCTTTCAGTCTATAATCGTTTTTGTCATTTTTCTGTTGGTTTGACTCCGATCGCTCTCCTGTTTAAATTCATCAATGCAAAATAAATAATCGTGTGATTTACGTTTATATCTTATTGTGTTTTGTATCCGTCTTGAAAAACAGTACAACCTTTATTGTTATTTTCTTAGTTCGTATAAACATATTCAAACTCTTGTGGTTCTTTAAGTCAATGTAGTGATTTGTCACACTACTTTATTTCATCTAAGATCCACCCTAATAAAACTCGCACTCGATTGATTTTCAATATTTCCTTGCTAAAGTCCACTTTTGATTGCTTGCTCGGTCTCTGATCACGTAATAAAAACTGTCGATTAGAAAATTAGTTACCGTTTCGACTTCATTTTTTGTGAGCATCGAGAACGGTTAATGGGTATTTGTTTATCTTTTTTGTGCGGGCACAAAGCGCGAGCTCGGATACAAGACCATTGTATGGTTTTGATAATAAAAAACAATTTCGCTAAGTAAATAATCTATTCAATATTCAAAGCATTAAAGAATTAATGAGCGCGAAATTTTTATATTACACAGATTAAAAATGAATAATTAAACCATAGCGGTGGGGTGCGAGGCTGCGGCTCCGAAACGGGCAGTGATCGAGCCGGCGCGGGCGGCGACTCGAGCGCCCTCGCGTCTCGGACTCGTTCATTCACAACGACCATGCGCACTGGCGCCCGCTGCCGGCCGGCGGAGGAGGCTGCGAAACAGTTCCGCCAAATGAATCGGTCACACCTAGACCCTTCTTGTATGTCTACCGATATCTGTTGCTGGCGGTAAACAGAAAATGTCGTATAAAGTAGCACGTGAATTTTACTGTTAAATGTCTCTGCATTTCCGTGCGACTGACATACTAACGTGAGGCATTTTTTTTTTGTTTTTTAATCAACAGAAGGTTTCATTTTTTCAAGCGGCTTGCCGGATACTGCATTAGCGAGACGTAGAAAGCTTTCGCGACCGCTACGTGGTTGTTTTCCGTATATTAAAAAAAAAAATAATCAATTTACTAGCAACCGGCGGTCATCTTGCAACCGTCGAGAATTAAAATGAAAGTTAAATAATCTATTCACTTTCATTTGTGTGATTTATTTTTTATTATTTTATTTATATTGACTTAATTTCATAATAATAATCGATATTTAACTCTCAATCACATTCATGTTTACAGAATAAACAAATAACCTTTGTCGTTAAATATAACCACTTCGAAAAGTTAATAAATTAACTATCGCCAAAAAAAAGAAATCAGGAAAATACAAAAAAATTCGGGGTAAGATCTTTACAATGATACTAAAACATTCGTGACACATTTGAAAAAAAAGAAGTCATTCTTTTGTAGCTTAAATCTATGATAACCAGAATTTGAACTAGTGATGAATGAGAGTGAACCAAAACAACAGTGGCTTACGGGCGGCGCGGCGGGGAGCGGGCCCCGCCGGCGGACCTCCGCAGGAAGGAGGACTTTGCCAGCGCGCCGTGGATAGGCGTTACATCGGGCTTCCGTTTTTGGGGTTCCGCACCTTATGAATGCCAACGGAACGCTGTTATGGCTTTACGTGCATTACGACATTACGTGCGTTTGTCTGTCCGTCTGTCAGTCACTTTTATCTTATGTATCGATTAAACCATCATAGCATTGAATTACATTTCACACAGACCATTTGTTACAGTTCTAAATATTTTTAAAATAATATTTTCGAAAGGTAAACAAGCACGCGAGCCACCAAAGTGTAGGTCACCGCCGACCATGGACACTCGCAAGTTCAGTGGGCTCACTACAGCATTGCCGGCCTTCGGATAGCAAAAGGATATCTAATGGAGGGGGAATGGATCGAGATTCGCAATTACTGAACGAAGCGCAACAACGAACGCTATTTCTTCACGTATTATGTAAGTGTGGTATTTCGCCGGCGAGCCGGCCCTTTTCGTGCCGCAGCCAAATTGACCACGCCTGGCTGTACCGCTACACAATTAGTTTACTTTTAACTGATATCACTTTTACAAAGTAAATCAGATCAGTTAAAAGTTTTAAATTGGTTCCGTAGTGTTTTTCTGTATTTAAATGTAACTGAATATACACTTTCTATTTTCCTGCTAGGGATATCTTGTAACAATATAAAAATCACTTCTTCGTTGTATATTCTTGTTTCTGTCTGTTACAGCCTTTTTCGAAACACATTAGAGATATAAAATTGAACATAGTTATAACTATTATACATAACAGTAAAAGTAAATAATCCCCATTTTATAAAGGTCTTTCCAATTTTTTTTTGATTATACTTTATTGTAATAACAGTAATAAGCACAAACATCGGACTTGATCTAATTATAGAGCAAAGCTTGAAGTAAACCAACCGATAATAAAATCAGCAACATTTTAGTATAACTTGGGCTTACACAAATGATACTAAATTGAATAAAAAATTAACTTATTTATATGATAGTACGGAACTCTCGGAGCACCACTTCGATGCGCGCTTAGCCAATTTCTTTTAAATTTGCAGATTAAATATTTATTGATAAATACACTAAATATTTTACATAGTTTTTAATACTAGAGTTTATAATTAATATAAGTAATAGCAAAATATTTTACATTTCATATACTTTTTTATTCACTCGAATCATTTATTAAATATGAAAACCATTGATTTGAGGGCATGTTTTTCAAGTATTTTCCGTAAATATCACGTGTAGGTTTTAGGAAGAATAAAAAAAGCATACGGGTCCTGTTTGTGTGAGGGATGGGTTACGAACTTCACCGTCTCGGAAGCGAAAAATGAGTCTGTCTTAGTTGCTATACTCGGAGAGACCTATGGTGCAAGGGCATATGATCCATTGCCGAATGCCGATCCGATTTAAATTTTAACTATATGTACATAAATAAAGATGAAAATAAGTTAATAACTTAAACTTTAAATAATAAGTTTTAAATTAATAATACCAGAAGTATCCATCCGAAATAAAAGTTTACAAGTCTTTTCTCACTATAGACTCTTTTTTTTCTTTAGAACGTCTTCACAATGGATTTGAATGATTTGTTTCATTATTATAATTTCGCTCTTAAACAATGTACGTTATAACAAACAGATGTGTTATCTAATGAATGTTTTAGAACAGTGATAAAAGTGAATCTTATTTGGTTTAGGAAAATTCCAATATAATTTTGGTACTTCAAGCTGATAATAGAGCAAGAGCAAAAAAATCCTAAAATATTAAGGCCACGTAACCTTATAAGCTTAATACACAGAGGCAGCTCCATATTTGAACTTCAAATATTAAGCAGTCAATTATACCAGCTTTTATATAATGGAATATTAAACTCATTTATCGACTGAAAAAAGGTTATAACCAATCTTTACCGTGCTGCAACCTTGTCAATTATCAGAGCAGTAACAATTTCACACGTATCCATTAAGTCTATCTTCAATTCTTCCTTTTCATAATTGTTCGAAAAATCACCCGCAATTAAACGTATGAAGAAAATAGTGTGACTGTGATAATTCGAATGCAATACCTGTACTATAAGGAAGCAAATTTATTTCTTACACGCATACGTGATTTACGATAGCTACTCAAAAGACGTACGGCACTTAGAGAGTACAAAGGGTTGGCATCAAAGGCAAATTATCACGTTTAAAACGGTTGAGAAATGCAAAAGAAGTGGATGTACGTCAACATAAGATTGGAAAAACTCTCAATAGATTTCGAGAAATCCAGTTGATGGTGGAGGTCTTAGACGAAAAAAAAGAACCTTAAGGAGATGTCCACGCACGAGGAAGAGTAAGGATCATCATTCATACTTCTACAAATATTTTCATAGGCACTCTAATTGTATAATAGTATTAAGAGAGCCTACGTTCATCAATTTTTAAATAAAATAAAAAATATATACATTAATATTAACTCATTTATCTTCTTCGGAACTCAAAAAAGAGCACGGTCCATACCCCATAATAGGAGAAATTAAAGAATCGCATGTGCAAAAAAAAAAACACATGTGCAATACGAAACTAACTCACGTAACTGTATACCTTGTTGGTGCAAATAGAAGGTATATCGAGTTCAAGACCATTGCACCCAACCAGTGGAATCGCATATTATATTAATTGTCTTACTACGTCCCATTTTACAATAAACTGTAATAATTGATTTACCTGAACCTAATTCGCTCAGTGATTCTTGATGAAACATGTAGCAACGAATTATTAAAATTAGGCAGAGTTTTAGAAACAATTCTAAATTAGTTATCTATTTGTGTAATTGTTACGAGGTAAAGAAATTTAAGAAACGGAGACTTTTACTACGTAATAAATAATTAGTGGTCCTGTTTCAATATAACTTAGAATAAATTTGAATTTCCATTAAAATTGAAAATAGTCTTGTTTATAATACAAATTATCGTTAATTTTATTATTAATTTGATATCAGAGTCTATATTACACTAGCAATTAATGGTGTAATGTATAATAAACCATAAAAATACACAGTAACATTAAAAGTAACAAAAATAAGATCACAAACTTATTTTAATACCATTTGCATGTTATATACATTGTCTTAAAATTTGTTAATAGTTAAATATGTCGATTACGCTGTTGGTACTTAAATAGTGTGATTGTTTGAATTTTCGATGTACGACTCAAAATTATTCTATCACTGTATAGAATACGGCAGTATGTTCACCATTGATCTGAATTATTTTTAGGGTTCCGTAGTCAATAAGGAATCCTTACAGTTTCACCATGTCTGTCTCACACAGAGACTCGTACTACTAGAAAGCCGTAATTTAATACAGATATACATATTAATCGCACCGACAAATTACTAGAATAAAATCATAAAAAAAAATGTTCTGATTTTTTCTCGTCATTTTTTTGGTAGAGTTAAGTAAAAGCCGTCAAGATAAATGATTATTTTTGGATGCATGAAAAAATTCATGACATTAGTATATAATGAAGTCAATAGGTAGGCAACAAACAGGTAGGTAAGTCACAGCTAAGTAGATTTTACAAGTTAATCATTGATATTCGACCAACTTATAAAATGTACTTCGAGAAGTAAAAAGGGAAATTTCATACAAATTCCATTGAAAATTACTTATATGATGTTGTTTGTTCTGTAAAAGTGGTAGCAAATTAAATTTGTGAACTGAAAATTCTGGAAATATGAAACCATAACATCGTCCACTTCCGTCTTCTGTGGGCACTGTTTTAGATGTCATTAACCGCTAAATCGTGAACTCAACTAATACATTCATAGTGTCAAATAAAAAGCCCTTCCGAGTCCACACACTGTGACGAGCAGTTACTGAACCCTACACTGCGGGTTGCCCGACACGCATTAGGCCGGTTGTATCAATCTCGTTTTTTCGCACTTAAGCCATGGACCTCGAGACAAACTGCTGTCCTGTGCAATAAATATTTTAGAATAGTGGTCAAAGTGCATCTTATTTGGCTGAGGGAAAACCCAAAAGATCGCTTAATGACATTTTCACAGATCTGAAATTGTTTCTAATAACATCACCATCTTAATGGGCGCTTGTATTTCCGAAAGAAATAAAATGACAGATTTACCTGAAACAGATTCATCTGAATGTCCATATTCGTCTATTCCCCTTTCATGTTTCGTGAAAACATAAATTGGGATGTTTAACGTGCTGATAGAATATCGTACAGATACCGTCTTGTATTATCCTCGTAATGCCCCATTGCGAGGACCGTATTTTCTCTTAAAAGAAGGTTGTAGGGAACGACTACTACAGGTCTTCGTTGACCTAAAGAGTGTTTAGAACTTTAAAAGTCTCTAAGTTTCGACATACTAACTTTGTCATCTTGTTTCGATTTGTCAAGCGTCATTTTAATGCATTTAAAGGATGCATCGTCTTAGATGTTACTTAAAATTATAGACTTCAATGAGGTCTTCATATAATGAATTAATAAAAAGCTTTTAAAATCAAATACATTGTTATTTCATAAATTATGAATAACACATTAAATACTTTACCATATTTAAAGAAATTAAATATATTTTGGTACTTTACTACTTTACCATTTGTTAGGAAGGCAGTACTCCCTTTAGAAGAACGAGCAAAAAACGTGAGGATAGCTCTTTGTAATTTAAATGCATTGTTTAGTGTTATACAGTCAAACATATATGACATAAAGAAACAAAGGCACAAGGATGATTCAGTTTTTTATCAAAATTCTTATATATATTTTTTTTTATTGCACATGCGTTTAAAAGATTAGAATTTAGTCAGATATCTAAACTTACGAGTTGATTTATTCTGGCTGTTTCCATAGCGTGATGTCGTATGGCATCCTTCTCTGGGACACTGTGATGGGATATTCATAGAATATTGGTGCTGCTGAAGCGGGGTGATCACTTACACTAAGCGGAACAGGCTGGGGAGATTTAGTGTATATTTCTTTAAAGTAAGTTTAAAGAAATTGAAATCTTAACTGTGGCATTGCAGTTTATAGTACATGAAGGTACAAAAGAAAAAAATAGAATTGTTTGAGAAAATAGTCATAAGTAATTTAAATACTAGAAATTAAAATAAACTGTGTCAGTCGACTACATAAGGTCGCGAGTTCTTTTAGGGGACTCTGTGTGCAGATGTCCAATAAGATTTTCGAGGACATATACAATTTATTCTTATACAAATTTAAAATACTTTTTAAGAAAACACATCGTAAAAGGGAGAATTACACATCTCTAAATACAGATAGGATTAATGTTCATGGACATAACCTTGACTTCTTACAGGTTTCTTTTTTTTGTGATAGTTCTGCTTATGATTGATAAAAGCTACCCTCAAGTTTCTTGATAGTTCTGTTCGAAAGGCTTTATGGTTGAGTGATAATTTTGAAAAGTCGTAAAATTTTGGAATACCGTTAATTCCTAACATTGTATGACGTACTTCAAGTGTTATTTTATAATCTATAAAATAAAGATATTTTGCATTGAGAGTAAAGAAGATATCTCAAAATCGTGCACGCGTGGGATCCAATTCTCGTCTCATGCGGCCGGAGATGCTGGCCGCTGAGCTAGCACGATGCATTTCACGAAAACGCCAATGTCACCGCTCATCATCGGCTCTTCTACTTGGTTCAAAAGTTTGGTAAAACGGAATCCTAAAAAAAATTTATTAGATGCAGTTTTGTTTTCAAAAACATTTTAGACCGTACATTAGATATTTTTCACGTTCATATTATTCACGTATGAAACATGAAAGCTCTTCGTGACGAATAAACGCGCAAAAAAAATGATTGAATAAGAACCAGTCACCGAGAATAGCGCTCGTGGCGTACACGCGGACAATTGGTCTTAAGGTTTCGGATTAAGCTTTCGCTTTTGTAGTTTAGATTCAGATCCTTGATAGCACAAAGGATGGTTTCAGTCGCGAGCCGGCGCCGTCGTGCTGCAGCCGTTCCGAAGACCAATGTATCGTTTCTTGATCGACGGCCGGTTCATCGACGAGCCCGTTGCCCTACGTTTCTCGTTAGTATGTTTTTACGAGCTTCACCTATTTTGTCCATAGATCTATTTAACTACTCGCGAGGTCACTCCGTGCAGAGGAGGTATCGAACGGGACGGATCGAAGTATGGACATCACAAATCTATGTCCTAGTAGAAAATGAACGTATAGGACATTGTACGAAATAAAATACATCGTACAATACATATGTTGTACGGAAGTGGACCGTAATTAATGTACCTTTGAAACTAAATAGTGGATGTAAAATTAAGCGTAAAGGAATAAAATGAAATATATCCATAATGTAAAATACAAATTTATTATTCATAACAGAAAATCAGATATATTTTTTTCTAGTCAATTCATTCACTTCAATTTGACAAAAGTTGATTTTACATATTACAAAAATTATATTCTACGAGTTTTGAACATCATTGCAAAGATCATGAGTCAGATACACGTCTCCGGCGCGGCCTGCACGGGCCGTCGCAGCTTAGTAACAAGTACAAAAAACATAATAAATTAAGTACAATTTTATGATTGAATAATCGAATAAATTATAAAAAATAAATACAACTTAAATCGAGAGAGCTGTGGAATCGTATAAGGAACGAGACAAATAAATAGTTGACTAGAAAGAGCATGCGCTATCACATAGGCTGCCATTTCACACCTATTCCTAAACTTACAATACACAAGTAGTCTGTGGAATAACTCTATATCACAATATAGGAATAACGCGACCTGCGCGAGCTTAGCCTAACGGTTTAATCTAATACTGAACAGTGATGTCGAAACAACTTACACTAACTCACTTATCAATACTTGATATAAAAAAGTGATCAATCATTAAACCTAAAAATAATACATCGAAATATTTAAAGTCAACGATCTGGCTGTGGAGAAGGCGAAATTGATGAGTCGTTTCACAGCCCCATTTGGCCCCCTTTGCTTGCTTAACACTATACTGAATAACTTAAAGCTATAATACTGTTCTTGTCTAACGTACGCCGTCGTAAGGACGAGCTAATCAGTCGGTGGTGCGCAGGCGCCCCTGTGCGGCCAGGCCGGCGCTCCTGTCTCGATTAAATTCGTCACTTCGCGTGCGCATGCGGTGCGATCGACGCTGTCTCTCTAATATTGTCACTTTTAAAAGTCGCCGGTACTTCGGAGGCGGCGGAGTCCAGCCCTTACGGACGAGTTCAGCGCTTAAGTTTTTTTCCTTTCGCAGGCGCATTTAGACCTATTCCACTTCATATTCAGATGCTTCTGTAAAGATCGAAAATGAACTTTATTTTTTAGACAATTTACATTTTAAACAATTGAGAACGAGAGCGAAAAAGGACAGTTCTGTTAAGACAATGGATGCGAGCATGCCTGCCGCGCTGGCCGAGCGCGACTCAGTGTTAATTCAGCTGTAATTTTTACACATAGAAACGAAACGAACAAAAGAAATGAAAATTAAAAGGCAGCGGACAACATCGAACAGTGCGTAGAGTAAGCGAGACGTGTTAAAAGTTGTGTTAAAATAAAATATGAAAGTGCCGAAGGCATGCTCTTAGTCCGTTAGTGGACATCCATCGTCTCACGAACCTTGGCGAGGCAGGTCCTCCGCTCGCGGGTGTTGGGGCACTCGCAGGCGCACTTACGTTCGTTGAGCACCCGCGGCGTCGCGCAGCCCTCGGCCGCCAGTGGGCACGAGCAGCCGCACTCCACGTGCTCCTCCACCGTATACCACGCGCATGACTCCTTGTTCGTCTTCACGTCCAACACGCGCACCTGTGGGCGATCATACGCGTCAGACACCTCACGAAACTCTAGGGCGCAGACGCGCCACCTCGAAACGTTGCGGGTTACACTCGCACCGACGGTTACGGGATATCAGTGCTCTGTCGCAGCGCTCGAGTAGATTGTCTTGGATCGCGACTTTGACATTGAGACGATTCGTGCTGTCTGCATTAGTTAGAGGGCGGGTCGACCGCGGTCGCAGGCGCCGGCGCTCGCGCCGACTTACTCGCGGTTCGATACCGATTGATGAAATTATGTCATAATTATAAGAAAAAAGACGTGGCCGCGGCGCTTGCGTAACGGAACTCGGCGGGCGGGCCCGCGCGCGGCCGCCCAACTGTGTCAAGGATGCGGTTAGCAGATAGAAGATAAACAGATAACGTCAGTGTACCCGCAATGATTACCTCGTCAAACATGTACGGCGGAATGTGCCCGATTGTTTACGATCTACTGTTTTAATGATTACGAAGATACTCGTAAGGAAGTCAAACGTAGCTGATATTCATGTAATTTGGAGTCTGTGAGAGAATACGTTTTTAAATACCGGAAATGTAGTTGGTGTTCTAAATTGAACTTAGAAATAGCGATCATGATGAAACGACACCATAGAAATTGTAATGTAAATAATCTCCTTAGTCCTGGAGCGATCGTTACGACGTTTTGCGTCGTAACATATGCAGGAATTCGGCGCGTTACAATAGTACTACTAAAATTAAATAGTATTTTTTCTCATAATTAGGACACTAATTTTATTTTCGTGTTGAGCAGCGCCGATATAAATTTTATTATAACGGATAACTTAATCGGTTACAAAGAAATGTCACCGTTCGTCGCCGCAGCCCGCGGAGTCTCGATGCGTATTGCAGTCGATCGTTGGGCTCGATGTCGTTTAAACTCGAGTACGAAGGTCAGCACGTGGCCTAGCACTTACCGGTATTTCGCGTATCCGCGTCTTGGTGGCGGTGCACTTGGTTCCGGACTCGATGCAGAGGCCCATACAGCGCTTGACCCATGCCGCTCCGGGGCTCATCTGAGGAAAAACCCATGCGTCAGTACCGTTCGTGTTCTCGCACGCCGGCCGCGACCCGCGCGGTTCCGGCCGCCTGCTCTCCGACTGAGTCGGGCCCGACTATCAAACTGTTCGGTTTTTCGGATACCGTATCATTATTTTATCTAAGACCCGGTTTAATCCGAGGTCGGTACGAAATCGGAAGGTGCTCGCGCTCGGGAGGACTTCGCACCCATCGCGTGGAGCGTTACGTTTTGTTATCGGAGAGCTGAGTATGATCACTTAAAGGTGTTATTTTAATAAAGTAGTATGAATTATCAAATAAGCAATTTTTGAAATATAATAAGTTTTCGTTCTCGCGCGGTCTTCGTTCGAGTCAGAACGCATGTGCAGTCGTGTTAGCGGAGTCCGTTTACTCCGGAGGGTCGCCGGGGCCGCCGGCCGAGAAAGTCGTTGACATTTGCGATAAGGCGTTATTTAATATTGTGAAATCTTGGGATTGTAAGATGATATCATACGAACGATTTGCTTTATAATGGTGGAAAATGAAAAAGTGATAACACGTGATATACATATCGTGATGGTGCCCCTTAGCACGTCGCCAGATAAATGAATTAGTCACCGCCGCCGGTCGACTGTTGCGTGATTTAGTTCTCGGTGAGTGTTTCGCTTGCGCCTTTCGGCGTGCGGCTCATTAATCGGGCGGCCGATGACGTGAATCTTTATGAAAAACTTATGGAGCAATTTCAATGGAGGCTCTACATGAAGTTTGCAATGTCACACGCAAACAAAGATTTCGTATCGACCCCATAAAAAAATTATAAAGTTTTTGTTGTTAACGAATTAGATCGAATGGATTGTTATGATAAACGGAAACGAGACGGATCTTTTATTTACAAGCAGTATTCTGTAAATACTTGAAATGTGGAAAACTATATAAGCCCATATATAAAAAAAAAACCTAAAATATAAGAAAGTAATGATTTTTTTTTTAAAAAACAACTCAATTACTTTGCGATGTCAAAGATTTAACCGTGTAATTTAAGAGCGGGTGCGTACCTGCAGGTGCGCGCCCTTGGGCGCGAGCTCCACGAAGACGTCCCTGGGCGGGCCGCACAGCGCCTCCTGCATCACCTCGAAGCGCTCCTCCTCGTGCCCGTTGCTGCACATCTCTGCGCGCGAACAGACACACTTATTACACGTCCGATAGTTTTATCCAGATAGACTAAAGTAAATGCAGAGTATCTTATCGCAATAAATTGAATACAAATTTATTAAAGTCGATACATTAAATTAAACAGTAAGGCTTTTAAATTAATAATTAAGAGCCGAATATGTCACTCAATTAAAAGCAATAGTGGCCTAATGAGATAAGACTTAATGAGACCATAAATCGACTGAATCCTTTTTTGTCATAGATATATAGTTTGCATCGAACTGTAGTATTAGTTTAATTTAAATAGTTTTCTGAATTGTAAAAAAAATATCGATTCCTGCAGTCGTTCCGGCTCCTGATATTTATTTAGTGGAAACGTTGCATTTCAACCGAGTACGTGTTGTCGTAGGTCAAGATCGCTCCGCCGTTATCGTCGGACGGCTACGAGAGGTCGTTCATTAAAGAGTAATCACCTTTCTTCATCAATCCAGGAAATTTAGGATGATGTCGTTGGGCCCCGGACCCCGGGAGGCACGTCATCGCCAACAAGATCACTATTACGAACAGGCGCTCCATCACTGATTATCACTGATTCGGTCTATCACTGATCACCTATCACGGTCACCGTCGGCACTCCACAGCACGTCTGTCAGCCACGCTCGGTTCGGCGCTCGGTCGGTGTGTGCGCGGTGGCGGCGCGCGCCCGCTTAAATGCTGGCGCTGAGTCAACCCACGTGGGTTAGTGACATCACATAGGCACGGCCGTTGCGTCACTGTTTGAAATCCGCGTCCTGATAACGGGCCGGCGCCGCCCGCCGCCCGCCGCCCCACGCCCCCACCGGCGCAGCCTTCGACGAGCTTTGAACTATGCCGCCGCCGATTCGTATGGATTTTATTTCAAACAAATACTTGGTTTTACGATTATGAAATGTTTCTGAAAACTGTAAAAGTTTTTTCGAACATTAAAAACTGAAAAAAAAATGTGAATTAAAAACTTCAAAATCGCGATTCCTCGCGCGCTCGAACGCAGTTAATTGTAATTTTAGTGTTTAAATGTAATTCCATAGAATGTTTAGGTTTTTCACCAATTTTTAACAACGATTATTGTTCTAAAATTAGTCTAAAATAACATAAAAATTATTTATTAATATGAACAAAGCGAATCCAGCCGCGATAGTCGCAACAAATTCAGAATACCTCTCTACATGCATTTGGCTCGTAATCTCTAAACGTCATAACTTTTTTGTCAAGTCATCATGAGCTTAAAAATCATCGAATATGGAATAAACTATTTTACAGCAAATAAAGATCGTCGCAGATGTCGCTATGATGTATATTTAATTCATACAAACCTGTACTGTAATGTAACTAGCTATAATTTATACTAATAATTGCATATTGTAGCTACGTCTGTCGCGTTGAACCTGGAGCTAGGTTTAGTTTAAAAATGAAAAAGTTTTAAGTATTTTGTGTGTATTGTATATGTAGCAACCTCGTACACAAATGCCGCTCGCCCGCCGAAGATTCGAAGCCTTCTTGCAGAGCCTGACGAGAGCTTTTCCTTGTGTCATTTTCTTAGCACGGACGTATGTAATGTGTATAGCGTATACGATGTACAATAATTGTGATCGTGCCTTATATAAACTACGCATATAAACTAAGATTACGCCTACACGCCATATAGAGTCACAAGGGACGTGACGTTTCCTAAAAGTTATTTTTGTTTTATCGCACCACTGCGCGATGCAATTTTTTATATTCTTTTTATTTTAGAATTAGAACTTGGGACCTCGAAAGAAGTCGTTTCAATAGTACAATATTAATTAGCTTTCGACCACTGTACCGTCCACGTGGACGGAGAATCAATTACTTCATCTTTTGTGTGAATTTCCGGCCCCCTCTTCACTCCGGTCTCGGCGGCGCTCTCGATAGCGATCTCGCTCCCAATCTCAACTCTCGATCTAGATCCCAATTACGGTTCCGCCATGATTTAATTTTTAAGATTGTTGGTCCTATACAAACATATACACTCGTACTGGACAATTTGTTTAAATTATTTTATCATGAAACGATTTCACTTCCACTCTTTCTTCCACTTTTGGTCTTACTCGCAGTTCTAATCCCAGATGGGTCTTAGTCTTGAGCCTTCCGTGAACAATGCCATTACCCAATTATCAAGTGGCACAAAAAATAAGGAATTCATTCTACGTACACAGGAACGAAATCACGGGTCAAAGCTAATATTTACTAAAACCTTGTCAGATAATGTACACCCAACCGTGTAAATCAGAACAGAGGTTCTTAAGTCACAACCAGGCGCACAAACTCTGTACATTTGTGGTAGACAGATGCACAGGTAAAGGTTGTATTTCATAATATGTAAGGGTGCTTACTCAATTGATGTTTAGTATATTATAATATAAGATTGTTGCATGTGTCTGTACATACGATACAATTTCTTGATTGCTCAGTTTTTTTTTTGTCTTATCTAGACGTTCGATACTAAATCAGGTGTATCGCTTCTATTACGCAAAATGAAAAACCAATGAATCACGCCCACTCGAAAACTTTATTAAGCGTTCTTTTGGTTACAAAAAAAAAAACCCGCTTCAGAAAATAATTCTTAAACTACATTCTAAGTCACAGACAGAACATCGAAACTACTGAAAATTTCAGACTCACAATATGGTATAGCCGTGGTGTGGACAACTGGGCTAAAGCACGAAAATGGGCCGCTCGACCTGTGGACATCACACTCTCACAGAATACAGACGTGCAGTAACAGCTTCTATTGTTTCCATTCGTTCAGCGCGGGAGACATTCGGCAGTCTACTCCCTCCTCCATCGGTCTCCCTTTCACCAGTTATCCCATTCCTACCTAAGAAGCCAGCAACGGACTAGTGTCTGCTCTAGAATTTTGACTCTGGCAACTTGTAAGTATCCACGGGCAGCGCAAGACAGTAGGTAGTATCTTGTAGCTCACAAGTTCGTTTGCCCCTCGAAAATGCTATAAAAAAAAAACTTACTGTTAAGCGTTCCACGCTGATCCAGTGCGAATGGGGACTCTTGGCGACGGTCGTACTAATGCAGCGACCAAGCAAGGGGTCGCGGTGTCGCTCCGAGACACGGAGTAAGTTGTTTGACTTAAAACTCATCGGTCAAAGTTGCCTTTAGCCAAGGATTGAGTTCGCTACATTTTAATTCGAAAGTAACGCACTGACCGATCGGCTACCATCGCTGCTTATATGAAATTATAAAATACCAGATTTTTTGTACGGAATCTCACTCTATCGATTCAGGCTTTTACTGGTTTAGTTTTCTTGTTTTTATCTAGACGTATGTTGCGAAATCAGTTGTATCATATCTCTTTCACGAAATGAAGATGAACGTCCTATATGAATCATGGTCGTTCTGTGGCTGTTCTTTTGGATATAAGCAAAACCGTTGTTCAAACTTTCCAAATTACAGATGGAACACCGAAAGTGTTTAAAAATATTTAAAAAAATGAAAGATTAAATCTACTTTTGCAGAGGGCGCAACCCATACAGTGTGAATATAATCAAAATTTAATTATTTTAGTTTTACTTCAGAGGAAAAGATAATTACGGACGGAGGAGCAAGTATCCACGTTATCTTATAATTTTTTTTTTGTTTTTTTCAATTTTTAAAACAAAAGAAAAAATATGTAAAATTGTAATATCAAATTCGTGTCGAATGTGTAGAATATGACAAAATAAAAATTTTGTATTTGCATTTGTAATTACTTAGTTCATTTTCAAATTATATTTTATTTGGATTCTCGGATATCAAAAGACTTTATGGAGAAGATGCGATTCTCAACAATACTGATATTAGCGTGTCCATTGCATGTCGCGCTTGACGACTATGTGTCCGTATTTTGTCATCTAAATTTTCATTCTCTATCAAACGTTATTTCGAATGGTATATTGGATAAAAAATAAAAATAGGTTAGATAAAAACAGTAATATGGCTTGCGATTTAGTCGTTTTCACAAACGTATGCAATAATAGCTCATATTTTAAAATAATGGCCGCAATTAAAGCATTCTGCGTCGTGTGACTAGAAGATTCAAATGCCGCGTCGTCCAAGGCTGCTGTCGGATGTCGTCGGCTAACACCATCGGTCAGTGTATTTTTAAACTTTTGTATCACACGTCAATGTATCCTCAGTCGAAAAACACCGCTCTGTAAATATTTGGTTTTAGGTGTCTTGTAGTGCTATTATTGTCGCGGTGTACTCCAAACGTAAATAACACATTTGAACACAACCATGTTCATTGATATTTTTAAATGGTATCATGTCTTCTATCGTCTCGGCCACAAAATCCGAAGGTAGAACGTATCAACAACCAAATTCTTAACAGATTACTGATGTAATGGTGATATGGCGTATCGACTGGAGTCCAACTCACAACTATAAATTCAAAGAGTATAGATTGAAGAACGCTTGCAATTTTTCTGATATGACCAAAACCCGAAGTGAAAGTCCATCTACGGAGTGTGCCCTGGGCGACGACCGGAGTGATAGTGAGCCGGTCGCATTTGTAGAAATACCGACAATCACTGCAGCGAACGTGTCTTGTCGTTGACCGAGTTTTAAATGTAGGACGATATCCATCGGGCCTAGCGCGACGCCCTAAACAAGAGTCCCTCTATCGGACTACCGCTTTCATTGATTGTCCTATAGAGAAACTTGCTAGGTCTCCTTGTAGTAAAATGACGGCCTATGCGAGACGACTATCCTAAGCGGAATGGGGCAGTTTAAAGGGTTCAGCGGCATTTTGACGTACTATATTATAATAAATTTTAGCTAAAAACAAATTAAAAAAAATTCTTTGTATATGGTCATTTGAAATAAATTTTGAATTCATAACATTTGGTAATAAAAATGAATGTAATAACTTCATAAATTAAACTATTTTCAATAACTCGGCTCGATAAGAATAATTAGATATTAGCGAAGTAAGCTTTTTTAATGCAAATTGCATATATTGATAAATTTGAATCTCAAGGAATATATTCGACTGATATTGACACAAGACTCGAGTAGTCATATTCTAGAAACACCGACTTTAATTTATCCTATTGTAGTATGAAATGATATGTAGTACTAGCTTCTAGATTTAAGGACTTGAGTAACCGGACCTCACAGCGTAGGATGGCCTCCCACCAGGTGAACTGGCAACATGATTAGAGGTGCAGACCACCGTCGGATACAGATGGATTTAGACCGTATTTTGTCGTAATCCAGCAGGGAGGAGGCTTCTCTCCAGCAGAGGACATTCAGTAGCTGAAACTGGAAAATTCGAATTTCTAAAGCAGCCCCTTTTGCAGCTTATAAATTAGAGCTTCCCCTTAACGATTTTCATATCGTTTAGTTGTTCATAAACACCTGTCGTAACTTCGCAACGTGCTCGAAGACGGCGGGTTCGCGGAAGCGTACAAGCCCCGTACTAAAACCGCCAATGTATCTAACTCCTTATGAGTGACATTGAGGGATTTACCCCTTATCTGAACATTCTTTTGTATCGATGTTCGCGTAATCGAGGAGCCGACGATACTCGAGTCAGATGTTTATCGCGCGATCGCACGTACACGATAAACGTTAATGGCGCGCTTGTTTTGACACTACGTCCGGTGTCGTGAAGCGATCGATATGAGAGGTCGAAGTTGATTATTTAAAATATTATCTTTAAAAATAACGAAATCTTAATAAAGTGTAAAGGTTTTTACATCTATGAAATAAAAGCAAAGCAAGAAATTAGTCCATTAAAGACCTGCGAAAACATACACTTATCAGATATCGTCGACAAATGAACTACGTATGTAGTGTATTAATAAGTATACAATGGTATAACGAGTGTATCATTAGAATGAGAACTCAAAACACTCAGCGGGACAAACTTTGTCCTAAGCAAGTTTGAGCGCTACGAGAGCACCTGTAGGCCCTCGATGGGTGGCGGAACCTCTTTTTTGATTTCTGATTAAAAAATTAATAAAGCCACTACTCAGGGATCAAACAGACTTGTGAGCAAACGGCGCCCTCGAGCGCCGCCCGAGCGCCGCCGCGAACTCGTACGAGCGAGTTTGGACTACGCACGTTCAGTTCTCAGTAAACAAATACACGTGTTGTGTTTGCTTTGAACGTATCGGTACGTAGTCTCAGTCACCGCTTGTACAAATAGCGAATTAACGTCTTTAAAGCGAGTCGACTTGTTGGGACTTGTTGAGACCGTGAAGGTAAATTGATTTTCCCACATGCCTCTATTATAATAGTTTCTACAGCGGTTCTTCGTGTTCGAATAAAACGACTCACGTCTGAACGACAAAATAAAATATAATGACACACAAATTTAATAGGTTTTTAAAGCGCAATAATAAATAGGGCCGCTATATTGTCTATTGGCTTATTCTTGTTTAAATCACTCCCGTGCCCTGTTACGAATCACTCGTACGTGTAGTAGTATACCTATATTATGTAAATAAACAGCACTGCGTCACATATCTTTATAATAAAACATAATATTCCTATTTAATTCTTATTATTACTTTTTGGAAAAGTTAACTTGGTTCATAAAATACAATATGAATTATTCAGTGCGTATGAAGCGACCTACGTCATCAATGCCACCTGATTGTGTGAGCACTTTGGCAATAATGCCTAATTAAGTAGACAGTTTCTGAGGTTAAACCACAACGACGTTAAATGCGTATTAGGTCTAAAATTCATGTCATTTACCGCCGGTATCATATCCACACTGTTAATACGCTAACACTATGTCTAAATACTTACGGGCACTAAATAAACTTACCATTGACGTTGCGTTGCGGGACTCTGTAAACGGAATCTGCTTGCGCTCCTTACATTGGTTGCGCTCACACACCGAAGGCGTCGGAGGTACGAGAGCCGGAAGGAAGTCACCGACGGGGCAGCAGCGGCAACGCCGCACAAACAACTGGAAGATTTCTATAGGTCGGTTATTAATTGGCACAAGTTATTTATTTTTCTGGTTATTTTTATTGAGACTTTGAATATGCTTATTATAATTAGAATATGACATTATATGACGGGAAAAAGTGGCGGAGTGCTAGACATATACTATATATTAAAATAAATTTGTTACTTTCTACGGACTATCCATTAATTCAAAAAATTAATATTCTTATTTGTGTTTTCCATTATAATAAGATAATTTCAATGACGGAAATAGTTGTAGTTCCGATTTCAAGTAAGTGTTCATATGAAATCAATTATTATCAAAATTATCGTCACTTACCTGTAACAGCAACGTCTACGATCTTCATTGCAAACTATGCCGTACTTGTAAACAATTTTGTAAGCAATGTCCGGACATATTTTCTGTGTCCGTAATTTATCGGCAAAATAGCATACTGTATGAAGTATAATGTTACGTGTCACTGTGATAATATGAATAAGTCTAAAAGCTTGATAAATAAGTATGACGAAACAATCAGATTACGATAATAGAAAAAAATGTAAAAGATGATCATCGATCAGTAATGAAACTTCTAACATTTGATTGAAATTGTTCTCACTCATGAGCTACAGAACCAAATCGCGATTAAAATACGGTCTTGTAGCACCCAACTCTTTGATAGTGAGTTAAAACACGCATCCTACCAAAAACAATAGTCTCCCGGCAATCGGGCAACGCGTGTCGCACGAAGTACGTGCACGAGTATTGAATGCGCTATATTATCTCGAAATTGCAGTTTTTCTTGATAACCACCTGAGTTAGCTTACAGCCTTATATTTTAGAAAAGATATACTTTTATTACTTGTACAACACATGCAACGACCGACTATACGGATGTGTTTACTGAGTATTATAATATTATGAGAGACGTCAACCGAACGTCAATAATGTTACATATTAATAAATTAAGTACTCTGAATTTCATCAATATACATTTTATGATTTTTAAGCAAACCTGTGACTTGTGGACGGACCGACCTTTATGCTATTTTGGGTTGAAATCTTAAAAAGGAGATATATAAAATTTCAGTTTTTTTTTCCCAAAAAATCACAAATCAGCCAAATTAGGACTTTACAATGTAAAATCCGAAGACAAGCGATTACAGATATATTGCTAAACACATTTTAAATAAATATTGTTTTAAATATCAACTTAGCAATAACCTATATTTCACCTGTATTTCAAAAAAAAAATTATTAAATAACTTCATTCACTTTAAAAATTTATGAAGTGCGTTTCTTTTTTTTACTTATTTTTGTAGGAAAGTTACTCGAAGTGTACTCGAATGTACTCGAGCCTTACTCGAATAAAAAAAAAATTAAAACTAATCTCTTCTTTCAAAACTTTTACATCCCAAGTAGAATTTTATAAAAAACATAAAAAGTTTTGTAATTTAAATCGAAATCTAGAATAGGAATATGTGCCTCAAAAAATTTCGAGGATCTAATTCAACGCCAAACCCACATTCTTCAGCCTTAAAATCGAATCACAATTCAAACCCCTTTTTTACTGAGAACGGCGCGCCGGCGGCAGACGGAGCTTTTTTCGGTAAAGGCACCGGCAGTTCTGGTTAGTGACAGACTTCCTAGTAACACTGACACGCGTCCTCAATATCGAAAAGTTCATGGAATTTTGTATTAAGTTCTATTATCCTCTTGCCGACTTCGTTAAATTAACGCGTGTCGTGCCACGCCTAATTGGGCCATTAAATTTCTTTTTTTAATGACCTTAGTTTTAGCACCAGATTTTTGTTATCTTCTTGTACACACTACCCAGAATACCGCGTTTTCACTCGGAATCGAGGGCCCTCCGTACCGGCCGGTGCGGGTCGAAGGCTGCCAATTGAGGACGATGTCGAATGCGAGTCGCCCGATGCGATCGGAAATCGAATGCGTTACCATTTCCGGTCAGAATGAAAACGACGTGCGCCCCCCACCGTTTGATTTCATTATTTTAATTAAAACCTTTCACTGGGGAACGAACGAGTGAAACCAACTCTTAAATAAGTCACGTCGACAACGCTCCGACCACGGCGCTAGAGGGGGGCGCGCGCGAGCTCCGTAGAGCGTGGTGGACCTGTGGGGAAGGCCGCACCCACGCACCGAGCTCGATGTACTGCTAATAGATCTCAGGCAGTACATGGCACATTTACCATATTTTCGACTCGAAAATATAGTAAGTGAGTGATGTACCGCGTAAAGCGATGTACTGAGTAAAGTAGGCACGAAAATTTTGAGCTTACTGTACTGCATTGTTGAACTATAAAATACTAATTTGCCTGTGTATAATAGCAATATCCGTACCGCATTGTGTGACGACAATATCATAACTTGGTCTCGATTATTAGCTTCATGTTTGCGATTAATAAATATATATATTTTTCTTTTGTTATGAAAACGCAATCGATAGAACTAGATGAAATCAACTGCATTGAATTGAACAAATTTAGAAATGTATAAGTGTGCTTTAGAGGTTATCGAGTAGCTGCACATTTATGAATAGTTGTTTCTTTTTCAAATCAAATCGATACTGAAAAATTGTATATAGGTTTCACGAGCTTGCGTAAATGAAAAAGTTGGTTGATAATCAGGCTTTAGTGACCCTATCGCAAGATATTAGCGTACCCTAAGCTTATTTCAATTTGAGGAACATGAACTCTGAAGCTTGTACGCTGCGCCGCCGTCGGCGCCCGTCCCCAGCGCCGAGTGTGCCCCAAGCGAATGACATCACATAATCGTTCGACCGGTAGACTAAAGGAGAAAGCGTCAACAAAGTCGAAATGTTCATTTGGTTGATGCATTACACCTCCCACAACTACAATATTTTTAATTTTACGTTAGACGTATCTTACACTGGATTGTAGTTCATTTTTACCATCCAGGGCGGACGCTTCTTCTAGCCCCGTAATGTGTACACCCGATATCTGTCGACTTACGATAAAGACTGCTACTTGTAGCGCTGAACGGCGCTCTTACCGCTCGATGCCTCTTGGCCTCACGGACACTGCAGCCGCCTCTGGGCGTGACGGCGATAGTAAGACGGAGCATTTAATTGTATTCTCTCGATTTTTCAATAAACTAACATCAGTGTTGATATGGCCTCCACTACGGTGATGAAGTAGAGGTGAAATTTCCAACGAGACCTAAAAGGGGACCTTACATTTTTGATTTACGTGAAAAGCAATATATCGAACAAAAGCAAAGGGAAGTAAACATTTTACTAAATATAAATAGCAATGTCTCCGAAACTATTGTTTTTGATTGTCTGTGTTCTAGAAATAGAATAGCGGTCAACAAATCTAAATCCCACGAAATATTCGAAGTTAGGAAAATACTTTTTTTCATTTCTGTGCATAATTTTTATATCTAAAGAGAGACCAACAAAATAAGCTACACTGGCGCCGGCGCTTAACATTTTTCCAAATAAAAGGAAAATTGTTACATAAACTGTAGAATATTCATCAAATGAGTTACATATTTGATAGAGTTCGGTGTGACAAATGTCTGTTTGGGCGAGACACCGTCGGTTTTCCTGCCGGATACGGTGCCGGTTCGAGCACTTTTTCGTGACGGATCTCGGTGAAAGGTATTGTTTCATCATGATTACGTATAATGATAGTATGACATCAGGCGTCAAGATGTTTTCGTAGTTTTAATTGTTACCGCTACACCTGTGTCCACATGAATTCGGTGCGCCTATCGAGTACGTCACTTCTAGGAAGCGACTGAGGGCGCCGTACGGCGCAACTATAGGTGACGTCACAGCGTGACTTGCAGCTTTCACTTCAACGACCATTCAATAGGCTCCCCTCGCGGCCGCCACTACCTGCGAAGCCTTGACACACCGACTCACTCCGTGACGGCCTGCGAGTGATCAATTTCCTCGATAGGCCTGCACCATTAGCTACGAATGGTGAAACTTAGAGCTTCTCGTTATCAAGAGATGATCACAGAGAAAGCTGATCACCCGGCGCGCGCGCGGCGCGGCCGTCTGGCGGCCGTCTGGCCGACACATTTTCCTGTAATAACACAACGATTCGTTCTAATGCTGTCAATATTTACTCGGAACATTTCTATAATAATTTATAAATTAAACATAGCAAATTGCACAATATTTACACTAGTATTTATGTACATATGACTTTTAATTAGAAATTAGGCTGCACCAAAATTGTAATCCCCAAAAAAAAATAACTGCGTCTGTCTGAAGTTCTGTCGCGCCCCTTTTTTAGGGTTTCGTACCCCAAAAGGATCAAAGCAAAGCTCATAAAATAATTTCGTTTTCAATCTGTCTGTTTATTGAAACCCTTTTGTTCAAGAATACGTGGTCGGGGAGATCAGGCAGGGGGTCAAGATTGTTTACACTTTAAAGATTAGAATTATTCATTTTTTGAGAGAATAATTTTAATTTATTCAGCATGTGAGCATAGTTCGCAACAATATAAATATCAGAGGAAAACGCCTATGCTTTTATTATTTGATAGTATTATTCATTTTTATTATCGAGTTCTGATAGAAAGTAACAGAGTTAATTAGTAATTAAATTTACTAATAATAGTGAAGTTGCCCTAAAGTTGAACTTTATGAAAAATCCTGTTACTGTTAATAAATATTTAAATGGCAATAACGCTCTAGCATCAATGTAATAGATGCAATGACATCAAGAACGATACGCTTAGAGTTTGTTGCCAGTTGTTTTCGTTCTTGTATTTCGCAACCGGCTGTAAATTAATTTCAATTTTCAATAAGAATGTACAGCACCTTACATTTTACAAATATTCGTTCTCTTCTGTTTTTTCTTTAAAAAAACAATTAACTTGGTTTTTTTCCGATAAAGTTTAGTGTTGATATCACAAAACAACGAAAAAAAAATTGACTCTGCCTGACCCGTATTAAGCAAGCGGAGGCTTTTAATTCTAAGCTTCGATTTGAGAACATGTAGGCGTGTGTGCACCAGCAGCGAGCGGGCAAGAGATCTGAGATAACAACAAATCGTACGTCCTAATGACATGATAACAGAGCTATGGTGTCCGAGTGCTCTAGCGCATCGCCCTCAAACCAGTAGGTACACGATTAGAATCTGACCTAAAACGGACGAATTGCCTAATGAGATCTTAACTTAAGTCGAATTGAAAACCATTCGTGCACTTTGCAGAGGACAGCGAGCCGTTAAGCTGGCCGCTGTAGCCGCAGTGACGACGGCCTCAGTGCGGTAGCCGCTGAAGTGCATCAAGCGGACGCTGGGCTCGATGCCTAATCCCCGAATCTGAAACCAGAGGTCACCCGCCGAGACAGCACAGCGGCGGGGCGACGGAGGCTCCAACAGAGTGACACACGACCACTCTGTACGCTAGTGGAACACGATGTGACGATGTGTGTCACGGACGCGGTGGATTATTATATTCATCAGATAATTTTAGCAGTAACGGATCAAAGTTTTGCATCAGCGCGCGGCCCCGGACGGCTTCTATGCTAACTGTTATCTTAATTTAAGTCAATAAAAAGTATTATGTTCGACAAGTGATAGTCTGTTGCGTTTAGTAAGCGTGTTATACACTAGACGGTCGAAAGAAAACATTAATCGTTACAGATCTGATATTCGCTTGAAAAGCGTACCACCTTACAACTTCCTATAGTCAAATCGTTCTCCTTCATTAAAAGGAAGAGACTAAGGGGTGTGTCGAAAAGTTTCCGCTCAAAAATTGACAGATTTACTGCTCAGTGGCTAGACGTCGAGACGATTAGACACGAGAACTCCGGCACCGCGGCCGGCCCTCGCCGCCGGCCGCGGCGCGCACGTCGGTACTCGAGTAGGCGTCGCCGCAGGCTGACCTTTGAAGGGTGACGGACTTCCCGCGCTACGGGCAGCCTTTCGACTTAGCGACTTGCAGGAATTCAATTGTAAGGCGGTTGTTAACACGTTCTCGCGGAATTAGGTCGAGATGCGGTGGCCGCCTTTGTGCACGGCGCGGGGCCGCTCCCCGCGACATTTAACGTAAAACGCCGCGTTTTCTAGTTAGTCCGTCCACTCGCGGCGCCGACGCGCGGCCCACATACGACTTTCCTCGTATTAGCGAATCACAATCGTAAATGGCACGAGCGAAGACCGGCTACGAGACTATCGTCTGTCGCTTTCGAATAAAACCTTGACACTTATTGAAAATGGGAAATACTTTTTTTGTTATATTTCTAGGTATCCCTTTATTAGTAATTTTAAATTGAAACAAGTTATCGGCGATGATATCGACCCGCGTTTCGATGCCGATATCGATAACGATCGAAATCGATGTTCCGACTCGAACGATCATCCGTACGCAGTCGATTTGCCAATTGTTAATAAATTGTTATCAATATCAAGATTTGTAGATGTCTTTAAAAAAAAATAATTAGGTTATTTTCTAGGTTTTAGTGGAAGAGACTATGGCTGGATGCTCTTGTACATACGAGTGAACTTCGTCATACTGCCATAAATAAACTCATTATTAAAGTTTTAAAATCCATTCAATAATTTTTTAAAGTGCATTTTTCAAATTCTTCGAATTGGCAACTTTTCTCCTGGCGCTATCTCCTGTCGCGCGAACTTCATGTCGTGTCACGTTACTACGTACATTTAGCAAGGCTTGCATTGGCAAGGCTTATTAAATGTAAAACAAAACATTGTTTTTTATTTCTAAATTCAGTATTTTGAATCCTAAATTGCATTAATCATATTGTTCATCAATATTTTATCATAACTATGAACTACTAAGTTCTATTTTACATCCTCGAGGGTAAATTACTTAAAACACAGGAACGTGTATTTTTGTACTTGTAGTTAACAGTTTTATTCCTAATTTCCATGTATCCAACTTACGAAAAATCAGGATACCTATATACAAACTATCATATCCTATTTTATATTTTTTGAGTTCCATATTAAATAATCTTAAAACACTTAATTTTTATTTGTAATTTATAACCTTAATATCAATTGTTACATGTCTTTAGCTTCGGAAAAAATTAAATACCTATATATACTTTGCACCCCATTTTACATCGTTAAATAATGATATTACAAAAATTATTTAAGGCACTATTTACCTTTACTCTTATAAAGACTAGTTCATACGTTACATTTGCCGACAGGCTTAATAGCTCGCTGAATCAAAACCTTTTTACGAAATCACAAAACATGGAAAAGCGACATAGAGCGGGTAGTTTGCTAAATGACGTGTGCCGCAGATATCTCGCGAAGTATGTACTGATCCTTACTCTTTTACGTTTGACGATTGGGGGCACAAACCTCAACGTTCGGCGCGCGCGGTGTGTTTATTTGTGTCGCTGTTTAGGGGCGTTTAACGCGTCTAATTTAAACAATATCGCTGCACAATACGGTTATTACGTACATTTCAAATTTCTACGATTGATTTACAGACCAAACGAGCGAGGTCTGTCCGTATTCTGAGCGATATGAGTTTGTAATTACCCTCAATTAATGGATTTTAAAAGTTCCCTTCTATCTTAGAATCTACGATTTGCTCCCACAACGTGAACAGTTACCCGCTGTATTATTGTGTGATAACCCGTCAGGATAATTACACAATATTTGACATAGATAATCCTAATAATCGATAACGATAAAAATATTTATTTTCCACCTTACTATGAACACGTGAATTCCAAGAAATAAAGTATAATGTTGACCGCGTTCGAGTACCGCTTAAGGTACACAGTTTTAGGGTAATCAATGAACAGGCCGCACTCTGTGGTAGTACGGGGGCGATAGTAGGCGGGCGCCGCCGGCCGCCGCCGCGACGACTTATCTGGCGCCAGAAGTTATTTCGACAGAAGTTATGCCGTTTGAGTGATACGACGATTTCGTTATTGATTCAGCAGAACATTTCCGAATGCGTTCACATCATTATTGGATGTTATCGTGGTCGGCCCACTAGAGCACTCGTATACGCCGTCGACTCGACCGACTCTAGTTCTTCGTCAGTTATAAGTCCGGGTCCGTGCGTATGCGTATCCGATGTAGAAACAACTTATCGTAAAAATTTTTACAGAAATAAATTGCTGTGGATACGTGCTACATTCATATTGTATCTACGGCGTGGCGGAGACCTTACTTAAAACGACTTATTAGTTACAAGCAACGGGGAAACGTTTAATATATTAAGTTCCTTATGCGCGGGCGTACGCAGTGTGCTTCTAGGGGAAGTCTTAGCGAGACTTCCATTAAAAATGATCTTACATGACTTTCTCTAAGGCTTAAACTAATGTTAGATAAAACTGAAATAATAAAATTTATGAAAAATCTGAACAATATTTAATTAAATTAAATAATACAATTTAATAAATATTTAATTATTCATTTTCATAATTTGGAGATTTCAATACGTACTTGAATGGCCAAGCAACTGTCACTCGGTCGTAAGCTGAGTTACTTTGGTGTAGTACTTCAGTCGCGCCTCCGTCTGCCTGTCGATCGCCACCCTCTCCCTCCTAAATCCACATAATTTCCCGTTCCTAGTTTACATAACTTACCCATTCGTGTGAGATGGTAGTCGGTAATCGAACAGAAACATAACCACATAGCTCTACATTGGCTCTACCGACCACTTGCGGTACGTAACGAACACTTAAATGTCGTCGAACGCGACACGTAATTCGTTACCGTGAATACATACTTCGAACTTTAAGCTACGTATTAATACTTTTCATTTTAACAATCTAGAAATTAGACGGTTTCACTAGACAACGAGTTTGGAAGTTATTTATATATCGTAACAACTAGGTTTTGCCCGCGGATCCACCTACGTAGACATAAAATGGATTCCATCATTTTGCATGTCCCCCATCACGAAACCAAAGTCCCGGCCGCAGTCCCGCCCGAGGCGCTGCCCGCGGCCCTGCTCTGAACGTCAGTTTTTTCATTTTCGATTGCGATCGCAGTCCCGCTTTTGATTTCGACTCCGGTCTCGATCTAAAGAGATTGCGAGACCGATTGTTATTATATAACCTTAAAATGTAAAGATTGGATGTTAACTCGATTTTCGAAAATTAGACTGAAAACAGCATCTTCCCAATTTTCGGAAAAGTCTCTATTTTCATTGGGGGAAGTTAAAGGAATGAAGTATTCTTGCCGTATTCCTGTTGCCACTTAAAGTGGGGAACGAAAATATCGTTCAAAATTAATGCAAATTTTAAATAGTATTTTAGGAAATAGGTTAAAGCGCTTTTTCCCCGATTTTTTAAATTCAGTTTCACGGAAAATCCTTTTTACAGGTTAAATTGAAAAGTGACTTAGTTAAACATGCATTTAAAATAAAGTCACCCAAAGAGGCATTCGACGCAGTAAACATATTACGTTATTGCTAAATAATTTTAGTTATGGAATGCACCCACATCATTTGATTAACCACTAGTTTCACATCCGCCATCGAGAGTCAGGAAAATAAATTTCCCAGTTAATAAACTTTCGATCGACCAGCAAAAGCCTGCAAGGCGTGCACGGGTGTGAATTATAATGAGTCACCGGTGAGTGCATCACGCAGGTTTCAGCCCGGCAGGAAGTCCCGAGCCACGCCGGCGAGGTCGCGCGCACGCACACGCGTTTTCCTCTAAAACTGCACGAGCAGCGACATCTGGGCACGCGATACATGCCTACTGTACGGATCCATCGCGCAGCTTCAGTATGCCGTTTTACTAAAAAAAGTCTATGCGCAACGAGAAATAAGATTCTGGCACAGGAGGCGGGTGATCTAGAACCTTAAATTAGAAAATTGTCTGCTCGTCTATTAGAAGAATGAGATAATGTCTAAAAGAATAATTTTTGTGTAAAAATTGAACTATGATACGGACGTAAATATATCATTATATTCTTTTTGAGCCTTATTCTATTTACAGATAGAATAAGGCGTAAATAGAATAATAATAAGGCGTAAATATAAAGGATATTAGGTAATAATAGATTTACGTCGCTCGACACGACTCGCGCCCGCGTTTCGGCCACCGGCCGGATGAGCTCGTTTACGTTCATAGTCTTTACAAGTCGAGGTATTAGTATTCCTAGCACAGAATAAGTAGCTCCTCTAAATTATTTGCATCGTATGTCTTTGATATAAAAAAAGTAATTCGAATTTCGTTTAACTTCTAATAAAATGTAAAATCATTATAAAAAACACAAGGAATATCGGCAACTCGCAAATCGCAGAGAGGGGTCGTCGGCGGCGGCCTCTCTCGAAGGCTTCGCCCGGCAGAGCTCGGTCTACTCTCGCCTCCGCTACTGCGCGGTCGGCTGACGTTTGCTATGCCTATCGTTTTTTTTCCATCAAAATTATTGTCGCCTAATATTTTTTTCGCTTATGAGTACGAGGAACTTGCGAATGGATATTTTCCTTTCATCGAATTGATCTGCAATAGCGCATTCATAACAAGTTTCACCGGTAAAACCGTTGACGAAATACATGTCACGTAGTGTGAGGGTAAGTCCGGTGACAAAATATGCAGAGAAATAGTCGAGGTGCGCTACGCCAAAGTAGACCTACTGAATAGGTTTTTAAATTAACGGGTAAAGTATTTTACAAATTATTGCAAAAAAAAACACTTCGAAATTTTTTTCTCTAACGATATCTCTTGAACAGATCAACCAGTTTTTATGCAGTTTACAGCAGTCAATACATTTTTTTGGAAAAAAGAGCTGATTGGATTTTTATTTCCAAAAACCTTTTTTCCTAAAACTTTATTTTTAAATTCCTGAAAATATTCTGGTTGGAATTAGTTCAACGCTTTAAAAGATCTAAGTTAAGTGGACCACATTTGAATATCGAAAACTGAATTACAGTCAGTTAATCCATTGAAAAGTTATAAGAGGTTTACACGCACACAGACATCACTCGGAAAATGGTCGAAATGGATTCCTAAATCAAATCAAATATAGCTTTATTTTGAAGGTAATAAAAATTACACTTGAAATACGCCATAAGAGATTGTTTTCAACATTAACATTACCATCCATTCCAAATGCTGATTCACCATGAGAAGAATGGACAAGAAACTCAAGGTTTGCTGTTTGTTAATCAACGGTACAAAATATTGAGTAATTAATAATTTAGTACAACATTTAGAAATAACATGAAGCAACCTGATAGCCGAGCAATTCAATCCCATGGTTTTTTACCATTAACATACTACACGGTATAATAGCCCATGCTTTATAACTTTCTTTTAACGAAACGTTCACAAAACAGCAAATTTTGAATTTCAGCTGGGATTTTATTATAAAAGTTTTATTATATTGTTCCTTAAATGATTTATTGACTTTGCTTAGACCCGTCTAAGCAAAGTCAATAAATCATTTTATGAACAGAAAGATCGTTCTTATGTCTGGTGTTAATGTTATGGATATCGCTCTTTTTTGGAATGATTCTATATTTCTCTTGACATATACCAACTTTTCGTACTTGTATTTTGATGGTAATACATAGGACTCTAGGGCTCTAGGACCCTTAAACGTCAAGATCCCATGAAAACACGATTTTCAAAAATTGGACTGAAAACAATGACTTTCCAATTTTATAAAAAAATTTAAATTTTCATGGAAGAAAATTTACTCATACAATCAATTAGCCGTGACACGCCCGTAACCCGCCTGTGACGGAAAATTAAAATATTGTTTTGATTGTGAATTTACTCATACAATCAATTAGCCGTGACACGCCCGTAACCCGCCTGTGACGGAAAATTAAAATATTGTTTTGATTGTGAATTTACTCATACAATCAATTAGCCGTGACACGCCCGTAACCCGCCTGTGACGGAAAATTAAAATATTGTTTTGATTGTGAATTTACTCATACAATCAATTAGCCGTGACACGCCCGTAACCCGCCTGTGACGGAAAATTAAAATATTGTTTTGATTGTGAATTTACTCATACAATCAATTAGCCGTGACACGCCCGTAACCCGCCTGTGACGGAAAATTAAAATATTGTTTTGATTGTGAATTTACTCATACAATCAATTAGCCGTGACACTCCCGTAACCCGCCTGTGACGAAAAATTAAAATATTGTTTTGATTGTGAATTTACTCATACAATCAATTAGCCGTGACACGCCCGTAACCCGCCTGTGACGGAAAATTAAAATATTGTTTTGATTGTGAATTTACTCATACAATCAATTAGCCGTGACACGCCGTAACCCGCCTGTGACGGAAAATTAAAATATTGTTTTGATTGTGAATTTACTCATACAATCAATTAGCCGTGACGCCCGTAACCCGCCTGTGACGGAAAATTAAAATATTGTTTTGATTGTGAATTTACTCATACAATCAATTAGCCGTGACACGCCCGTAACCCGCCTGTGACGGAAAATTAAAATATTGTTTTGATTGTGAATTTACTCATACAATCAATTAGCCGTGACACGCCCGTAACCCGCCTGTGACGGAAATTAAAATATTGTTTTGATTGTGAATTTACTCATACAATCAATTAGCCGTGACACTCCCGTAACCCGCCTGTGACGAAAAATTAAAATATTGTTTTGATTGTGAATTTACTCATACAATCAATTAGCCGTGACACGCCCGTAACCCGCCTGTGACGGAAAATTAAAATATTGTTTTGATTGTGAATTTACTCATACAATCAATTAGCCGTGACACGCCCGTAACCCGCCTGTGACGGAAAATTAAAATATTGTTTTGATTGTGAATTTACTCATACAATCAATTAGCCGTGACACTCCCGTAACCCGCCTGTGACGAAAAATTAAAATATTGTTTTGATTGTGAATTTCTACCAATAAATATAATGATATATAATTGATATTAGAAACCTTTGTAATTGCCATAATTTTTAAAATACTTTATACTTTCTAGATCTTTACAATGCATTACTTTTAAAATATGCAATATAAAAATTATAGAAAAAATATTTTACTGACAGCTATGAATTTCGCAAATATATTCTTCGTGTTCAAATATAGTAACGTACCAATTTCGAAGTGGTACAATGGAACTGATTAGATATATATACGGTGTAAATCTTGCTATGCTGCAGCGCCACGTGGCGTCGAATTAAAACAAAGGGTATAGAGCAAAAACCTTTTCCAAAAAAAATATATATATATACATACCAAATTTCATGGTGATAAGTCGAACGGAGTTGAAATTTTACGATAACGTATAAATATATTAATTAAATCTATATATATATATATATATATATGTATACGCTTGCGTGCATGTCGGTGCCGATTAAGAACATATTCCGAAATTCTTTGCATCCGAAACAGGCAAATGCCGGTCGGTTGTCGGTTAAAAGATCGACTGGAAAGAAACCCAGAGAACTAATAAGTAATCGCAAAAAGGTCTAGCGCTTCAATAAGCAGGTAGCACCGACCCGTCTGTGAATTGTAGCTCGTGGTGGCGTCGCGCGCCGCCGGCGCAAATGTAGATGTGCGCGCGGGAATTTCTTTTGATCCATTTGACTCACGCCGCCGCTCTAACGCACGCATTAAACTTTTCGGCAGCAAAAAACATGAACGGTATTGTGTCGGGAACGTTTCTACGAACGATCAGTTTTTTGATCCCGGTCTCTCGCGCTGGTGCGTCACAGCATCGTGTTCTTTTTCGCTATGATTTCATTGCACAAAAGTTCAGTGGCCAGGGGAAGTCGCCCGACCCGGATTAGCGTACGTCACGGTCCTCACCGACACCGTCGTCTCGTAAATGCACAGTCAGGTTCTGCCGGCCCTCTGTAGGGGCGTAATCTCTCACGATATCACTTCAAATTGCAGGCCTCGGAGCTCAGGCCCTCCGACCTGGGCCAGCGTGAGCCGCAAAGCTGGTGACCAGCGCCGTCACCAAAGCAATGGGTCTGACACGCTAGTTTAACGTGCTCTCGGCAGTAAATACAATTAGAAATATCTCTATTTCATGTAATTGTATAACACTTAAAGTACGTAACAAAAATCACCAATTTACTACTTTACTCCTCGTTGGGATATGAGTTGTCGCTCAAAAAAACTTAAGGGTAGCTCTTTTCAAATTTAATATACGACCGTAATAAATACAAAATACTCTTTTGATTATTTTGTATTTATTATGGGCGTATACTACTTGGAAGACATATCCATTGGCATAATCAGCTCGACTTTTTACTAAGTTGTTTTATTATAAAACAAATATTTGGAAATTGTATAAATACTTTTTTTTACAAGGATTTGCTTAATAATGATCTTAAACTTATTTAAGGGTAAATCTTGTATATCCACAGCGAGCTAGCTGAACTTGCGCACGCAGAGCGCCCTAAATGAATCTATTGCTTTACGTTGTCGACTATTAAGTGAATATGGTCGATACAATTTATTTTTATTTCTAATGCTCAGTTTATGTCGATTACTATTTCCCTTAAACGTTTTTAATTTTTTTCTTAATATTTTCGTAATAAATTAACATTTCAATTTCCTTAAGTTTGGTGTAAGGGACACACGAAGTCTCGGGTATCCCCTACAACCGACGTAGGGCACGCACTCTTTTTAAATTTTCAGTATTCTTTCACTTTACAAGGTTCCAAATTTTCACAATTTCCTAAAAAATACTGCTTTTGGAGATACGTAAGAAACATTTAAATCATGAGAAATAATGCTTCCTCGGTAAATCTAATGATATCATGATTGGTATTGAATAATTATTTATTGTCTTATTCAGTATTTTGAAAGATGTATAAATAATAGGATAACTGAAAAGTTAACGAAATAATTTTTGTTTTTCGAATAAAAAATATGAAACATTTCCTGCATTTTATAGATTTAAATCTTAATTTTACATAAACGCATTGATTTATGTTTACATTTGCAATTATGAACTCAATATATTTAAATTTTATCCAATTTTAAAATAATTTAAGAACGGATAGAGCAATTTGACGAATAAAAATTTTCTGTTTTTATCGACCTCATAAAGGAGGATGTTCTATGTTCGTCTGTACATATTTTTTATGTATGTTTAGGATAAATTCGCTAATAATTGGTCGATTTCGAAAATTCTTTTTTTTTAGAAAGGGTTATACTAGGTACTTTCGAAAAGGTTCCGTAGTCAACAAGTCAGGGTCGTATCCTAGGGAAATCGAGCGACACTGTATAGAGTTAGGGGATAATACTAAGATTTATAGACAAAAACTGTTTTTCAATCGCTATTAGTATGACCTAGCATATACAGGATTAAAATTAGTTATTAATTTATCTACATATTCATTTATATAATCTAAGCAGATCTAAGCAGTAACGTTTTAGCGATAACAAAAGTAACAGGATGAAGCAATTGAGGTCGGGAGTGAGCGCGTACGCGCTCTAATGAACGGCAGAACTTTTATACTGTAAAAAAATGTATGAGAATAATTTGGTAGGTGCATCCAGAAATTGAAAATTTTGTAATGATACCAGTGCTACCAGACATTAAATTAGGAATAGAATAAGTAAATAATAGTAGCCAGATAAATTATGAAGTTTAAAATAATTGATATCCAAATAAATGTTAAATAAAGTGACAGTTACAAGAATAAAATAAAAACCACCTTCAAAAATCTATCTTGATAAGTAGTTTTTAGTGTCGGTTCTGGCTAAGGAGAGACAAAAAACGTGAGTGTTCAGTCAAAAGGAAATCTGGTACTAAAAACACACAACTGTGTCTGATTTATCTTTAGATGGAATCGACTCTTAAAACAATTAACTATTTAAATAGATGTTTGAAGTCGGTTTTGACACTTATATTATTTTTTTAGTTTTCACCCGCGACTTTGCTCGGTTGTATGTAGAATGGATTCTTTCATCTTTTATGTCGACTAATGGCGCTGTCACCCATGAACCCGATCCCGCCCTCGATCTCGTTTCTAATTTCGACTCCGATTATATTCCCAATCCCGATTTCGTCCTCAATTCGATTTCGATCAAATTATTAATAAGAAACGCATACTCTTACGCCACTAATACACGTAGGTGCTGCCGCTAAATTATTTATTATGAAAAGATCTTCTCCGTCTCTTGATCCCGATCTTGTTCCTGTTCCTGATTCCAATTTACTAATAACCAATCGGTTTCAAAACGTAAGGAACTCGTTCTTTATTAATGCGAGCGATACTACGGGATAAAATTAGTACATATATTTATAAATTTTAGAGTATACGTTATTGTGATAAATAAGCTATACTACTGTAAAGTTTAATGAAAAATATATTTAGTAGTTTTTGTGAGAAAGAGTAACAAAAATACATTCATCCTCAAAAACTTTCGTGTTTATTAGTAAGATTCTGAGTAGGTATACATCAACTAACACATATTATCTCTCTTTCTTTCGCTACATGCGTAACACGCAAAAACAACTTATGCTTTTATATTTTAAGAGGTGGTGCACCCGGCGGCGATTGGCAAACCACGCCTTCCTTTGTTGTTTATTTATGAGGTGTCCTCTTGTCCAATCCGCGTCGACCGGGAAGAAAGTGTGTCCTGAATCCCTCCCACTAAGTTCGAGGACAAATGTACACCTACTTGCCATTACCCACCAAGATCATGTGCGTGAGAATCGATACACAATAGAAGTACTCTGTATTTGTTATGAATCGATCTATATCTTGAAATATCTACTCGATATTTTTGGACGAACAAATAGACATTCCCAGCCATGCACGGCGTCGCAGTGCGTGGGATCGCATGACGGAGATATGACCGTGAAGTCTCATATTTAAGTGTTCTCTTTCTTTGTATGACACTATACAATTAATTGATTCTCATACGTAACATTATACTATTGTATGGAACTTTTATTTCTTCTTAAGCGAACAAGAATTATTCCTAGTAGTTTACAGTATTTTATAGTGAAATTAATGCTGAATACACAATAAAATTGTGTGGGTGTAAACGCAATACAAGGATATAAAATCCCCGTATTCCATCGACATCTGTGAACTTCATTATTTAATCGAAGCACTGTCACATGTAGGTACATTAATGTACGTGGACATTACACAATTGATTTCTTAGTGCACATTGTTATATGTCACACAATGCCCGCCCCACAAATTTCATATTGCGTTATGTGTCATAAGAATTGTCATTTAATTGAGTAAAACATTCAAATGGTTCTATTGACACCCAGACGCCCGGCCCCGCACCGCACTCGGCCGCACTGACGGTCCCGCGCATTACAAGAGCAACATTCACCTACCTCCAAAATGCTATTCTCTCGCGCTGTTTTCCTTTACCAATATTGAGTGATGTATTTTAATATTGTCAATATATTACTTTACAGCGTCGATGATAATTTTTTCAGTAGTAAAATCATCCGTCGGTAAAAGAGATCTCTCCGCTATTTATAATAAAAATTTAGAATTTGAATGATAATTTAAATAATAATCGATCTAATATTTGCACTAAACTCAAAAAACATCTCATCGTATTAATGAATAGTTAAACGCTAATACTGTTCAGGCATTTGTGTGATAGATTTACGATTATTAAATATTCATAAAATAGGTTGCGGGAGTTTCTAATTGAATACCGCTCTTTTTGTATTTAAACAGTTTGCAGATACATTTTATTATTCATTAAAACTGTTTGTACATCTAACGACGACAACGACGGAGGCGTGCACAGGCTCATGCAAATACGCGGTACACCTAGAAATCCGCTCCGGCGCACGCGGTCGACCGTCTGCCGGCCGCGTGGTGTCAACACCGGCACGCGCCACCTAGGTAAACTCAATTTGAAACGCGACACTTTAATTCCCATTGTTTCGAGGGCGATAATGCGTCAAGCAATTAAACTACTGTAGGCGCAAATTGACGTGAGCATCCATTGTCGGCACGAGCGCGGGCGCTGAGCGAGACGCTGAGGTCGCCGAATAACATTACACAGAGTGCTACTCCGGCTGGTAATTGAGTGGTGCTGTGCAAAAGTGTGCCATCTATAATTAATCACTTATTTATCTTCCGAACTTAATGTTTTATAATAATTCATAAGATATTCTTCATAAATAATTACAAAAAGCTGTACATTAATTGGTCAACTAAAGAAATAATCTATACCACTATATAAATCTATTGGCTCTGTCTGTACATTTATTTTTTTTACCTAACTTTGTGATAGATAATCATTTTATGATGCAGTGATTCACGTTCTATTCCTTTTTTAATTTTTGTCTGTCTCTCTGTCTGTCTGTATTTCTTCTTATAACTGAAGAACGTCTCGGACAATCGAAATGAAAATTGGTATACAATAATAAAATGTAGTTGCACACATGATAGGCCACTGTCTGTTGTTTTACTGTGTGTCTGTCTGTGTGTGTATTTTTATAAGGTAAGAACGGTTTGACCGATTATAATTAAAATTGGTATACAGTAAGAACATTTGATTTCGTAAATGGTAGGCTATTGTTTCCTGATATTTCTGTTTGTCTGTCTGTCTGTACGTTTTTCTATAACTAAAAAAAGGTTTCATTGATCTTCATGAAAATTTGTGTACCGACAGTAAGAACATGTGATTGCGTAAATAATAGGCTAATGTCTGTCTATCTGTTTTTTGGCATGTGTGTATGTGTTTTTTATAACTTATGTATAACTGTATTTTTTATTAGTGAGTTTGTCAATATAAGTATCTAAATAAAAGCATAAAGATACGATACAGAATATTTAGTTTATATTCAATGAGACATGAGGTTGTTTTTTATGTGACCTCTAACATATAATAAGGTTCAAATTAGGTTTAAATTACCAGTTTTAGCAGTTGAGACATATGATAAACATTGTACATGATTACAGTGTAATTAATGGGCGCCAACCGACAGCAAGTACCGAAAAAAGATATATAATCAAACTTAATGTTGTTCACAATCAAATGTTGTACAAAGAGATTAAGGTAGGTACCTGATTTCGAATATTGAACTGGGATCACTTCCCACCTATATTTGTTCTTAGTCTCTCATCTGTGATGAAACCTCGGCAGTAGGCAGTGCAGGCAAACATGTTAGAAGAAATGTTGCGGGCTGAGGCCTTTTTTGGTAGTAGCTCCGTTCAAATCAGAACCGTGAGGGGTAGCGGAATCGATATTGCAAGCAAAACGAAGAGCAAAATCAAAAGTCGAGACCGGATGAGGACAGAATCGAGAACGGAACCATGGTTGGAATCGAGTGTGGAATTAAAATTAGAACCAAGAGCATGTTCGGAACCGAAATAAGGAACGGTGCCGAGGTCAGAAATCACAGCGGGGCTTCTTAACCCTAATCTACTTAGTCCGAGACCGGGTTCTGAATTAAAAGTGACACTGCGATCAAAGTCAAAAGTGAGACAAATCGGTATCGAAATCAGGATTGGGATTGAGATCGTAAACGGTCGATACATAAGATAAAGGACTGTGTTCAAAGTCCACGCGGGCGAAGCCGCGAGCAGAAGTTAGTTTAAACATAAAACGCTTAACGTCTCTGAAGTTCTTCCCTATGGATAGGATTATTGTAAATCAATTATCAGTAAAATAATCAGGTAATCCAACCAAGGCCCTGTTGTGTTAGGCCCACAGTATGAATCAGAGACGTTAATAATTGATTTTCACGATAACATAAAAGCTATGAGTTTTCCGCCGCGGTTACGTCCGCGTGGACATAGAGTATGTTTCCAACCCCATTCCTGCTTTTAGTTCCGGTCACTGTCCTGTCCTTGACCTCAATCCCGATCACGCATCTTATTCTATTCCCGATACAACATCCGGTTTCGACTTCCGTTCCGTTCTCAGTTTCTTTCCTAGTTTTGGGTCTTGATTCTGCATCCATCCCGCTTTCAATTATACTGTAGGGCGTAGCTCGGGGCAGAGTATCTTTAGGATCTTTGATGAAGTCCAGGAATTCAAGTATTTAAATGAAAAATTATTTTCAATTTAAGATCAATATATTTATTGATGGGTTCTTCAGTATTTCTCCCTATGAATTTCAATACGATATTTTGTCAAATTAATTATAATAATCCGCTTTTCTATCACTAATGATACTTGTGCATTCGGGCATCAGCTCTCGTCCCCTTTTTTCTCTTTTTTCTATCTACAGCTCATTCACTTGTTCTTCGCGAGATCGGATTCGAATATTCTATAATTTTAAATTGAACGCGAACCCTCATTTGCGAAACTAAACACGAAGGCCGGATGCCTCACATGCCACCTACTCCTAGATTCGGAGGTCCATCCCTTAGTGCCACTTCGAGTATCGAGATCTTTGACTTCTTTATATTCGAAAGGCAAACGAGAAGGTTAGTCTCAGAGATTAAGATGGTCACCGATAGAAAGGAAGTAGTGAGCTGTAGAAATCTCACTTACTGAATGCAGCACAATAGCAGGAGTCACAACTTCACGTCCGCATTCTGTGAGAGTATTATATTTCATCGGTCGAGCCGACCCATTTTTTTGAGCTTGCGATTTTCAATAGAGCGCAACAGTACTTCAAGCTCAGCCATCACTTTTTACTTTACAAGGCACAGGTCGGACCACATGTGGACTACTGTTGTCATCTCTGGGCTGTGTCATCTCAATATCAACTTCTACCTCTAGACCGCATCGAACGTCGAATCGCTCGAATCGTCAGCAACCTTCTTCATCAGGCCAGTCGGACCCTTTGGCTCTGTAGAGAGATGTAGCATCTTTATATTTACGTAATCGCATATACTAACAATTCTGAAGAATTATTGTTCAGCCTTATTCCTGTCGCATATATTCCGGCCTCGTTCCGTTTGCCGGAAGTATCATTATCACCATCTTGATGGAT
Source organism: Eumeta japonica (assembly GCA_005406025.1). Taxonomy (NCBI): domain Eukaryota; kingdom Metazoa; phylum Arthropoda; class Insecta; order Lepidoptera; family Psychidae; genus Eumeta; species Eumeta japonica. The sequence continues at coordinate 164,964 of BGZK01000640.1, read as the reverse complement.
GGTATTCTACCACCTTATATTTAGTGTAAAATTTTCTGTCACTACCGCAAAACTCTGGAATGATAGCAGGAATAGTGTCCTGTCATAGGTAATAGGTAACAACTACGACCGGTACGTTGCAGAAAAAAAGTATGTGATCCTTTGCTTTCCTGTATGTTACCTAATCACCGGCCTAAAAGACCGGTAATGAACTCTGTTGATGGTGTTGGTGTCCATAAACGCCGGAGATCATCTACTCTCTGTTAGCTCACGTGTTTGTTTGTCCATTAAATTCTTAAAAAATGAAATAAAGCTTCATTTTAGAAATATAGCCCAGTAACTAACTCAAATCAACAATCTGTATAAAATAAATTACAAAGAAGTTTCCTTGAGACTTAAGTACCTTACCTATCGAGCATTTTTTATACGTATGTGCAAAGGCCTAAAAACTGGATAGTGTTACTTTACACTGACTGGTGGTTGAAATTACGTTCCAATTTACGTAACTTACAATTGAAGTATTTCATAAAAAAAAATGATAACTTTAGGGTATTGCAATAATGTTTTTGGAAATGTCGTTAATGAACTATTAAAAATAATTTCAATTTTTTTTAATACCATTTCTTGTATTTAGCTTTCACAAACACTATTGAAACGTGGTAAATAGACAATGCAATCATTCACGTATTTTTAACCTACAATTGCTACATAAGACATGTGACGTTGTTCGCAGCCTATAAAATAATGAGTTAACATACGTATTACGGGACGTAATTCTCAAGCGATGACGACTTCGCTGATCGACGTCCACTCATTTAAATATTATAAACGAGATCGTTGAATTTGAAAATATTTGAAGGACTATAAACACATCCGGCCGTTCTAAATTCCTTGACCGAGAGAAAATGTCATCTCGAAAGACTTCAATCGGAGTGGGAACTCGGAAACGTTACGACGCTCTCGTGAGTAAATAGTTGTCAGAGAATTCACAACATGGACACGCGCCAAGCCCCAGAAATTATACCCACTGATTCATCTGCGCGTCGCGAGAGACGCGGCGAGCTGCGATACGAGCGCTGAGCGCCGAGCGCGAGAGGGCGATCGCGGGCGGGACCCGTTTGGGAGCTTCACCGGCCGGCGGAAGTGCTGCGTCATCGCCCGCGCCGGACGCCGGACGCGTCACGGCGTGTCTTAGCCGTTACGATCATCTTTCAGGAATGTTGTACTCCGTATGCTGAAATTTATGAAAATGTTGTCGGCGACTTCATAGAATTACGTGTCGGAGATGTTACGCGGGGATGAATGGGATCGACGTTACAGAAACGAACCGCTTCACTCGACAGCAAAGAATTCAGTTTTTTTTTATTATTTTTGAAAACAAACGGGGATACATACTCATTATGTTCATGGAGGGGTCACGGCCACGAGTCAGCGAAGGCCTGCAGGGATGCTTGCTGTACATCGATGCCTGCAGATAGACGCAAGAGGCGAATTGTTTCTATTTATGAAAATGCTAACGCTTTAACATGTTCGATATCGGTATACCAGAATTAAATTTTGAATTTCCATACTTAACAATTACATGTGTGTGGGATCGATATTAGCGTATGAAGTTGTTACGTAATCTGGAGTAACGAAAATTTATGTAAGGGGGGCCAAATATAGAACACTTTAAAGTGAACAGTTTAAGGAAACAGAATAGGTTTTCCGCACGTCTGTTTCTGTTGGTAGCGCTTACGAAATTGTTTCGCGCATGCTGTGGATGAGCATCGGATGGATCACAACTCCGATCCGCTCCGACGACTGGCATTTGATAAATTTATTCACTAACTCTAAAGTGTCATCCCTCCACAGCGACGAAATATGGCCTCTTACCGTCTCATAATTGAAAACAGATCTGATCTCAGCAATGAAAAGTTAGCATTCTTACTGATATGTTATCTCAGCACGAGACAGTTATTGTATCAGTATATATGCCAAATTCACTTTTACGAAGGACTGATTGTAAAAAAATGTCCTGTTTTGTACAAACTTAGATACATACATATAGGCGTTGACGATAATTTTTTAATTTTGAACTTGTCTTAAAGCTTGCATACAAATTCCAATTTTTTATCTCATACAAATCCCCCATGGTTCACTAATGGGCATATTTAGGCACACAGAAATAAAAAGGAACGAATTTCTGCGTCTCCAAGCGCAGTGGACGCCCACCACCTTCATTTATTTATCGTTTCGAGTATATTATTTGTACACCAACTATTTTTCTTAGTTAATAATGTATATAGTATAGGTAAAATCTAATAATATTTATTGATTCTTTCAAAAAAACAAAACTTTTTTTTTATTTTCTTACCATTATTATTATTGTTTTGCTCTAATTATATTGTGATATCTATGACGCCGTTTAATCGTCTACGAAACGCAAACAGCCGATGGTCGGCGCACGCGCGGTCCGATTACGGCGGGTCGGCGCACGGCAACAGACCACCTGCTTGACGCACGTTGCCTCAGCAAATACGCGTAGCAGGTGGAAAGTAACCGAGGGCCTACAACAAACTTACGGTCTTTTTTTTGTCGTTTGATTTAATAATTAAACAAATGATGTCACAAAAGCCCGAACTGAAAATATTCAGTTGGCTTATTTCTTGCGATCCGAGCAAAGCGGGAGCTCCGTAGCCCCTGCGCCGGCGGGGGCTTAAGGCGATCGCCGAACTGGGGAATTAAATTAGTGGGAACAGTTTTACAGAAAACATTATATGTGTTTAACATTCTTCAGGTGCTTAAATACTTTTCTTTGTAAATACGTTACAGGACAAAAGATTTGAAAATTACTGCTTCGTAAGCGGATTTTAGAAACGAAGAAATAAAATACACATCCTTAATATACCGGCCGTCGTTTGATCAAAATATTAATTATTATATTTTCTGTTAGGACTGCATCATCCCACAAGAAAAATACACTTACAATTATTTTTAACTTCCCGCTAAGAAAATTGAATTTTTTTTTAAATTTTCGGGAAGTTATTGGTTTCACCCCATTTTGCAAAAATCGAGTTCTCATCAGATCTCGACGTTCTGAGGGTTTAGGAAGCTTCCCTGATCATCCCTGAGATGATGTCCGTATGTGGATGTGTGAGTGTATGTGTGTGTGTGTGTGTGTGTGTGTGTGTGTGTGTGTGTGTGTGTGTGTGTGTGTGGATGCATGTAAACCTCTTATAACTTTTAAACGGCTTGACCGAATCGAGCCCACTAAATGGCGTTCTAAAGATTTTCACTAAACTTAGATTTCCTGAAAGTTTGGGTCGATTTGGAGCGGTAGATTATGAGAAATTTTCAAAAAACTAAGAAATATTTTTTATAATGTGTACTTTTCAAAATAACTTTAAAATGGCTTGACCGATCAATTCCAAAATCTAATCAGCTCTTAACCTATTAAAAACACGTTGATTGCCGCAAACCGGGTCAAAATCGGTTGATACTTTTGTGAGAAATCGTTGTCGAAAGAAATCGAAACAAACCGTTTGTTTTGAAATAACTACAAAATGGATAAAATTAGCGGGTAGTTGCAGAGTTGGCCTTTAGGGTCAATTTTTTTTTTAATTTTGAATAGGCACTGCCCACCGCCGCCCACCGCCTCCCACGGTCCTCCTGATAATTTTATCATACAGGTCGAATCGCAGAAACGCCACGTTATGCGGATAAATCTAGTCCCGCAGCCTCTTCAGGCTTCTTACAAGTTATTCTTTATGATTTTCCTTGTCCCTAAACACAATTCTCCCTTAATAGGGCTTGTGCTTACACAAAACGTTCTTCGTCGCCGAACAGTTCTTCTTCCTTCTGCACTTCATCTCAGACCACCTAGCAATATGTGCCAGGCACGCGTATATTCCCGAAATCTGCCGGAGTTCGCGCGCGTGCTGGCGAGGTCCGTGTAATAAATCGGGCCCACGTTAATCGCTTCTATCTCGCTCGACATTCCTCAGATCGTCGTATAGAAGACATGACCACAGAACATGGTGCACGCCCTCGTCCGTGTGTTCGCACGAGCACACATTCAGTCCCTATCCGTTCAATCTCTTTTTGAAACATCCGCGACCGGTAAGAAGTTGTGAGATATATTTTGGATAGCGGGGCTCGGAGTTAAGTCCCCCGCGCTGGTCTAGTCGGGTCGGACGCTGACGCCCTCGTCGTCAGTGCGATGACATCATAAGCCGTCTATTCCGTATGCTCTTCGAGTCCTTAAGAGCAGTTTTGTGCAATGCGAGATAGTCGTTTTATGTTAAAATAATAATTCATTGCTTGATTCGCCCGCAGTGAGAATTCAACCTCGTTACCTTTCAATTCAGAGGCAATACTATTGAAATACTTGAGGCTTCGAACGCGCATCAGGTCAGCGCGGGGCTATCTATCTACGTTTTTTGCCCAACGCTATTTAAAAAAAAGACCTTTTTCACAGTACTGATACAAAACGATATTAATTGTACAATAAAAATCATAAAACATGTCATTGTAAAGTCTATACGCAGGTAAATCTGTAGAGACACAGAATATCAAATTGCAGCCCATTTTCATGACCGATACTAATCAAGTATTTACTTTCACAACGCCACGCGGACTACAGGGCGAGTCGAACAAGACCTCGTAGAAAGTGTGACCGGCAGGCCACACGGACCGAATTGTGAGAGCTCTCGTCGCACTTCGAAATTCCAAGACAAGTTTTTCTTTACGTAGAGGTCGTTAGCGGCGCATACAGCCTTATTTTCTTACTTGATCAACAAGAATTATGAAAAGAAAGTAATTATATAACTAACAACTTTGAAGGAAATTAATTCACTCTACATACTTATGTAATGTGTATTAATTATATATATTTTTAATATGTGTAAATTAAAAGATAAACCATATTCTTTTGTTGTAAAGTATTATTAGAGGTTAATAGTGTGTGTATATTAGGTGTTGTCGAGATTATGTAAATAACATGTTCATGAAAAGGGACCACAGAGCCAAGACATCGCTGTCAAACGTACTGGCCACAGAAGAAACCGAAAATTGTATCAAATGCCATGAACCGCAGAATAAGCAAAGTAATATGGATACTTTTACATTGTAGTATTTGATGAAAACATAATAATAATAATAGTCATAATAATCACACTCACACATACACGCCCGCGCACGCCCACACACGTGGTGTGCCTGTCGACTACCGTGATTAGTTACAGCACTCATTTGTTATGAGCGTCATTAAAATTATGAAATACACTAAAACATTACGAAATTAGTTTTCTCTGGAAATATTTGGATCGATCGGTTGATTTTTATAAATTTAATCTTGAAATGTATCGTTTTACCTTTTCCCCTCGCCTTGAATTTACCACAACAATGAAATAAAGACCCACACAAGTTGCATGCTGAAAAAGATATATTCTACGGCGTGGTCGGGCGCAGCGTACGTGAACCCACATGAGCGCTACTTGCATCAGCCGCGGAAAAGTAACCTCGTTTTGGAGAGAAAGTGGCCTTTTGCTCCGGTAAACTTATTACAATACGGTGCAAGTTTTGTGGAAAAATAGTGTTTCGTTATATAACTATTACGTTACAAAGAGAAAATTTATAACCGCTATTACACTCGATAATGCTTAACGTTTCCATTGATAAAGCGCACGTAACGGAGTTAGATGACGGCTTTATCGCGGTGACGCGTCGCTACGCCGAGATAACAGCGCCTATTTCTACACGTTATCTTAAAATAATGCCGCAAATTAAGATTCGGTTTATTTTTGGCACACCATAAAAGCACGTGTTTCGACGTATTCTGAGAAGCCGTGACTCCGCCCGCGGCGCGTGACGTAGGCCGTACGCGGCGCACGCGCGGCTCGATCCGCCCGTCGCCGAACGGATCTCCTTATAAATCCGTTTTTCACAAGCCCTACACGTTTCGTCCTCTCTAAAAAAATCAGACTGGTAGCACGTAATCTATGAATGTTGTACTATATATTTCTCATGTAAATGTTTTCGTTGGTGTACTGCGTACGACTGCGCACTGCTCGTGCGCTGCATGCGTTCATAAACAAAGTAAAATACACATGTGACGTTAGTTAGTGCAATACAAGCTCATAATTTGTTAGTGTCATACGTAAAAGAACGTGTAATGCTACGACAAATATTACGAATACTTTCTTAGAAGAAAATGTTACTAGCAAATATCGTCATAGAGTTTGAGTTAACGCCATAAAACTCTATGATATCACCGGCTGTCGCGTCACATCAAAATGCACTTACACTATACTGTGCTGATTTTATTCCAGAATTGTAAATAAAAAACGTATACATAAAATTCACACAGTATAGTTTGCAAAACGTTTTTCATAATTTCCTAATTTGGCGTAACGACGTTACAGATCCGTGTTTGGATTACAGAAATTCACATGTGTACCAACTTTTTGACTTAATCGGCCTAGTAGATTCGGAACAAATTGGCTGTGACAGACGAACAGACACACAAGAAATTTTATAAGGGCTTCTTTTTTTTATTCGGACTCACACAACCTTATAAATAAACAAAAAGCTTCTCATTTGACTGCGGCTTTAACATGCAACTAATGTACAAATTCTCATTTGATTGTGGCCTTAACTGAGAGGCGGAGTAATAGTGCGGCGGTGAGGGGCCATCTCTAAATTACATCACACAAATTATAAGGTTTTGACCCCCCCCCCACCCTGTCCCTGTCACGGGTGGTCACACGTAAATGAAAACAGCAGTTTTTACAATTTTGTTTTGTTCAAAATACTTTATACATTGGACAAAACAAAAGACATAACCTTTTTTCGTTTTTGTATTCCGCTAATCATATAGCATATAAAGGTCACTGCGCTACCTCCTAGAATTAGTTTACTCTAGGTCGATAGTAAATGGACTTTAAAACTTTTTTGTTTATCTATAATTATTACACTAAAACGTTTTCTTTTCCAAAAGTTTAAGTTATAATTATTGAAAAAAAATTAGTAATTATTAATAAGCTCTCATCTATTTTCCAGAAGAGTAGGCAGAGACCACTGACTTCCACATGGCACAATCTTTATATATTTTTCTTGCTTCACCAACATCCATCAATGTTTTATGTAAATTCGTCGATTTCGGCTGATAGGAATTTACCCTTCTTTGATATGCTACCAATTGGGTCTACGTAAGTTGCCTGGGGCGTCTCTTAATCGACAATCGCGCACATTTGCTCAATAGATTTCTCTCTTCAATCTAATTTCATTAATCATTTTCGAATGGACAAACCACAACATACCTTTTTTTACTCTAGTCACTAATATTTTTGAACCACAACCTTGTCTGATGAGACTATTCCTACATCTATTTTTCAAATATTTTCCATAAACACTATGCAGGGATGGGATCGCAACTCCATTGCATTGATTCTACGTTCGTATTTCTTCCGCTACACCCAAGTTTGACTGCCGCACGTGATCGTGCAGACCGAAACTTTATAATAGACGAAACCAAAAATAAATTCTTATAAGTATTATGTAAGAATTTATTTTTGTTTATATTAGAGTCATGCCAAGGTATTGTATAATACAACATTTTAAAGAAGAACTTTACATGAAAAACACATCGCCAGCGGTTTTGAGGGACACGAATCCACCCTCAACCCTTTAATGCTTAAACTATACTAAATCTTTAATATTATTATGCATGATCATTTTTATTATGCATCTTGTCGCAAATATTCATAATTCCTTAAAATAATTTTTCCAAAGAAACCATAATCATCGAAGTCGCCGTTCCTGAAAAAAATAATTTAGAATATCTACGTAGAATTTGTCGTATTGACAACCTTAGAACAGCTGACGTGTAGGTACCGCGACGCAGCGCGCCTCGCAGCTGGCCGCCCGATTGCGCCCGCGCTTGCAGTCTGGCCGAGCATCTTTTAGGGTTGTGTCTTTATTATTTTATTTATTAGTATATTCTCAATGATATATTTTTGTTACTCATTTTGTTAATCACCCATGTGGTTATTGGATAGATGTATCATCTTTGTAGTTGTTATTGTTAGATTTGTGCCTATAATTTGAGTATAAATGTAGCAAATCTTGGAATGGGTAGAAAAATAGTTGATAAATAATTCAGTAGGGTCGCGGAGCGTGGAATGCTCTATGCTGTTGTGTTGATTTAATATATTACTATTATCTGTATAATAAAGAAAGTAAATAAAAAAGCAGAATATCAAGTAGACGTGGCTATCAATAAAATCAATAAAAGATCCTGAGGCTAGGAGACTCTACGATGTCATTTACTTGGAGACTACACTAACTTCACACCAAAAGCTTATTGTAAAAGTACCTCTAGTGTGAGTTATGCAGATAGATTTTTACACGGATTTAATATGTTTTTTTTTAATTTTTACAATGAACAAAGTTAAAACATTCTATATTTGACAAAGAAAAATAGGGTAAGTGAAGAATAACGAATGGAAAATAGATAGAGAAGACGAGAAAGCGGAGATCCAATCTAAAATCCAGAGAAACAATAACAACTCGACAAGAGCAACCGGCTGACCAGGCGGCAGACCCCGGCAAAACTCGGCGCCAGGAACACCTTAGAATACATTTTCCTGCAAGTGGTTATGTTGAAACATCAAAACTTCAGCGACGTCCGTAAGTCATTTTTTGTACGACCTCGTGATTTCAGCATTCACAACGGTCTTATAACAGATTTGAAACGAAATGCTACAGTTTTTGAGCGGAATTCGTTTTTAACTTATTGTAATGAAACCGGGGCAGCGTAGTGTGACTATTGGACAACCTATAGATATGTCGCCGTTAGACGACAGATCATCATTGTACTATTCCGTTCGAGAAGAGTTGTGTGTGAATTGCATTTCTTCTGTAAAATACTTAAACTCAATGGGAAAGATCTTCAAAATATACACTTAGTAGCAAACATCAAGGCTCCAAGTGACCTATTTTTACCTTCCGTTTCTAATTTTTCTGAAATGAATAAAATTATTTATTGCAACAAGTTATCTAATATAGGTTTTGAATGAATTCACCGTCTTAATTCCAATATTGTTTCGAATATAAAAAGGAGTCCGTTTATCGCCTGGCATCGTTTTTATGTTTCAATCGGATGTTACGATACACCTAAACACGTCATTAGCTTTTTCGCATAGCTTTGCCTGTTAAATTTGTACATGTTCTACGTTAATTCCAAATAACACCTAATAACATCACCTGACATTGAGGCGATCGACGACCAGTTATATTTTCGCTCTTGGTTCTGGTGTCAATATCGATCGCGGTCACGATCCCAAAAGTGGAGCTCAGATTAAAATCGAGAATAGGACTTATGATGAATTTCAAGCAAAAAGAAGAACTAAACCAAAAACGAGACCGAGAGCGTAATTGAGAGCATGATCGAAATTACAACTTAAAGCATGACTAATTGGATCCAAGAGCGAAACCGGATAGATACCGATGTCGCTGCTAAAACCGAAACCGAGATTAGGAGTTAAATATAGTAAGATCGATGGTGAGACTATGTCTGGTTGTACGTTAAGTAAAATACATGGTTGGATCCGAGTCGAATCGAATCGAGTCTTACGACTAGCTTATGTACCGCCGTAATATTGGCATCAGTATAAAATTAGAATGTCCACACGTATGAAGCCACGCGCAAAAGTTATGTATCATAGCTACCTTAATAATTAATACGCTCGTGAAATTAAAATTAATGTAAATCACCCGACAGATAGTCGATGCTGTAACAAACCGTTCACTCGGATAATACAATATCAATATGACGAAATACACGTCCGTCCTCGAGTCAGCCAGTTACGCGCGCGCGCGCGCAGGTGCGGCAATGACCCACTGGCGGCTATCTGGCAGCCGGCGAGTCATCGAACTCCATTTGTCCTCTTGAGCTACGTGACATAGATCGTTTTACGGATTTGATTTTCCTGATACGTCACTATTTTTTTGTAAGTTGGGCAAGTTTTACCGATAGCTCTACAAAAAAGGTCCGCACCGCATCAACAGTTAACAAGAAATAAAGAAATTATGTTTATTTGACGTGAGGGTTTACGCACTTTCATTGAAACACAAGATTGTTTGTTTACTTGCCATCAATTCGTATATACGAATCAATCATGAAAAGAGTAGTATTCATAACGTATATTTCATTTTTATCTCCCTTAATATATTATTTTTGATCTAAAAAATTGAGCTAGCATTAGTTTTATAAGTGATGGACGAAGCATTCACAACCTAAACATAATAATGGATGGGCAAAGCAGGTGTGGAGGATGTAGTGAAAATTAAGTCAGTTAAGAGCTCGTCGATACGGAAAACAGTAATCTTAGTAATCAGTAAAATAATGATTAGTAAGATTTAATCAGAAAAAACTATACTCATTACAATAAGGATATTTTAGATATGTTTTATTTATCAAGTAGAGCCATGATTATCTTATATTGATCAAATCATAATTCAAGTTTAGATCCAAATAATTAATGTTTTTGGATTTTCTTAACCCCAATTATTTCTATATTTGAATTCGTTTATTTCTCAATGTCTATGGAATTCGTTCGCTATCTTTCGGTTATAAATCGTCCTTCAAATTTCAAATTCAAATTCAAAATATCTTTATTTCATATGTTACAAAATAACACTTGATAATTTTTTTGCGAATTTACACTTTACCGCTCGTTCGGAAGGCAGTTTTTCCTCAAGAAGAACGAGCAAGAAACTTAAGAGTAGCTCTTTTCAAATTTACTCATACATAGCCAAAACAAATACAAAACCTTTAAGAGCGAAACAGCCCGGTAAGAAGTCGAGCCGCTTATGCCCATGGATATTTGTCTTCTAAATATTCAGAAATTGTATAATACCCTTTTTACTGAGTGATTGTTTAATAATACTCTTAAATTTATATAGGGGTAAATCTTGTATATCTACAGGGACCTCATTGAATATGCGCACACAGAGCCCTCTAAATGTGACTTAGTCGACTAACATGTGAAATCAGTTTATTTTTATTTCTGGTATTGAGTTTATGTCGACTACTGTTTCTTTTAAACATTTCTAAAAATTTTTTTTACATATAATAAATTTTCATAAATGAATTGAGATGCCCGGGTTAGGATTCCAATTTCCTTAAACTTATTTCTAAAAGATGCTTCTTTTTTCGAAGTCAATCCAAAAGCGTTTTATATTTAGTAAATGAACGTTAGAATGGTACATCCACTACGGTTTCTAAAATTAAACTGGAAAGACGAGCAAAGCATTCTTTGATCAAATGACGTTTCCGCCTATAACTCGGCACACCCTGTGAAAATACGAGTCTATTTAAAATAGATCGTTACTCGACCAGCGAGGGACACTTCAAATACACGGACTGTCACATTATCACGACGGATGTTGTTATTATAATTACAAACTAACGCAATGTTTTATGGGGATTTCCATACCAAAATCGATAAAAGGTGACGTGACGAATTTGCAATTCGACTGGTAGCCCTACGCTAAACGTGATTCATGCTCACATACGTTTTTATAGCAGTGTTAATAAACTAACATCGGTGCTATCAACACCTGCAGTGCCTCAAAATATGGAACGGGCCGTTATGAGCCCAGGTCACGAAAAAGCACGAGAGTGGTCGTTTAAATGACTCATTTAAAAAATGTATAATATTCTTCAACATTCAAAGGTGGATCATTTTCTTTAGACAGCTACATCATTAACTAATAAAATGCAGATTTTAAAGCTCGGTTCCGTTGACAATATATTCAAGTGATAAGATACGTCAGTCGTCGTTTTCTTTGTACCAATAGCGGAAAATTTATATTGTATTGTGCGAGGTGTTAATTCGCGGAAATCCATAGTAGACGCTTGCCTGCAACATGCATTAACATGCAGCATGCAACCCACCGCTGACCCTCGAATCTGCCTCTCCACTACGAATCTCTATCCAAATGGTTGAATATTGATTCCAGAGAATTGACAGGTATCGAACACCTAAGCAAGAGTTATTTATTTTTTATCCTGAGGATGTGCCCGGTTGGCATGAAACGTACGTAGAATTAACAATTTAACGATTAGCGGGCTGAGATAATTATAAAAATTATAATATTACTACTTGCTTAATATCTATCAAGTAAGCTATAATAATATACATATATGCTAAAATGCGTAATTATAATTACAACTGTTACCCTAATTAAGTAGGTATATAAAAGACGAATTCAATTTTCCTTTAATAAATCGTCGTATATATTTCTTGTACGATTAAATTATTATGTATTCAAATTTATAAAGAAATCACATGTTTTCCTCTTGGATACCGAACTTGCTGACCTTAGAATAGTTATCGTTGAGTAAATTTGATAAAATAACACATGATGTAGTTAGCAATGCGTTGGTCAATGCGTGAGATATCTGAGATATTTTATGACTATTTAATAATTTTCCCGTGTATCCTAACGGGCAAAAGTTTTTACAATCGTATAATATTTACTGTCTTGTTTTTAGGGTACCGTAGCCAAAAAACGAAAATGAAAAAACGGAATCCTTATAGTTGCGTCATAGCCGTCCGTACGTCCGTATGTCATAGGCATTTTACTCAAAAACTACAAGATGTATATTGATGAAATTTGGAGTACAAGTCTCTTGTATAAGCCGAAATATTTATTTTAGTTAAATAACATAATTAAATATTTCTTGGAGGGGCACTTAATATATGTAACGCTCCGAAAGTAGCATAAATTGTGTCCCTCCCCCCTTTATTTTTTAAACCTTATCTCTAAAAAATATTTTAAAAACTACAAAGGTAACGCTTAATAAACATTTTCAACGAAAATTATTTTTAACATGATCGTATATACGGATTTTTGAGTTATTGCCAAAAAATGCACTCCTCAACAAAAGGACGTAAGAGTCATGATGGCAATGGCTTTTATTGACAAGCGGATGTTCAAGATACATTCTTTTGCTGGTGCACTTTTTTCAAATAGTATTTTTACATTTTGAGACTGTACTAAGTGTTCTAAATCACGGCTAAGTCAGCATTGTTAGTTTAAAAGGAATAGTCGACATACATACTTGTTTGTCTAAATAGCATGGGAAACATGAAAAAAGTGCAACAACGTGTTTTTTTCATTTGCAGTGTATTTCTTTGTGGAAACGGTTACGGGAGCCTACACTGAGCACGGTGCGACATGCTCTTGGCCAATTTTTTTTCTTTATCGTTTTAAGGTATTACTACTACCACTACTACAAAATGCCCTCTTACAATCTATTTTGTTGTCAGAACGAGCGGTTGGAACCTCATTTTTCTCCATGTTGGTCCGGTGTGCGTCGAGAGCCACCGACGCCCGTCGGCGCCGTGCGGCATCAACATCCGCCACCGACAGCATAACATGCTTTTCGAAACCTAAAGAATTGTTTACGTAAGTTGAAAGCTCATCAGTCTGTCCGCCGGTGGTCAGGATTCGAAACCGGGACTTTGTGATTCGAAAGCGACGCTATGCACTACTGGGCCACAAAAGAATAATTATTCTCAACTTGATAACTATTTGACTATGATGAATTCAAATATTGTATAACCACTGTATACTGCGCTTGATGATTATTGAGTCCAAATTATTATTACACATTTTAATAATAAAAATTAAACATTCAATTAAATTAGAATTTTTTTTAAATACTTGGTTTTTTGAATTTGTTCAATATACCGAAAAGACTATAGGACCACATTCGATTTGAATTCAATTCGTATTCAAAAACGATTTTTCGCATGTAACGTTGAAACAATATTGGGTTGAATATATTGTATAAACCAATCTACGTAGCGCACAGAGTCAGCTAGTTGAAGTGAGACCGGACGGGCCGCAGCGCTCGTACAAGCGATGAACGCCAGTACAATTAAATTTCTAGGGTGGCGTCCCCGAACTAGAACATAGGACGACTTCTAGTGGCAGCACGGGCCGGCCTCCCGCCGGTTGTCCTGAGGACCTGGAGAAAGGCGCGACCCACCGCCGGTTACAGGCCCAGCATCGTGCCTGGTTGAGCTCTAAGAGGGGAGCTCAAACCGACAGTAGACGTATAATGGCTCAAACGAAAGGATAAATTTTTGCTTGAAATAAAATTACCTAATGATATTCGACTACTTTCTAAAATAATTATTATAGTCCTTCTCCTACCCGCCAGGTACACGTAATTGATTTCAGTTGAATGTGCAATATCCGATGCGTGTTTGATTTGGCACGCTATATTCAGTTGGGTGTCATTGATGTTGCATGTTGACATCGGTTTGAGATGTTGCCTGATGTCTTTGTATCTAACGTTAAAGTATCACTGCACGTATATTACGTCTTTATCAAAGGGTATTACTAAAACCTAATTTTTAACGTTGCCCTTGTCACCATATCATTATCGTCCTCCGAGGTACGCCGCTTTGCCGCAGGGCGGCGCGCCTGGACACCGCCGTCAGCGCTGGCGCGTGCTGACGGTTGTTGTTACATTACGTATGAAAGGTTATTTATTTGTGTATTTTATTCATTAATGTTCGATGTGTACAAACTCATTGTTTCGGAAATTAACGATCTAACACCTATTGAAGTTGTACGCTATTTATAAATTAATGATCACTATTAATAATTAATAAGTTTATAATGGATTTTTTTAATTTTTTATTAAAGTTTTAAGGGTTATGATGTGGATTTTATTCAAAAATTGTATTTATTTATGATTTATTTAATTTATATGTTTAAAAAAATAATGATTAATTATGTATTATTATAAAATCCCTCAAAATGATCTTCATAACAAAAAAAAATTGATGTTTTGGAATTGGTCCGTCGCACTGTTTGAAACCATTTGTTTCTACGTCTCTATATCTCGTGGAACATTTAAAAACATTTATTCGGGAGTCGTTTTTGTAGTATTCGTACACAATGGTGCAAAACAAACTCGATAACTTTAAGGTTAGACATATGTTAGATATTTATAAATGATATTAACAGTTATAAGATTTAATGGATTAACAGCTGTACCAGCTGCATGCTCCGACGAGTAGAACATAACATTATAACGTCACACGCGCTCAGGTTTGTTAGGAAATTATTGGCGTGTTTTCGAGACTGGATTCGAAAATTCATTTTTAATTTGTAATTACATTTTAATAAAAAAACAGTTTTATTATACAACTTATATATAAGCTTACTATTTATTATTAAAAAAAAAAGAAAACGCCTATTTATTCTGTGTTCACAAGGGTGAAACTGCGGCCGAAAGCTGCCTACAATATAAATTATCAAGTTTTTAATTTTTAACGTTCCGTGAAAGAATTACTAAAAACTTACAATTTCAATAATGTTTAGTGTGGGTATACCAATAAAAGGATATACGATACACTTTTAAGGCTCCGTGAGAATCAATATGAACTCTTATTGTTACACCGATTTAGTAGGGAGTTAACTGGGAACCTATAAAAGCATATATATGTCGGATCGCCGAAAAATTCAGAGAACGCTCCCTGAGGTAGTTCGCCATGTTTTCACAGGAAATACAGGAATTGTCAATTTTAGATATACTCGTAGTAGCGGATACGAAATAATATCAACAAAAGGTGGTTAGACAACTCCTGTTGTTAATTCATGAAACGAATAACCAAAACACTGCACGCTGGCATTGCACGAAAAAGGTTTAACTGACAGCGGGCTTGCACACGTATACTGCGACTCTGTCGACTGTCATAACACAAATGACGTCAATAACTTCTACAACCCCATATAGTTTTGCATAAAGTTAAAATAAAAATTATATACAGACAAAAATGGCATTAAATAATAACCGATTCGTTAATCGAATTAAAGTAATCAAATTTATTATTCTAAGTCAAATTAGGTATCTTATGCAGAAAAATATTTAAAATAAATGCGCGCCATTAATTAATACATTTTTACGGTTCCGTGAGAATCACTGAGAACTCATAATTTTATCGCTTTCAATAAAATTTGCAACAAATATAGTTGAAAACTAATAAAAAGATACGGATTTATAAAATATATATTAAGGGTCTCGTGAAAATCACTTCGAGCTCATCTTACACTCTTATTGATTTAAATAAAATTTAGTGCGGAAATAGCTAGATGATAGCTAAACATACGGGATACATATTTTGTGCATTTGTATCACTAAGAACCCTTACAGCACCCTTACCTATTTCTTTGAAATTTGCATCAGTTATTCTTATTAGCATAAATAAAACAAGGAAGGCGTTTAGAATGGCTTATGGTTTCGTGGTTGTGTCTTGTGAGATTAGTAAGCACCCTTACAGTTTGAGAGATTTCAGTGAAATTCGGCTTGTAATAGACTAAACCAAAGAAAATAGTTATAGCGTACGTTATTTTAGGATCTTACAGTTAAAGATTCAATAAAATTTACTAAAAATTATTATAATTTCACCAATTTCGTTCGAATATTCAGTTTTTTTTTCCTAAGAAAAATATTAAGAACATTATAATTCAGCTCACTTAAAACTGAAACGGGACTGGAATAAATCCAAAGCATAAACCCAAATTTTCTAGGCTGTAATAGACGCAAATGCTATGTGACATTAGTAATTTGAGAGCAGGTAGTAAGTAAATTTTACATATTAAGCTTTATTTCCTTTAGAAACATTGAGTGACGCCAAGCAAAGTGCAGTTGCTTATGTATTGACATAATTACATTAAATGTTTTCTCAAATAGAAACAGAATCTTGAATAATAAAAATATATATTTCCTTAAGCGTCTCAGTAAATCCTTTGATTCGATGTTAAGAGTTTGATGAAAGTACGAACAATAAGCAGATTAGGCAAATGTTAGCTGTTATGATGAATACAAAAGACTCAGTGCCGAAGCAAGGAGCTGCATTCTGGACCGACATCTTTACAGAAAAAAAAAACACGTGTGGCACTCGGGGACTGCCGCGGTAAAGCTATTGCATAGTATTTTTTATCAACTTATGCAATTATAATTATTTATTTATTGTATTTATGCTGTATTTTTTTTTTTGAGGAAGTGCCCAAACGCCGAAACTCTAAGCAGGCATGAGTCACCAGATTGCGGGGCGAAGAGGGGGATTACGCATGCGCAGTAACGCCGATACAACCAATGCCACCTACAGGCGAGTTGCTGAACTAAAGAGACAAGCGTGATATTTCAAAAAAGTCATTAAAAGTTCTACTATTCATCGATAGATGGCAAAAGTAAAAAGTATCACCGCTGTGCCGGTCGGAGTGGGGGGTGCTAGGTTATTTTCGTTACGGAATTTCTGGATTCGGTCTCCACGCTCAAGGCCCGCGATAGAAGCTATGCAATAGCTTAAAAAACATAGAAACACAACGCCACATGTCCCTTATAATAGTTGTTTCGGCAACATTTTCATAAATTTTATCGAACAAGTATTAATTTCTTACCTGATGGAACGCAGGGTCCTTTATAGAAATCGAGATATACAGAAGCAAAAAGGTTTGTTCAATATAGTATTTCTTTCTGGATGGGCGCGCGTGGCGCCGCGGCGTGTGAGCCTCCGCCACCCGCTGGACCGTCCTCCTCTCTCACCACGCTGAGATTGTTGTTCACTACGGAATACGTTTTTAATTTTCTACTTTTTAAATAAGGAATATGCTTTTCTTTAAAAAAAAATTGAATATTTTCTTTTTGATTAGGCCATATTTATTTCCTTTGATAAAATATCCTTTCGTATATATTTTCTATAAGAAATATTTTCAATGTTTCACATGTATTTGGCGTCTCGTTAAGAGTTATTATATATATTTTAATACATACACTGTATCAATCTTTATGTACTAATGACACAAGGATCTGTCTCATCAAGAAAAAAATTTCCGTCAAGCTTTAAATTTAGAACTGGTTGAAATTGACAATTGACAGATGACAAGATAATAAAAAAATATTCACGAACATTATAAAATGTTCAAAACAGATGCTCCTTAATTTTTTCATTAATATCTCTGTTACACTACAATTAGAATTACAAAATTATGCATATCAACTTTGACGCGTAACTGGAATTTACTCCTTATGGACGATTGTTTTAGAACATACACGATTGATAAACTGGGGTAAATAAACGTGTTTCTTGTAGTACTGAAAGCGTTTATATACTTTTTCACATTTATGTATATTGATTTGTAAAATGCATTACGTAACTTATGTTAAAAAATAAAACTCTGAATAAAAGTCGAAAACCCCACATTAAATGGTTGATAATAATGACAATAATGTGAACATCCTGAAACATCGAAAGTTTAGCTTATCCGAGTTAAAAATAAAACATACAAAAATCAGCAAAGGAAGAAAGATACACGCATTCAGAATAAAATGCGCAAATGTGTTGTGTAGAGGAGTAACATAACAAAAATTTGATTTTTGTAACACTCGGTTTCGTAACCCACCTAATTTGCATATCGCGGGATACTTGTTAGATGTGATTCGTAAAAGAGTAAACACCAGAAGAATTTGTCTTTTAACCGAAACGTATTTTCATTTATGTGACTAATAAGATCGTGCAACTTCATCTCATACATAGATTGTCATTATGTTGTTAGTTTTCGGGGAAATCTAATTAGTAAACATTTACATTAATTTTAAAGTATTGCAATGATTGGTTTCGCTGGTTTCGTAAGCCATTGTGACGGATTGCCATTGTCGTCGGATGGTATAAATTCTCAGCGCGTTTTCTAGGATATACTTTCAACAGTGTTTGTTCATTATTCACACTTCACCAATGGAAAAATTTTAAATGTAGTGGAACCCTGAGCAACCGAGCTCGTTTCCTTTTTGTCTTCAAATTTGCTGAACAATATTATAACTTCCACAGGAAAGTTGCTCATGTTCATTTTCAACAAAAAATATTTAGATTGTAAAGTTTATGTAAGTATTTTATTTAAATAGAGTCATCTATATATAATACCATTTCTTTTTGAGAGCCGATAACGTAGTAACAATGTGATTATCACAACATAGTATGAAATGACGCTAAATAAAGGAAAGCATCGATTTTTTTTAGAGAAGACACCTATATAAAAATATGAAAATGAATTTGTTTGCAAGTACAAATATATATATATATATTGGATCGCTGTTTATCAATCTATTTCATTTTGTTATTAAATATACTAATTTTCCATTCATGGCTTCACCCGCGTGGATGTGAAGCTTCTCAAATTTATTCCGATTCTTGCGTTGATGAAACTTTATTGTTTTTTAAACATCTGATCTTGTGATGTCATTTCTTATCATATCACTAACGTCATTTCTCGTGATAAAAAGTAAATATCTGAGCAACCGACCGGACTCGCCAGATTTTTAGTTTGGCGTGGAAACATAAATGAAAAAGAAATCTTCATCAAAATAAGAGTTTTCTTCAAAATCGTTAGGGGCCGTGTGTGATCGTCGCGGCGCACATGTCTCTACTACTAATAAATCGGTAGCGTCTCTCTATAAATCCCTCTAAATATATATTTATCTCAATGCAACTTCTTTTGGGACGGTGTGAATTTGATTTTATGAAACGAAAATGTGTAACGAAAAAGAAATAGCTATAGATGTAGGTATACATAGATTTTAGGCTGTGAGAGAATGAGATAGAATGCCTTCTATACAGTTTCCCTATCCTCGTCTCCTCATGCGGTGGTTCGTACGTCTGCGTCCCAACTGCGCCGTCGTGTAGACTCCACGCTCTATACTATATTCTTAATCTACTCGGAATATGCATAGAGTGAGGGGAAGGGAGAGAAACATTGAAATCGATAGCACATTATTTTTGTTGGATCGTAGTGACTATCGCGCACTTTTAAAAAATATTTTATATTTAATAGAACTATTTCTATTTTTACTAAAATGTTACTTAAAGTTATAAAAAAGTTGTCGATCAATCGCACTCTTTCACACTTTTTCTCTTTTCTCTCTGCTTACCACCTCCATAGTGCATTCATCATTCTCTTAAAAATTAACCAGAATTTTAAATTTCACTTCTACCGCGGTGAACTCACTCGATTTTTTTGTAAAATTTTGTGATTTTTGTTATGATTCACTGACCCTGATTGTATTTATTTTAGTTATTCTTACGAAACCCTAAAAAATATATCATATATTCTTCTAACTATCTCCACACTAGATTTTAGCGAAGAAAAACTGCAAGGGTGCTTAATTATATTTACGCTTCCTAAAGAAGTATCATATATCCTTCCTTTGACTTCCAACTGTGTACACGGAAAATTTTTAAAAAGTCGCAAAAACCGTACAGGATTTTATTTACTCTCACGGATCCCTAAAATGTATCACATATCCTTCTATTATATATATCGTTTTATTGGTTTTCAACTACCTTTGTACTTTTATATGAATTTTAAATTAAATTCGTATATGAAAATCGATTTTGTAAAGATTCTTTGTGTCTCTCGGGGAACCCTAAACCTCATCGCTAATTTTTATTGTACATATCATTCTCTATTATTCCATTTTTAAGCTATTTTTTTTCAGTTTTCATGCAGGAATCCTAAATTTTCGGGATAATAAGTATTTAAATATAACCCAATATGCTCCTCTACCTTCCAGTGGAAATCTCACCGTGACCAGTTCTGTCGTTCCGCAGATACTCACGACAAACAAACAGGCAGACAGATAGTCAAAACATTTTAAAAGAATTGTTTGATTGGTACTTATAAATAACTTAATTTTATGTTTGTGGATTTATGTACATTCTTTCTACAATGGCAATCCGATATTTTTTATAATTAAAACATTTTCATAATAATCGACGAAGTATGTGCGTTATGGCACTTTCTTAAGCTGTTCCTCTAATGATTTTGTCGACTTCCGCCACACAAACGTCACTGCTTCGTTTGTATAACAACACTAGCACGGCCACCAATCCCCGCTCGTCAACGGAGACACAATTATGTCAAAGTCGTTAGTGCACGTAAAACGTAAAACTTGCGGTTGCGGCGGCCGCAAGCTGGAGCAGTCTGTAGTTGTGTGAGTGTGCGTCTGTGCAGACAATTTGCCGTTTACGGAGTTGACCCCGTGACAGTATCGGCCCCTCAAAGGCGAAAAGCGTACACTTAATTTTTTGCAAAAACCGCCTTCACTATCACATTTATATGAGATTTTAAAAGCTTTCTTTGCGCATTTATTTATTGTTTCGGGCTTCCATATACCAAGATTAGATCCTGCGTTCATTCAATTCGTGACCCAAATGACAAGTCCGAATTATTCGTAACAACTGAAAAATCAGTGAAAGTCATGTCTAAGCGAATTATTGGGAAATTAATTTGACTCTGGTCATTTCGATTTTGTTTGATGGACGACGGCCCTGTCTAGGACAAGGCATGCTCTCAACAAGCCTATGGTAACAAATTATAAAATTTCGAGCAGATCGTAATATCCTTTATCACTTATACATATTAACATTCATCTAGGGTTCCCTTGGACATCTAAATGACGTCCTGGCTAGTACGAACCCTCACGAGACAGGTTGGAAGATACTCTCATTTTAGTCTGAATAATTCCCCGTACTGCCTCTAAAATGCATGATATGAAATAGAAAATACGTAACCTCTAAAAGATTGACGAAGTACTGCACGGCCTCAAAATGTTACATGTCCACGAGGGCAATGTTGAGACACCAAGACGCTCTTTTCAGTCACGATTGTTAAAGACAAATTCAAAGATGGGCAATGGGCGAGGCAACGAGGGTTCATTTTATCTTCCACGATAGTCTCAAAAAAAGGTAACAAGCTGAAGAGGCAAAGAGAATCGACTAGAACAAAAATATAATCTTTCGCACGAAGTACAGAAAAGACACAATTATGAAAGACAAATTTAGCTTACTTATAATACCAAACGGGCATTTGTGTGCATTTCAGTGTCTTATAGAGTTTAATAATACAATGTAAACAATAGGATACATTGATATCATGAGCTCGTAGACGACATGACAACACGTGAGCGTTTATAAATCGTTTATAACTAGACCACCTCAAAACTAGGATTGCTCAGTCAAAACCAACTATTTAAATAGTGATTTAACAGTCGTATTATCTTATTTTTAATTGAGAATTTGTTTTTTTAGCCGGTAACATTCGTGTGAAATATAATTTTTAAGTTTTTACTGTATCATATTAATATCGTTTTGGAACATTGCGTCAA
This sequence comes from Eumeta japonica, assembly GCA_005406025.1. Lineage (NCBI taxonomy): Eukaryota > Metazoa > Arthropoda > Insecta > Lepidoptera > Psychidae > Eumeta > Eumeta japonica. The sequence goes on along the minus strand of BGZK01000640.1, from coordinate 142,754 downwards.
AAAGGAAAACCGACATTTGGTGCCATGAATAAGACAAGGATTTCCTTTACTTGAACTACGTCATAGACGTAGCTCAAATGCGACGTCACGCTCGGGCGATGACGTCACGACGTCACGGTCGGCGCTTACGCGTACGACCACATGACCGCCACTTTTCGATGGCGTAGCCACCTCCACTCCAACGACTATTGCAAAATTTAAATATTATTAAATGAACTTAAACTTCTTAAAAAAAATTTGGTTGCCTGTAAAGTCGGTATATGGCGAAAGTTTTATGACAACGACTTTGAATGGTAAAATCATTTTAATGTGAATATTCATTCGTAGTAGGAAGAAGGAGAAATAATAGTAACAATTTAAAACATTTATTTATACAAAGAATTATATTTAAAACATTAATTTATACAAAGAATCTCATTGAATTTCATATTAACAAAATTTTATTTTTACCTTTACACATACATACGTATTTATACAACATAAAGATACAAAACTTGTAACATTTGCAAGCTATGCACTAATCTCAGCGCGGCATCTATCATAGTTGAGTGAGAGACGCAAGCACTTGGCGGGCCTCTCGTTCGGGTGACTCATCGTTACCGAGCGTTACACTTTTCATAAGTGACTCCGCCGCAACCTAATTTAAGACGTTGTCACGTCAAAGCTTTTAATCCATACAGATTCAGAATGGCGTCAACTCTTAATATACTATCGATCTACTGCATATATGCATTGCAAGTCTAATTTTATTTTGACCGATAGATAAACGACAAAACCACAAAGTCCGACATAAATGACCGCTGTACCACACCGGTGACGACAGCGATTACAGTCGCAGATCAATCGGCGTGTCGAATTTGTCTGAAACAAAGCGTGCAATCTCTCCGCTCTCCGATGAAAATATTTTTCCTGAGGACGTCCAATTTCGAATCGTTCGGAGGACATCGAATAATTGGCCTAACAACAGTTACAGATCGAAAAAACTGACTCTTGGGCCATGCACGCCGCGCGCCCGCGCGGGCTGCCACTGGCGGCCCGCGCCGTCCGGAGCGAAGGCCGAGCGCACGCTTAGGCACGGACGTGATTATTTCATTTAACTCGAATAAAAAGTTTTTTACTCAATTCGTCTTTGGTCTGACATCAACTATGATACACATTATCATTCGGAAGTGATTCACGAATCATTAACAACGACTACTAGTTCTAGGTTTCTTAAATTTTGTTTTGAAAATAAACGAAATCGGTTTTTTAAATAAATAAATAATTAATTAATTAATGGAAATAAGAGCAACAAAATACGTTTTAGAAATCCACTGCTGTGTGTGATATTTTATTACGCATATATTTGCAAAATATGGTTTTTTAAAACGCTTAAACTTGATATGGGTAATGTTATCCGTTATAAATCCCTAAAATGACTGTAACTTTAATAGGTACTAACAACACTAAACAGAATTGTAAGAAATGTGATCTATGAAACGTGGAGAACCGAAGCGGATCCAGTGATACCTCTTTGAAAAAATCTTGTTAAGGCGACATGGTACTTCAAAAAAATATTAAGAATGGGAGTTTTATTTAAAATAGGAGTTATAGCGGTGATGTTTCACCGATGAGATTAAAACGGCGACGGTCATACTTTATTTGCAACTAATAACAAAAATATTCTATTTAAAAATATAATTAAGTATTTATTAAAATAATAATCATAAATTGGCAAATTGCTCCTGAAATTTAAGTGTAATTTTCAATTGTCGTCAAAAGAAAATTCACTTCAATGGGCAACATATTTAAATCTTTTTAAAATTAAAACTTATTATGTTTGTTTTTAATATTAATTAACAATGATATTAAATAAACCGGAATCCTATTTGTTATAAAATATAAAAGTCGAGAATTCATCGAATCGAACACATCTCATATTATGTAGTGAATAAACGAAATTTGTGCACGTTAATCAAAAATTGACACGGATTACTCCTGATTCATTAAAACATATAATTTGGACACTTTCTGTTCTCTTTAAAGAGGACATAAAGAAGTTCTGAATACTTTTTCAATCGAAAATATATTCAGAATTTCTTTTTGTTTAATCTTCAGGGTTGGTTATAGGGATGAATACGATATTTGGCGATTAATACCTATTAGTTTTCATTTGATTTTTTTCGTTAAGAGAGTTAATAAAATTTGCAAATAATGAACAAACATTTACTTTGAATGAGCAGAATAAATGAGGCCTCAGTCGACATGTGACATATGTCTGTATTAAATTACTGTAACATCCAAAACATCACATAAAAATTCTACACAGCGGTGTTAGTGACATGTAAATATATTTACTTTACATTCCTTATTTTCATAAAAAAATACAATCAACAAATTTAAAAGATATGATTATTATTCAGATTTCTTGTTTTGAAATTACTTGCGAATGTATCGACCGCTTAGGTGAATTTAATGTTTTAAAAAATAATACCATCCTTCTGGTATTGAACATTCCAATGATCTAAACATAGTTGCCTCGGGATGATGTGAGGAGTGCAGATATAACTTTGTTATTTTATTTTATTTATCTAATTATATTGTGTAAAACTATAATATGAAAAACCCATATCCTTCACGAGAATTTTTTTTTTGTTCTTTTAAGAAAAAAAGTTGTTACTACTCTCATATCAAAGATATTCCTATTTACAGTTTTGTTTTTTTATTTATTTTAATTTATATTTAAATTACCAACAATTCTTACTCTAGTTTATAGTTCATACTGGTATTTAGTAATTATCACAAACACTCCAATTCTCAATATCTCTGGATGTGCTGCAGATTCAAACCGAGTAGCATTGATCGTCTGTCTCGTCCGCAGCCGCACAAGGCGTTCGTTCCGTATCAGCGCTCCATTCGCGTCCGTCCCCACTGCAAATGTTCCTAGTCGAATGTGTCACGCACGGTTCATCTTAAAACGCGATGACTAACGTCACTGCAAAAATCTGTATACAAAGGTTGACTTAAAGAAGATTAACGAAGGAAGATTTTTGTTGCGTAGCGTTGTTCAAACTGCGTGTACGTCACGGGCCGTTCGTTTTTTGTATAGAAATAGTTTTGTTTGAATCAGATTTACGTAATGAGTTATTTGTAAGTCCAGGCCACAGCACAGCGCGCCCACAGCATTCCCGTGTCCTGTGTAATGCTTTGCCTGGATTCGTTAAAAATAGTTGTAGACTTCATAATTTATAAACCTAACATGGTAATACCTGTAGTACATCTATGAGCGTTATTTAAGTTAGTTAAATAATTACACGATGACTGAAAAGGGACCTACCTGTACAAGAATATGCACTTCAAAAAACGGTTAAGTGCGAATCGTACTCATATTCCGTACTACCACACAATGTAAAATATTTGTGTTATGTATTCAATACAATAACTGTTTTTAAAAAATCTACTGATCACGAATGATTAGTAGATAATCCTCATTCACACATGACCAGTTTTCATCATATGTCATTTTATTTTAAAGTTTGCACAATAATTACACTGAGTTTGAGGCTTGCGTGTATTACCTACCACTTTTACGATAGAAAAAACACGAAAACGCTACAAAAATATGTTTGTCATATTGATATCCACATGAATATTTCATCTTTATTTATAATGTATTAGAATGTATGGCGAATATCCTATGCTAACACATATCAGTGAAAAAACTGGCTAAATTATGGTTCAAACGATACAGCATTACGCACGGGCGGACGAACGGAACGTAAAACATAGAACATATTACTATCAAGGTCTAGAAAGAAATACGAAATTGGTACAAGATATCAGTTTAGGTAGAAGACGAAGGGAGACATCCACCCATAATAGCCCAGAGGCGAGCGACCAAAACCAAAAATTTTAACAAAAAAAAACCGACTTCAAAACAAAACCTACTTCAAAGTAAATTAATAGGCACTAAAAAGTTTAAAAAATAATTGCGTATTCTTCTACAGCTCAATAATAAACTTATTTTTTCTACTCATCAATATATAAGTACGATCTATGTATTTACCATGCAAGAAGGTAGGTAGGTAGGTACTTACCCACTTCAAATTTAACTCAATACATACTAATGAATAACAAACAATAAATAAAATATTTTTTAGAGTTCTCCTAAGTAAAATGAAATAAAGAATATTACATTTTTTAAAAATCAATCAAATTATTACAATAATATAATGTAGTCATAATTATTGTAATTTTTGGTATCAGTGTCAGCCAAGGAAACACTACAATATACCTAACAATAGACATGTCTATTGCTAGGTATATTGTTAGTTAGGTTTTGTTTTAAAGTCGGTTTTTTTTTGTTAAAATTTTTGTTTATTTTTTTATTTTTAGTGAATCTGAAGTACACTAACTAATTTGTCTGAATATGGGTAGACCTACTAAACTTGCTGGTCATAGATCGCACCCTTACTGTAAGCCGTTAAGGAGTTCCACTGATCATCATATTCGACTACGACAATTACTTGACCATAACGACGTTATGGTAGGTGACTCAAATATCCGGATAGCCTATAAAAGATTCGGCCGAGTACTATTAATTTGCTCCTAAGAATTGAAGAGTTCCGTTACTTTGTCATGGATCCCATAATCAGAAGCTAACTAAACTCTCATCAAACGAAACAACTTTGAAGTACATCCTTTCCAATAAAAAAGAATCGGTTGCCGTGATATTGAGTTAGTCGTCCATTTATCGCGCACATATTAATGCAAATTTAAGACTTATGTAGTTTTCTCATGAATGCCATTGTTCGAACTGGACCAAATTGAAATGAGATCCCACGAGAAGCACCAGCTTTCAAATAAAAAAAGAATTATCAAAATCGGGTCACTTAGTCGAAAGTTCTGAGGTAACAAATATAAAAAAATACAGTCGAATTGAGAAGCTCCTCCTTTTTTGAAGTCAGTTAAAAACTGCAATAATTTTTTATAAACTGAGTTTCTGATATTACATCACATTAGTAGAGTAGAGAAATAGTTTTCCGTCAGTCACATGGTTTTGTTGGCGTTTAGCGTGGGCGCGGTTTGAATTTGTAACAACACTTATATCTCGCAACTACTTTCTAAAACTTAAAAAGCAAGCAGTGTATTAATTAAAAATAAGGTCTGTATTTCAGTTTCTTGAGGGTCGATGAGATGTCGTATAGACAGACATCTTGAATGTCCTCTTTAGCTGTGTCGTTGTATGCTATTTTTGTCGTTGTAACTGGGCACAGTGATATAACAGTTTCAATTTGATGTTGAACGAAAAGATGTAATTATAACATCCTTATTCTTCCCTCAATTTTTTTAATTTTTTTACCTAGAAGTTTGAAAATATTTTCTTAGAACAAAAATTAAACAGAGTATTAACAGTTTATTAGTGTTACGGTAAATTTATCCGATTAAGTAATCCAGTTTATAGTCAAAGAAGTTAAAGAAAGAATTTCAGTAGAGCGTAATAAAAGTTACTTAGTGAGTTGCGTAATACATTTATATGCAAAGTCTACATATACCTATGCAAAGTCTAATTTGTATGATATTGAAAATTAATCTATTTGATATTTTTATGGATATTGGTAACCGCATTTACATCTACTTAAGAAATGTTACAAATACAACAAAGGTAATAAATTTACTTTAAGTAAAATGAAGTAATAAAAAAGTACTGTTACAAGCAAAATTCGTTAAAATAATAACACGTTTCCTAGTAGAAATTTACTGTATCTATTGAAAATCGACAACATTAAGAAAATAATGCCAATATAACATTATTATCAATTCGCGCACTTTAGTGCGTTAATTCGTATGCATTTTCATATATATCATTTTTACAGCAAGTTGACAATGACTTGATTTCCGTAAGTCTATTGTGTTACCGCAACACGCAGCTGGAGCCGCGCAGCGGGCGCCCATTCGCACAAACATGACGTCAACTGCCATCGAGTCTGTTTATTTTAGTTACTTCAATTATCGTTATCTCCGTGATTGTGCCGTAACTAATTATGAAGGATGGTAAACATGATACCGTCCCTTTGCGCTGGACCACTGCTTATACAAACCGAGCGCATCAATAGCATTTTTGTTGTACTAAGTAAAACCAAAGATATATAAGCAAAAACAGTTGTTTGGAAATATTTAACCCTAAACACGTCACAAAAATCCTTTTGTAAGTAGGAAAGATAAGTCATAAGTTACGTTTCGCGAAACGTTTTTCGTATATTCCGAAAGGAGCACAGCCGCCACGGTGTTATATCTTGTGCGATAAATAAATGGACATATAAACGTTTATAGCGAAAAATAAAAGTTTGATATTTATTCCAATAACCGTGTCCGGAGCGGGCACAGGGGCTCGGTTCTGACCCAGGAATAACTTTACGTTTGTTGTTAATTAATTAACAACACATCGGTGATTGAGGTATGCATAAAAAAACGAGAATAATAACGCTGACGAAGAATTATTTTGTGTTTTTTATGAGCTTTATAAATGTTATACAAACAACCTCTACAAAGCGGTGAAAGTTTTCAAAATCGACATAATCGACATGATACCGCTGTAACGAGTGTCCTGGTCGCGGCGCTGTCGGCCGATCACGTCTGCACATCTGGACTTGTTCCTAGACGTATTTGATTCTACATGGCAATGCAATAACATTGTTGTTACGGGCAGCCGCGCTTTTAATAATAATTTGTAAATAAATGTATTATTTTGATTTATAAGAACGGACTTAGGTTAAGAATTCTTTTGTGTTATATTGTATTGTGTCTTTATTAAATAATTTTAATAGTTATATTTTTATTACCCGGGTAGGAATTAGTTGCTAATTATAAGGAATCATATGTTTTTTCTATTTTGCCTTTATGTATATTTATTGTGTTTTATAGAATATTTCTTATTTTACTTATTTTTATTGTGTTTTTTGTCGTATTATGTTGTCGTATATTGTGTTGTGTCGTATTTAATCATAAATACGAAATCATTTTGATGGTAATATAAGTTGCATATTAAATTGTTCCTTGACGAGGAGATCAAACAGAGGCGACCAAGAACCGTGGCGGTCTTTACGGTATGACCGCGAATCGGTGTACCAAACGCATATGACGCTCATGCATAAAATATGCAAAGTGCACGGATACGGTCCCTCAATTAAAATTTATGCAGCTCATATGTGCAGGCGAATGCGTCATCCCTAAATTGCAGAGGAATTGGTGCATCCGCCGCAGTTGTACTCCGGCCGCCACTTGTGAAGCTCATGCTATAATAAAAAGTCTGAACATCGAAACGCGGTCCATCACTTTGCCCACACACCGCAAGAGTCCGTACTCCGAGGTGACTGTGAAGGAAAGCCGAAGTGCGGGCGCACGCGGCGGGGCTGAAATCGCCGTTACAATTGTGCTAGCAGAAATGGAATGGTAGGGTAATAAAATGGTATATTTACGTCGCACTCTATTGTATAAAGTTTGAGATTATAGTTATAACTGATCTTTCGAGCCGGATTAAAAGTGAATCCATTTCTACGAGTAAGTCGTGTGTTTCGGATTCTTATTTCCGTGCACACGCTTTGGACAGTGAGAGAGTCACCTATCGGTGTTAACAACATCTCACTGTTTAACGTTTTCGAGCGGTGTGACCAGTTGAGGTGTGGTCACCGATTGTCGAGTACGATCTCGGCGCCGAATAGCCTCGCCGCGTTGATACGCATGCACAGATAGAGGGCCGGTCTATAAGCATGCCTGGCGATGGTCGCTCCCACCGAAGCTCTTTTGTGCACTCTGACTCTGTACGTGCCCACTGTCGAGCGGGCCACACCTACCTTTTCCGTCTCCATTCTCGTACCGGGCATATCCTCGTCTCGATACCCTCGTGCGAGCTGTTAGGGACCGTGAAGAACTGATGAATTGCGAAGGATTTTGAAGAATTGAATTGAATTGAAGATGGACAGCAAGCGTGTTACAAGAGCGCGCAAAATGAATACAGCCGAGCAAGAAAATGAAATACCAGTGAATGCGCCGACAAGTCGGTCGTCAGAAACCGACACGTCAAGTACGTCGTCAACGCACATGTGAATCCACGGCACCAATGAAAATTTGAGTGAAAGTTCGTGCGGGCGGGAGAAGATCGACGAGGAAGTTGGTAACTTACATGCGGATATGAGACCTGACCGGGTCGACGCTCCGAGTGCAACCAGGGCGTCCGCTGCGACATGGACCTCTAGCAACAAAAAAGCGAAACCAAAGTCCCACACAAGATGTGAACATTGACATTTTGAATCGAAATGTGAACGCGGCACGACAGAGAAAGCGTGCTGCCTTATTGGCTCAATTGGAATTTGAGAAATTGGAAACTGAACGAATAGTTGCAAAAGCCGTGGCCGCGCATACGAAAATGTTGCTTTTGCGTTTGGTCGCAGCCGAAGAGGATACAGGCAAAGTGAATGAATTTGAGAACGCGTCCCATTTATCCGAAACGGATAAACTTGAGGAATAGACCGCTATATTAGGCGGAAATGAGCCCGCGCCTGAATCGAGTCCGACGTCAGCGCCACCACCGCCGCCGGCAGCGCGTAAAAAAATTAATGGTGCATCTCCACATAATACGACTCGGGTATGAATGAATCGACATTGGTCGATGCATCATATTTACAATTAAGTCTACAAGTAAAGAGACGTCGAGAGTCAAGTGTGAGCCGTCTAAAACTCTGGCGGATCTGCCGATTTCAATGGAAATGTCAGCGAATGGATCGCATTTCGAGCGGTATATAATGAGACGTCGGGATTATTCAGTAATATACAAAATGTAGCGTGGATCCGTAAAGCGCTCATTAGTGAAGAACATGAAATTTGCCAAGCCTTGATTTATACTGAAACGCACCAGCAGTAGCTACACAAATTGAGTCGTATAGCGGCAATGAATGACGGAATGAGCGACTTAATTTCGCTAATATAGTTAATAATTATGTCCCGTCCATACGCACGTTGAATAAATTGAGCTACCTGTCCGCCCCCGAAATAACCGATGAGTTAGTTGATAAATTCAACAATATATAGAAATTCAAATGATGCGCATATACGGATTCTCAGGACACAGACGAGCCTGAACTTATAATGTTATCGAACTTCTTAAACAAGATAGCCGACCAGTGCAGCGCCTCCGTGTCCATAGACAAAGGCGCCAACCGAAATTCGAAACCTGCACCAAAACGACGCCCATGTAAAACGAACGCGATTAACATCATAAAGTACGACAATAAAAATACGAATTCGCACACTGCCTTTCAATCATCCAATCGGTCATCCGTGAACATGAAAATGATGTTTTCGTTTTGTAATAATGAGCACGGCTTACCTGACTGCAGCGAATTTATGAAATTGTCAAGATAATTGGGGTTGAATTGTATCGCAACAAGTTAAAGCAGTCGCGGTACCCGGCCTGCCGCCTCCTCGAGCCGACTGTGCCGGCTCCACGCGAGTGCTGCTCCAGTCCATCACGGCCCGTAAACACAACGCATCACCTACGGCCGTCCGACACTTCTAACGATCAATTAAATAATATTGTGAAACAGCATATAGACATTGAATCCCTCGACGTGACTCCACATAAACCGAGTCACGATCCAGCAGAGAGGGCGCTCGCGTTGCTGGGTAGCGATAGTGTAAGATTAACGAGCGGTCAATTCGAAACGCGTCTATTGTGGAAGTTGGACAGCTAAGTGATGCCAAAAAGTTACGATACCGCAATGCGATGTCTACGCAGCATAGAAAGACAACTGTTAAAAGATTATTAAATATTAGGAACATTATTAAGTACTTATTTTAATTATCGAAATATTTGCCTAATTATGTAAGTTAAAAAGTTATGTTCCGTAAACTAAAACATACCAAATATTAGGCTATTTTAAATACATAATAAAAGATAAATATTTATTTGCTTACTTGTGTATTTAAACATACCGCAGTCTGCTTTCAAAATTCCTTTCGCCTTGTTGAATGCACGATCGAGTATGTTTTGCAAATTACTTTTTAATCGTTATGTTTAATTACAATCAAAAACTGAAGCGGGTTGGTAGGTGCTAATTTCAGAATTTATCTCAATAATCTTTAAATGTTCCTATTTTAGTTCAATATTAACGATAATTACGCCTGGATCTACAGAAGTAGGAAGTTTAAATTATCCAAAACCATTAAATCGCACTAAACAAAGTGTTCCAATTTACAGTTATTCCGAGTCGTTCACAGACACACTGTTCTGAAACGACGTCATTGCATATTGCTAGTGTTCACACCATTTCTGTATATTCGATGTTTGAATAACGGTACGCCATTACTAATGTAGCATATCGACAAGACAGGTCAACGCGAGTCGGTACACTAAGGTCACGGCAGCCTCCGGCTGCGGTGCCGGGTTTGTTGCATCCATGCACGATGGATGTAACGAACCGAACCTGGTTTTTTTTTAAAAGACAGCTCTACCTTGTCTGCGCGCGGAGGAATTGCAGCGAGCGAGCGGCGGCGGCGAGCGCCGCCCTCTAATGTTGCCGCTGCCGCTACCTGCTAGTATGTACATAATGTGACCGATTTTCGAAATTTTATAATCTAAATTAGTCAAAAAAAAAAATTACAAAAATATGCTAAATCGATTTTGTTGCTGACATAGGACAAAGTGTTTTCTAGTTTCTTATATACTAAAAATTACGTTGTACATATATTAAAATTTATTTTTTATCGATGCATCTCGCAAAAACTACTGAACGTATTCGTATAGGACTTTGACTATTTGACGCGAAATCGTTTGTAGATGGTTATACACTATAATATAAAAAGTTTAAAAGTACGTATGTATGGATATTTGTCATATGGCTAGACGGATTGTAATCAAATTTTGCATACAGATATATTTTCCAATAGGATATATAATGAATAGAATAAGTTTAAATTATATTGTATAACAGGATTATGTTTCATTTAAAATAAATAAATAAATACCAGTAAAAATGGTAATCTGTTATCACTAACATCCATGGCCAAGGAAGGACCAAAATTGGCATTAAAACCGCTATTGGAATAACAGGACAGGGATCGAACCTGACGATGGAACCAGAATCGATATCAATGACAGGGCCGTAATTGGAAAAAGAATTGACAGCGAGAATGGCAAATGTCCAATGAGAAATGATTCATTCGATGCACACGCGAGCAAAATCTCGATCGTAAGGAAAAAACAATTATTACAGAATGTTAATTTAAGCTCAGAGTATCGGGAGGGTAACGTCTAGTGTTACATAAAATGAAAAGCCTACGTTTTAAGAAACGTCATAACCGGACAGCCGAGGAGCGCGATGCCCTTTCACGACTCACGGACGCCGTCATAGATTCTTCGGCGTCATACTTTATTTTCGACCTACAGCCGTCATATTCAAATATTCTGCCTGTTAATTATCAGCAACGTAATTAGAACAGTACCCACATTAAATTCTTTCGCGGACACGTCATCAAACAGTATACAGTAAGAATCACGGCACGGAAATAGCCGTGTCCCAAAATACCCCGGAAGACTGCGGTCTTCGGTGTACTCGTTAATATTAGGCGGTTCTCTCGGCCCGACTGCCGCGGCGTCGTTTACTGGCCGCCGGCGTGAGAACGAATGCGCACGCCGATCGGCCTCGCCTAGAACCGGGTATGAACGGCGCTGCGGGTCTGAGCACTCGGCCGAGAATCGAACCGACACCTCAAACTTCTCGAAGCGATCGCCGTACCAGTTACGCTACGTAAGTTTTCAAAGGCTACTTGTACCACCTATCTGAAAACGACGCAGCTTTTTAACGAATTCCACATAAAGTACTAATTACATAAAATGCACATTAATTAAATTCTTGTGACATTTTATTAAATATATTTCATAAATTCGAACACAGAAGATTTAGTAAGAACACAGCTTAGTATTATTAAACTAAGTTCAAAAACATTTTGCACTATTTATGTGTTCCTCCTAAAATATTAACTAAAAACATTACTAATTTGACATTATAAGTGAGGCGTGTTTACTATACACTCAAGATTTTATAAGTTATTTTATTATAAAACAATCCATAATGATTACTTCAGAATTCGGTTGGCGAGCGGGATAACGACAAAAAATTCCCGCTATTTTTGAAATTAAATTCTCTACTATATTTTTAAATGTGTTATAAATGTTATACACAAAATACTCAAAAATAGTAAATAAAATTATGTTAGAAAATGAATGTTTACATTACGGATGCATTTTCAAACTCGAAAAAGTGTACCAAGACTCTTTCAAATTTTATGAACCTGATCTTGATTTATTCGTTTAGGTATATCATATACATATATGATATATAGGTATAGGTATATCATATACAAAAAAAATATTATGATTACAAAAAATGACCCAACTATAAATTTATAAATTATTTAAATAAAACACTTCACTACGAATCATCCAGTTTTGCTCCTGTTTGCGGCATTCAATGCAGTTATTTTTTTGCTCTCAGCAGTTTACTAACATCCTTGGATAACTTTTGGAGGACGGTGAACGCTGGAACTTTATGTGAGCTGCTTATTTTCACTTCTCGATACGAGAGTCCCTAAGGCTGTGGGGACTAATTTTTTGGCTTATTATCATCAGGATCTACAAAAAAGGATCTATTATTATCACTAGGACCCAACTAACCTTTTTATTCAATGAATGTAAATTCTCTCGGTAAAAAACTCGGTCTAATTATTACTTATGAAAATCTCGATTCATTAGTGGTTCTACATTGTTGTAGCATTGTTAACTACGTATTAAAACGAGAGGTATTAATAATGTATTTTAAATTCAGGCTAAATTTTTTCTCATATACTTAAAACAAAAAAAAGTTTATAATAGCAGTTTAATTCAATTTTATGTTACGAGCTAAGTCAGATGCGGAAAAATATTTTCGTCATTGACGTACTTAATATTTTCAAATGCCAATTTAGGGATGTGATTTTTATCTCTTTTTCGAGGTTTTAAATTGTATATTAAAATAATTTTTAGAATTATTTCACAATTTTTGGCAAGAGATTATTTCTCAAAGTCACATAGCTTTACTCTGAGGCTCAGTGTAAAGATAGCATAGAGGGAGCACTAAAATAGCAACACACTCTTTTCTATTTTGTTTTTCATAAGGCATTAATAATGAACGAAAAACCGGATAAGAGCACATCGAACCACGCTCACTGTAGGGTTCCGAAGTCGTTACAACAAAGAAATGAAGTACAGGTAAAAAAAAAACTATGTTATTACATTTTTTTCCATGTTTCCTGCACAGAATTGTTACAAGCACTTTAGTCTCGCAGTTTTTTGGCAAAAATTCAAAAATGGTAAATTTGAACATGTACAAGATAATTTTCGTTGAAAGTATTTATTAAGCGTTACCTTTGTATTTTTAGGACAAACGGTTTAAAAAATAAAGAGAGAGAGGGCACATTTTCTGCTATTTTCGGAGCAATTATTTCCGAAAATATTCACTTAATCAAAAAATTACTTAAAAGCCTTTAAGTTTTAAAAGAGCTGTCAAAATATGTCATTCGTAGACGTTTGCTCAAAAAAAATTTATTAACTTCTGTTACATGTGTTCTGTGCCCCTCCCCTCTCTAAAAATATTTATATTTCTTATTTAGCGACCGAAATAATTAGCGGCTTATACAAGACACCCATACTATAAATTTCATCAATGAACATCTTATATTTTTTAAATAAAATGCCTTTGGCATACGGACGGACGGACGGATGGACATGGCGAAACTATAAAAGTTCGTTATTGCTATTTTGACTCGGAACTTTAAAAAGTTATGAAGTGAATTCCACTAAATGAAAAAAGGTTATTAGAATTTAGAAAATATATCATATCGAGGATTTCGGAACTGCAATGCACGATTTCAATGAGTTAAACAACTCAATTTTTCATATAATAAGACATGAATACGACAATATTTTTCAAACAAGAACTGTTCAAGTAAATGAGTCAACGTTATTCAGTGATTGGACAACAGAGGGAATACACAAAACTAAAAAGAGATAGTGTGATCTGTATGACGAATGGGCACGTAATAAAAGCAAGAGCTTGGCTGAGTATGTCAAATACTGCTAAAAACTCTCAACTTGTTTCCATCACGGCTACAACGAATTATATTAATTGTAAAAAAATTACCAAAAAATTAATGAAAACGAATTGAGTGTCATAAAGAAAAAAATTGGTAAAATTAAAGGTCGCGATCTTATCTTTCAACTTAAGTTAGAATTAAAAAAAAAAGACAGATATTGCCGAAACTTGTGAAACATTTTTACTGACATACCAATTTCGACTATGAAATCTCTCTTCCATTCTTACTGAATCATTATTGGAGGAAAATATTCCGCCTATTAGTATTATTTCAGAATTTAAATGCATAAATTCGGAAGACATTATTAAGGTATTAAGTGGTTAGAAATGAAAAAGACTGCTGATCTCTATGGTTTATCAGTTAAAATTGTAAACTCCACAGTTAATTGTATTGCTCTAAATTTGGTATTTATATTTAATAGCTACCTGGATGATGGAGTGTTACTCGATCTGATGAAACAACTTAAATTATTCCTTGTATTTAAATTAAGCACTATCAACTGTAGGCCTCTATCCATTTTATCGACATTTACTAAAATCTTTGAAAAATTGATCTTTAATTAACTATCATCATATTTTTATAGTAACATTTTAATGTACAGAAAACAGTACGGTTTCACGCGAGATCACTCGACAGTCAATATTAGCGTCGAACGTTTTCAACAAATTTTGGGAGCCTAAGGGCATGCATCAGACGTGGTAATAGTGTTTTATGATCTCTCCGAGGTGTTTGTTTATATTATGATCAGGAAGCTCCGTCGTTATGGGGCCTGGCACTCGATTTTCTGAAATAGTATTTGAGTAAAAGAATTCAGAGGGTTAGCGACATAAAATCGTCATGATTTTTGGTCCGCATAGCTGGTACCACAAGAATCGGTTCTTGACCCGTTTCTATTTTTAGTTTATATTAATTGTATGCTCCTGGACAGCTTGAGGTGTGTCAGTTGTGCGAGAGGACTCACTTCTTCTCGCTGACGCTCTTCCCAAAAGTCCAGGCGCCCGGCGTGTGATTGTCTAGTGCAGCGGTTCTCAAATTTTTCTGGTGATGGAACCCTTTTGGAAAGCAAAATCTTGACGGACCCTACAATAAAACAATAGTTTTTACAAGTGTATTCTTTATTAATAAGCATAATAAAAGTACAGTGTAACAGTTACTAATTATTACTTACTTTACCACATTATTAGAAGATATTAAAAAAGAAAAAATCTAACTAATGGGAGGTATGAAACTGTTTTTTATTTTTCATCAATTGGTTGATATCGGGTTTGATAGAAGATAGTTGAAGTCTCATATCAGTTTCGGCGTCCAGTCTATTGCGATATTTTGTTTTCGCACAGATATGTTGTTGGGAACGGGAGAAGAATATCCAGAGCCATTTTGTCAAGCATTGGATATTCATCACGGATTCTGCATCAAAAATCGTTGAGAGGCGTCGTTTTGAACAGTGACTCCATACTTGTGTCTGATGACATTTCTAAAAGAGATTCATATATCTCGTTTGACATACTTTCGGGCTTTTACAAGTTGAGTAAAAAAGGATTATGAATCCATGAATTAAGTTTCATTTTTGTATTCTGTTTTCTTAGGGAAAATACTTTTCAAAAGATGCTCGCATCGAAGTGAGATATTGGACCAGTTCTTCAAACACATCATCTTGAAACATTTCTAAGTCGTTATCGTTAACAAACTCACTGAGTGACGTAAAGCTTTCTATTTCTCTCTTACCAACGCCAATAATCTAACAATCTAATTTTCTTTTGAAGGCAGTTATTTTGTTACAGGCCCGGAACGCTGTTGTCTGTTTACCGCAATAATAAATTCAAGTCGTTCAGTTTTTGAAAGATATCCGCCATAAAAGACAATACTAACAACCAAGTTTTATCATACAAACGGTCTTTCAAATTAAAAGAAATATCTGCTGAAAGAAACATTCGTAACTCGGCTCTAAGTTCAAATAGCCTTGTTAAAGTTTTACCCCGAGACAGCCATCGCACTTCTGTATGGTGCAGCAGTGTTTAATGTTTGCTGCCAATTATGGCAGCAAACATTGTGTGAAGATTATTGTGTGAAGATTACTTCACACAATAATGAGAACAATCGGGATTGTAGTGGTCGTGATTTGATAGAATTAGTTATTTTTACTGCTTCATCCATAACTAATTTTAGATTTGACGGCATTTACTTCATCGCAAGTGCTTGTCTATGCAGAATACAATGGCTGGAACTACAATTAGGCGTTTTATTTTTTATTCGTGACACTGCTCCTGCTGTTTTACCTGTACAAATGACCCCTTAATCATTGCCTTGACCTCATCTGTACAAATGTCAATGCAACCGTTCCAATTGAGATTACTTTCTTCAAAAAATATGTTTATTTTATTAAAAATTTCTTCCCCGGTAGTGTTTGTGGGCAGCGCCGCAGCGGTGAACACATAACCATGTCTTCTTCAAAAGAACTTTCATATAGATATCTCACGATAACCAGGATAGCCAGACCAGCGACATCAGTTGACTCATCCATTTGCAAGGCGAATCGTGTTTTTTGTAGACGTGTAACTAGCTCTTGTTTGGCGTAGCTTGCCAGATCATGGATTCGCCGTGAAACAGTATCGTTTGATAGCGGCACAGTAGAAAGATGCTTTGCAGATTTTTCATCGAGCATACATTTTGTTATGTCTAACACACATGGCTTTATTAAATTTTCAGCGATAGTGTGCGCTTCACCTGCTTGTGCAATGCGATAGCTAACTAAATATGATGCCTCCGTGGTCTTTTCATTGATAGTTTGTGTTACATGCATCATATTTTTTTGAGTTTTCAATAACTGTTCTTTTTTACGAACAAAAAATTCTTTATTCTTGTCTTTAGACTCGGGATGTACAGTTTCTAAATGTCGTCGCAATTTGGCAGGTGCCATGGAACTATTAAGAAGCAGTTTACTACATAGCATGCAGAGAGGTGAGCCGTTGGAATCAACAAATCCGAAACTGATATATTCATCATACTTCCTTTTTTTCGTCTTTGATATCGTGGAGCTTGACGTCGTGGCATCATCGTCTGGATCGGTAATTGTTGTATTCTCCGCGCGTACTGCTTTTGAACATTCAGCGTCATTAGAATATGTTGCAACACGTTTAACGCCTTTAAGTCAAACTACTATTCTTCTTTATTAATAAGTAATGTTACACGTCAGGATGGTGAGGTCAAAATAATGCACAATCGTTACTGCGTATAAGAGACTAAGTTTAGTTCAAAGAAGAAATGTACAAAACTGATACAATCTGAATACAGCAGGCAGTAGAACAATAAACACTAGTTTCATATCACGTTTAAACTCCGCAATTTGCTAGCCAGCTTGTAAGTAGGTAGGTAGGAACTTATCTGTTCCTAATCGTCAATTGACTGGCGAGGCGCGACGCGCGATCGCCACTTTTATACTTAGTCCTAGACTTGATCTCAAACATTCTCGAAAATACTCGAGTAAAAATCGAGTTGTAAACAATCTCGACTTTATGTTTTTGGAGTTAGAGCCGAAAGTCGTTTGTTCACTCCCGCAAATTATATTTCATATGTAAAATAGGTAAATTCCATACCGGCCTCCATTTTTTTTAACTCTATCCGTCCGCGTGAACACTCGCATTCAACGACGACGGTAAATTACCACCTCCTCCACTCTTGACAGAACATTTTCATTTAAGTCCCACGTTGGATGATATCCAACCAATCGTTCCTAAATTACCATCATTGTAGTTAAGATTAGATCACCCGCATGTGAACAAACTGTGATCGACTTCTTGTCTAAATCATCGCTCGCTCGAATCCCGTTGAAATCCGTGACAAGTTCATCATTAGTAATCATATCTAACTTCAACCGCTATGCTAAGCTCATAATTATATACCCTGAGCACAATGTGTCAATTAATGCCCACGCCGCAATAAAATGACTCGCTGAATTCCGCACCGCGACTACTGCGGAAGGCAGGAGTACCGCATCCACCTCCCTGCTGGAGGTGGTGTCCGTACCATGGCCTAATTTCGTGGGGGTTAGGAAGGTGGAGATCGCATAAGGGGAATCACTAATGGCACGAATGGAGCCCCGGGGGTCCCAATCGTGCACCGCCGAGCCGGTCCTCGATCCCAATACCGCTCGTCTGGGTGATATCGAGGTCTGAGTTACCTTGACTTCACCCCCTGACTACTGCGTACTTCGCTTCGGGGCGAGTTGCTTTTCGGACGTGTGTCGCTAGTTCTCCTGCCCATGAGGTGCGCCGCTCCGTATTGATCCCTAGAAGAGCCCGCCGTCTGCCTTGTCCGCCTGGCCGAGGGTGCATTGAAACACAAGAAAAAATAGTGCAAAATCCTGTCACAGAATTTGCACGGCCCCACCTTATCACATATCCGCGTGAAATAACGTTCCGAGGCAAGTGTGACACAATATGTGCAATGTTACAAATGCTTTCTGATTATCAGGATTAAGGTTGTAGAATTGCCCGAATGAGATCATTAAATGACCGCCTTCTTCATAAAAGAGGCACTATTTTTGGTCCCACTCTGCCACATAAACCGGAGATGCTTTTGGTTTTGGGTTCGATTACCGCCACAGTAGTGGAAGAGTTTTATTCCTCCTACTGTCATTCGTCTGCTGGTCGAGTGTCACCTCACAACTAGCATTGCCATTCTGTTTTCGCACATCTCATGGAATGTTATCGAGGAGTCGACATTCCTTCTCGAGGAACCGCACGAGCTGGTCGAAGGTTGGCAGCACTCGAGGGTCGTTGCCGTACCTTTTCTCGAACCGTGTTTTTAACTCGGTGGGAAGTTTAACTGTCGCTATGTAGAAGAGTAGGTGGCATTTCCACTCTCGCACAGGAATTGCCAACCTCTCCAACGACTTAGCGGCCATTAGGAGAGCGTTGAGGAAGCCTACACTCAACCTATATTTAGCACCAACAACCCGAGATAAAGGAGTTCGCTAACTACCAAGTGTTCTCGTAACGACGCTGCAATAAATCCCGCGCGATATTCACTGATGTTCAAGTGCTGTAACAAACCTATCGGTTCCGCTAAAAAACAGGACAGCAAATATGCAAATTTATTAGCTGCCGTGAGTTCAGTCCGCGAATCGCCTAAGCTATCGAACGACAGCTAGTCCTGATCGCATCCGCTAAATTGAATCAGACTTAATGTCTGCAAGCGCGAAATTAAACCCCCTGCGTCCGCAGAGCTGGCCGAGCTCAGACCCGGCCCAGCTGTATATTCCGATTCCTTTCCGCATTCTAAATCATCGAAGGCCAGTTAAAACAAATCCGCTAATTCAAAAATTCGAAGAAAGTCCACATCCACCGCGGTCAGTATTGACTTATGCTTAGGCTTAGAATCATACAAGGTCGCTAACAATGCCCCGTATGCTTCCATACTTTGAAAAGTCATCGTAGCGCGCCCGCAATCTATTTTTATTTACCGAATTGACTAAGCACGCAGGACTGTCAAACGATGTCGCTTTGGTTTAAAAAATTGAAAATTTTTTTTAAAAGACAACTTTTATTACGTCTGGACATATACCAAAAGAAAAAAATTAAATTCAAGCTGTAGAAAAATATAAGACGTATTTTTGTGGCACCCCAAAATATTTTCCAAACTGTAGGTATAGGAAAATTAATATAAAACCCGCATAAACGCTTATTCAGTATAAAAAAAATATTTATTATATAAAAAGCAAAACAAACAATATGGTCGCCCATCCGCGGAATTCCGAGGATTCCTACTTAATGTATAATAAAGGGAAGAAAAATAGAAAAAAACGATTATTATGAAAAACGAAAAACAATAGTTTTGCCCGCACCACGCAATCCTATTCCGATGATCCCCAACAAAAAACAAAAAAATACCGCACTACGCTAATAATGCCCAAAAAGTATGTGACAAAAAATAATTAAACATTCCCTTATGTTAAATAATATTATGTGTAAAAAAACCATATATCCGAATAGAAATACATGTAAAGAACTAAACACTAAGATAGATATTAAAAGGAAAGTATTTCAAACAAAAAAAAAACCTAGAGAAATATCCCATAAGTTACGATATAAACTAATTCCTAATAAAAAATAAAATACTTTAAACAACAAGAAATACATAACTAAAACTTGTTATATTAATCACCTGCCATATATTTTGATATAGAATACCTATCTATGGAAAGGCCGCTTAACATAGTCCTAAGTCGTAACATTAAATGAAAAGAAATATGCCCGCATTATACTATATTAAACTAAATTAACCACTCGCTTTGTGTAAATTAAATTAAACAATAAAATATTTATAAAATGAAAACAAAATGTTATGTCACTCTTGACCGTTTACGTTTAAGTAGTCCTTAACGTTCAACGAGTTTCCACCTAAGTAAAATTACGTTTCAATATCAATATTGTTGATTTCGTGTTTTCATTTTATGTATGTATTTAGTACTTCAGAATTTCGATAACCAGCCTGAAGTTAGTTGTATATGGTTTAGGGCAGGTATAGGCAATCTTTGACATGTGAGCCAAACATTAGTACGCAAATACGTTCACGGGCCGCGTTCTAAAGTAGTGCATTTTAAAGTAGTGTTCATAATTTTTAACGATAGATATCCGACATGAAATAATACGACAATGTCATTATAATACTATTTAATAAAATAATAAAATGAAATGAAAAAAATTGGTACAACATTATAATTAAATCCTGAAATTTGGAATTACTACAACCTACGAAATTAAATAGCGACACCAAAATCAATGAGACACTTGAGCTTGAATTTGGGAAACTAATCCATTGATGTTTGGATTATTTCCACTGATACAAAGACGTAAAGAATTTTCCAAATTATTGTCAGTCGGCCCTGTACAATGTTTTGATTTATTAACTTTCATCATTGAAAAGAACTCTTTGTGTTTGTAAGTACTGTTAAACTTACAAAGTACTCTTTTTGTAAATTTTCTAAGCTGCGGAAAATGGTTTTCTTCAAGGTATTTTTTGTAGAAATCGCACAACTCCACGTCTTTAATTTAAAATTTTTGAAGTGAGTTTTTTTGAATCTCGATCAACTCCATTTGCAAGTGTATTGGAGCACTTTGTACATTACTTTTTGTTGGAGTAGCAAATAAATTGAAACAATCTTCCGTGTTTTTGAAATCGCTAAATCTGTTCCAAAACTGCTCCGACAGTAACTTGAGTTCTTAAGCGTAATGGGCATAAGTAATATTTTCAACTTAGAGAGCGTAGTGAAATGGTAACTGTTACCAGACAGCATCTGTGCTTCACACAAGCGGATTTTGTTCTTAAACGCTTTCAAATGATTGTACAAATCATTACTAACTGTCCTTGTTTTGAAGTTTCAAATTTAAATCATTCAAATAGCCTGTAAGGTCGACCAGAAATGCTAAGTCACATATCCATTTTGGATCACTGAATTCAGATAGTGATTTATTCTTTATTTGCATAAAATCTGCATCTCATTTCTAAGTTCGTAAAACCGTTTCAGCATTTTTTCTTTAATTAGCTATCTGACTTCACAATAATATTTCATCCAAAATCGCTTTCAACTGGCGATGGTTAAGCCCTCAGGATCAAATAAAATTGATGGTTTTTACTACCACATTTATATGTACCATTCTGAAGTGGAATTGACCTTTTGT
This sequence comes from Eumeta japonica, assembly GCA_005406025.1. Classification (NCBI taxonomy): domain Eukaryota; kingdom Metazoa; phylum Arthropoda; class Insecta; order Lepidoptera; family Psychidae; genus Eumeta; species Eumeta japonica. The sequence goes on along the minus strand of BGZK01000640.1, from coordinate 120,909 downwards.
TGGTGAATAATGCAATGAAGCACTATCAAATCATCTTTTTGCACGTTTAATTCAGTTGCTTTTTCATTCAAAATTCCTATGAAATCTTTATGTAAGCCGACCATAGAAGGTACACCGTCTATGTATATTCCAACTAATTTTGACCATGGTAAGCCAAAACTTGTGAATACCTTTTGAACTTCATTAAAAATGTGCTCTTCTGTAGCGGTTCCTTTTAGCGGCTGTGAAGCAAGCAATTCCGCAGTAACAGTGAACTCTTTATCAACACTTCGAATAAATATAGCAAATTGAGCTGTGTCAGACAAATCGATGCTCTTGTCTAATGCTATGGAAAATGATTCAAAACCAGCCATACGGTCAGTCAATGTTGTTTTATATTATTAGTCATCATTTTTATAGGTCGGACAATAGTTCATCTTGACAAACTGATTTTTTAAAATTCATTTTTCTTTTCAGGACACAAAACACTGCAAACTTTTAACATACAATCCTTGATAATTTTTCCTTCGGCAAATGGTTTCAATGACTGCCAATTTAGAACTAACTATAAAACTAGCTTTCACAACATTATCAAGTGGTGTTGTTTGTTTATGAAACATTTGCCAATTTTTTTCCAAATTTGCCATAAGGTTTTGGATTTTGTCTTTTCTTTCGTCTTTCGTCTTTCGTCTTTTGTCTTTTATCCTGTCAGTGAGTGCAGCATACGGTGCTTAGTTCAATAATGCCTCTTTATATTTAATTCTTTCTTCACTGAAATGGATTCTTTACACAGCAAACAAATAGGCTTACCATTATGCAAGATAAAAAAGAATTCTTCAGTCCAATTTTGTTGAAACTGGCGATCCTCTGCTTTTACTTTTCGTTTCTTTCCACCAGAGATCATTTTCGTTTACTTTTCGTTCGATAAACTTAATAACAAAATGTATTTAATACGCGCTCAAGATGCACACAAAGTCACAACGCAAATTGACGGTACTAGCAGTTCGCTAGGATATCGCTTATCGAAGTTATCCTCAAATAGAACTAAACTAAAGTTCAGGCCATACATCCGCTTATACAATCAAATTGAAGGAATGATCTAGAATCGTCTAGGATAGAACAATTGAGAAGCAATAATGTTTTGTTGCACTACCAGTGAAGCGGTAAACATCAAAGGCTTTGATGTTTGCCGCCTCACCCTTTGATGATCGCTGTCACTCGATCGATTTCGTGAGTATGAGTAAGTCGTGTAATATTTTTTTATTGGGTTTCTCAAAATGTCTCGCATGTCGAATCACATCTTACAGCGGGCCGGATGCGACCCGCGCGTCAATTGTTGCCCACATATAGTTTAGGGGAACAAATTACAATTATAAAAGGGAGAAACTGGCGTAATCTTTAATGAAATAAATTTCCTGATTTGATGTAAAAAAGCAAAGTGATAGTAATTTCTAGGTGATAGTAATTTCAATCCCATTAACTTTAGGTCTATATCTATATTACCAACATTAAGTAAACTTTTTAAAAGTTGATCTAAAATCAACTACTACATTTTTACAGTAATAATTTATTATCCAAAAAATAGTTTAGTTTCACATGGGATCGCTCAACAATCGTTGCTGGTGTCGAACTTGTTGAAAAAAATTTTAAAGTCTAGGAGTAGTCACAGAATGCGATAGAAGTATTACGTATATATTACGATTTCTCCAAAGGGTTTTATTGTCTAAATAACGAAATACTTGTAAATCAAGAAGCTGCACTATTATGGAGTTACGGACCGTGCATTCGACCTTCCGAAATCACATTTGAATAACAAAGTTCAAAAGATCGATGTCAATGATATGAGATTATCTATAAAAAGAATCAATCATCGGTTCGTTTCTGTTTTTAGATTATACTAAGTCTTACTTAGCTTTGTTAAGGATATTCATGAGATACAGTCGCAATCATACTATAAAGACAATAAGCATTGACTACCTTCGTATTAATATTCATTATTAATTCGTTAAATATTCGTTAAAAATCAAATAATTACATTACTTAAAAAATATAAAAATCAATAACAAACACAAGTTATTATTTAATAGAACGGTACTTGTGGTTATATGTAGTTAAGCACCTCTGCCGTTTTTTAGGAGATACGATATAATCGATTACCATGCGGAGGCGTTAGTCAACGATTAGACAATGAGTTTGGACTCATATGCGGTTGGCCGCATAGATTTAAAAATGTGTGTCGTGTATGTACGCGTACATGTGTACGACTCACATTCGCATCAAATCATTTATTATGCGTGAAATCTATCAGCACACGGACGCAATTTTAAATATTTTTTGAATAACCAACAAAATTAAACAATTTTGTAGTCTGAACGCTTTGTGCTTTTAAACAGCGTTTTGCAATTAATATCCCTGTTATTATCGTCGAACATCACAATCTCGATAACTTTATATTAATTGTATTATTCTGTCATCCAAGTAGTCTCGCATGTTTAGTTTCAGTTGTAAATTTGTGACGAAAATGTTTATTTATTAAAACTAAACAATAGTGTAAACGCATTTAATCAGTTTTCTCACGCAAATAAATTAAAATTTTGCAAGACGGCCGGCTGTTACCAAATATAGATTTGATTCAAAAAATGAAAAAATCAAATAGAAAATTCAATGGCAGATATTTTGAATGCTTAGTTTTATTTTTTAAATATTTAGTTGTTTTAAGCTATTGCATAGTTTTTATCGCGGGCTTTGAGCGCGGCGACCGAATCAAGAAATTCCGTAACGAAAATAAAACCTAACACCCCCCACTCCTCCTACCATGTAGCTCGGCCAAGCGTTCGCTTAACGTATATGTATATGGTACGACTTTACGAAGCTCGCACGGATCGAGACGAGCTGCTCTGAAATCGGACGAATACGTAAGCAGCTGCTTGTAAAAAAGTATATAGGTGTATAGGTATCTATCATATCTTTATATTGCCACACTCACCGCATGTGCCCCGTAAGTATACTTGTAGGTATATATGTATACATAGGTATACCTATGAACAACAGTGATAGCAGTTGCTGGTGAATAGCGATACGCATAAAATTTGTTTTTTCTTACTTAGATATCTAATGTGGCCAAAAAAGGCTCAACGACGACCGGCGGTAGAGCGCTTTTATAGGGTAAGTTTTTTTTAAATGTAAGCAATATTTGAAGCGTATATAGGATTTAGCTGTTTCATTACTATCATGGCTCAAATTGCTATGACCGGCACTACTGTTTGCAAATAATACCTCTTTATTATTCAAAATCATAATCAAGACAACAATTTGATTATGACGATGTGAACATTATTATCTCCTAAATTGAAAAACAGTTTACTATGAATAATTTACTTCTTAATAGGAAAAAAAAAAATGTGTTTTGTTCTCTTTTCCGAACATGAAGATGAATCTAGCACTATGTTAATAAGAAACGAGGAATTACAGCTTATTGATACTACTGTATTCCTGGGAGTTACTTTAGATAATAAATTTAAAGGTGATCCTCATATCGATTAATGAAAAGATTAGCTTTGCTTCATATGCAATTAAAATAATAAGGATTTTTTTGATATCCAAACCGTCTGATTAGTTTATTTTGGCTGTTTCCGTAGCTTGATGTCATATGGCATCCTGTTTTGGGGACATGCTGCGGATGTTCACAGTTTTCGTGTTACAAAAGTGAGCCGTTCTCTTGATTTTGTTTGAAGAAATTGAAATTTTAACTGTGGCACGGCAGTTTATATACGAAAATTTAATACATGTAAAAAAAATTTAAATTTATTTAATAATTTGAGTTCTAGAAATAAAAATAAACTGTATTTACATTTTAATCGACTACATAAGACCCCAAATTTATTTAAAGGGTTTTATATGCGCATATTCAGTAAGATTCCTGAGGACATCCAAAATTTACCCATGTACAAAATTAAGATCTTTACTAAGCAAATTCTCTGCAAAACATCGTTACAATCTCGGAATATTTAAAAGATAAATTGACATAACCAACTCATCTTCCTATAGATTTGTTCTTTTAATTTCCCGCTAAGAAAATTGAAAATTTTCTAAAATTTTCAGGAAGTTATTGGATACACCCCATTTTGTAAAAATCGAGTTCTCATCAGATCTCGACGTTCTGAGGGTCTAGGAAGCTTCCCTGACCATCCCTGAGATGATGTATGCCTGCATGGATGTGTGTGTGTGTGTGTGTGTGTGTGTGTGTGTGGATGTGTGGATGCATGTGAACCTCTTATAACTTTTAAACGGCTTGACCGAATCGAGCCCACTAGACGGCGTTCCAAAGAGTTTCACCAAACTTAGATTTCCTGAAAGTTTGGGTCGATTTGGACCGGTAGATTATGAACAATTTTCAAAAAACTAAGAAAAAAAATTTTAAAAATGGTTTTTTCAAAATAACTTTAAAATGGCTTGACCGATAAATTCCAAAATCTAACCAGTTCTTGACCCTGTAAAAACACGTTAATTGCCATGAACCGGATCAAAATCTGTTGATTCGTTTGTGAGAAATCGTTGTCGAAAGAAATCGAAACAAACCGTTTTTTTACTCAAAAAGTTGCGCCAAATCCCGCATATTTTCGAGTATTTTGAACTCGAAAATAGCGGGAAGTTTCAGGGTTGGCCTACAGGGTTAACCTATTTTTTTGTAATAGTTTTATACATGATTGTAATTCTATATAATTTTGGTTTCCAAAGAGCTAACTTCAAGTTTTTTGCTCGTTTTCTTAAATGGTAACTGCTCTGCGAACGAGTAGTAATAAAAACAAAGTGTAATTTTGATACTATAGATTCTTTAAATGTCATGACGTATTCTATGTGTTATTATAATAATGTAATCTACGAAATAATTTTTTTTCAATTTGACATAATCCTGGAAACCAGTAAAAACTGTACTTCTGTTGTAATATCTACTACTATGACCTTTTAAATTAAAAATATTTTTTTAACTTCACCTGATAGCTTATTAAATAAATACGTTCAAAATACTAAACAAATCACATTAAACTTTTTCTAATTTTTGTCACATTTAATTTACATTTCAGTGCCGATGACGTAGTCAATTTCAGATGTATTATCACTTGTTTGTTTGTTCCTGCACTTTTTAATTTATTATTTAACTGATATTTTTGTTCAAACCATGTTGATCATTTGATTTCCTTTTTATGATATAACAAATCACATATCTTTTTATCCCATTGAAATATTTTTGGCATTACATATATTTTTCAATATTGGGTTAGCTGAAATATTGAAATTTTTATTAAATAATTTTTCTAAGTTAGTTAATTAACAGATTATATAATAAAATTGAAGTAAATACTCCGACAATGTTATTTTCATCTATTTTTATGGCTACGTATATAAATAAATAATAAACAAGTTCTAATTCTAATACAACAAAGTTTCTCTAATATTTTATCTTTTGGTAGCTTGTAAAGATATCTATATATTACAATCATAGATGTATAAAAAAGAGATGTATAGTCCCGTACTATTTGGACGGTGAAAAATAGCTTAAAATGAACATTTTGTTATTGGAAGACAATAAGTACTATTTTTTTACAATTTACACGTACTGTTGTAAAACGAAACATCGGTGGAGTGGTTTAATATTATTTTAAATCTTTGTTATTGTTTTTTTTTGGTTGAATGTGTGAAAAGAATCACATTATATTTTTCTTCATAATAAAGCTTAATGTAGTAATAACCTAAGATGACAATTAATATGAACCTTTAATTACGTAATGTCGGTGAAAATATACATGAAAGAAATTGATAACTTTTAAAGTGTATACAATAGAGTATATAAATATAAAACTTTCTTATCATTATATAATAAAGTAAGATGACGATTAATTAAACAGAAACATATTTTGATGAACGTAATATTTTTATACAATTTGCTAAAAAGCATATTGAAATATAAATAAACAATTATTTATTGAACAGGTTTAATCTATTGTGTGATTTCTTTTTAGAGATGATTTTAAATTTGTATCAATATAAAACAATAATGAAAAAAATTAAAAAGACGATTCCATTAGCATAAGAACAGATAATCTATTGTTATGATGTTAAGCGACCGAATAATGTGACAATGCAAGAAATACGAGACAGGTGTTGCTTAGGTATATTTCTCTTAAGTCGGTTTGTATCTCGGCTTTTGAGGCTACTCTAAATGAAGAAATTCAAAATACTCATTGAATACTTATTATAATACGTGATTGAGCACCTATTACAAATAAACTAAATTTTGCTTATCGCAAATAAGAAATGCCTTCCTTTTTTATAGCTTTTTACGTGTTATTTTTGCATTTTTTAAACAGAATACTTTGACATCGTAACGGAAGGTAATACGATACTACACTGAATGCAATAAGTGTTAAACTGTCTGTTATAGCATTCATTTACTACGGCAGTTTTCAAGCGCGGGATTGTACATCTTCTCTCTTTTAAGGGTCAAGCTTACAATAGAAGAGATTCTTTTATTGTTTTGACAAAGGACCGCTTTGTTGTCTTAGTGCTGCCATCTGCTGACCATTATTTTGGAAAGCCTTCAGTTTAATCCAGATACATTGACAGTCAATCACAACGTAAATTCATATTTTGTTATCTGTCACTTTGATATCAAAATGAGATCAAAGTGGTTGTGATGATACGTTTGCTAGGCAATTTTTCGGAATTAATTCGCATTTTTATCGGCAAATTATTTTTTCAATTAATTGTACCGTGTGTGTTTGTAAACAAATTCTAAAATTTTTTAGAATGTTTCCCTTATCCTTTTTGCAAGATTGATTTACTGATTCTTAATGAATAACATTGGATATTTAAGAATCTTTTAAATATCACATAAAAATCTCACATCGTTGTGTTCTTAACGCTTGTGTTGATGTTGTTGTTAGACCTTACACAGGTCGTATGTTTTAGATATTTGTAAATTTATGTGAAATGTATTAGAAAATGTTATTGCACTCAGTTGTTATAACAAAAATATTATTTGAAATCATCATCGACAATGGCTCTCGGTGGTTCTTTTTTGAAAAACGCTACGATGTTGGAGCAGCTCTTGGAGGAAATAAATTTTCAGAGGACTAAAGAAATGAGACAACTGCTTAAAGATGGTGAGTGTTTACTTATTTTTAAATTTCTTATCATTACAATTTGATTGATTTATTTAATCTTACGGTCTTTATAAGATCAATATGAAGAATGAAGCTAGATTGTTTCCTATTTTAATATTATCCCTTGGGTCATCATTCAAGTAAAAAATATATAAGTATAGCTAAACATGCAAAACACATACCTATTCACTTAAAAAAGAAATCTATAAGCGCCTTTTAAAATTATGTTTCTCCTGTTTCTTGCACGTTATACTTTTTAGTTTCTTGCATATTTATATTTTTCAATATAAACCATTAACTATCTATTAATATCAACACTTAGGATATCCACTTATTTGTCACATATATTTATTAGACAGATTTTCTAATTTATTTTTTCAACATTTTTTTTAATTTGTTGTTCCAACTTATGATCTATAAAATTTAATGTCTATGTAAACCAATTATATATAGGTGCCTTAAGTTCCTATAAGAAATAGAATGTACGTTATTGTGATTTTTTTACTTTTTTTTACTACTGTGAAAATATGAAATATGTATTTTGTTAAAAAAAATGAAACAGCCTACTTATTCCTCTACTCATTTTTAAATCAATTTCAAATTCTTCAACCAAATACAAACTACTTCTTTAAGCTGCTAGACTTTTACTGTTGGACTTACACTTCCACTTTACAAAAATGTACTTAAATTCATTGCCAGAGATTCAACAATTATGCATTGTTACAAATAGAAAAGTATAAAACCAGACATGTCCTACGTAAAATCATCTGCCAGGCATAATTTCGTCATTAGCTTATAAAACTAAATATATTTGTTTTTATTTACATTTTTCACTATAATTTGGTTCAAACTTTTTGAGTATTAAAATAATATGCCTATAACTAAGAGATAATTCAGTAAAGTGGCATTATGTGTTTACTGATGTATATTTGCATGATATAGAACAAGACCAGTTTTTATTAATGTATTAAGATGTATAAGTTATAAATGAATTTTAATATATGTTGTTATGTCAAATTTTCAATCACCCAATTATTGAGGGATACACTTCCAAACTCTTAATTATTTCAGATTAGGGAGCCTGAACCTAAAACCCTTCATGCTGGCTCAGTATGGGTTAGAAACTGCTGCTAAATACCATTGTCACCATTGTGACCACAACATCTGAGTTCAACAGCTTAACATATTCTCCGAGACACAGAGTAAAGGATTTAATTTGACTTAATTTAAAAACTCATTGATCAATATGCTGTTGATTAGAATCAAACTTAGTACCTTCCAGTTCCAAGGTGATCCTCTTAACCACTAAATCATTAGTACTCTGTTATTACATCTCTTAGAATTGTTGTGTGTCTAAGTAATTACTTCGTATTAAGTGTATTCTATTAAATACTTTATTAAAAAATTATAAATAATAGAGTCACACATGAAAGACATATATCTTAATAAAATATATCTACTTGGTTTAAATATATCTGTTATAGAGGATAATAATGATAAAAGCGATTTATTAACATTTGTGTGAATATTAACATGAAACCATGGGTTTCCCTTTGTTTACATTTCCATTCTCAGCATTGATGCTGACCATATCCTGAGTTACTCTTTTCCAAGAATTCCATTCGTATTCCAACCCCAACCTGATTTCTTTTTGACTTGAACTTTATGTTAACTTATACAACGCACAAGTGTAAGTGCAATATAAACTAACATACAAGACACATTATTTTATTTTTAATGCAATGTGTAATATCATTTTTAATTGATGAAAATAAATTGATCTTTTTATTTAAATTATATGTTAAATATTGAAAATATAAAGTTTATTTTGTAGATATTTTTCATGTCTCTGAATTACATTATTCCTTATTTTTATTTATAAATTCACACCTATTTTCCAGAAGGAATGGCAGAGATGACAGATCTGCACATGATTATAATCTTTGCATACCTCTCTTGCTTCATTGAAATACATCAACCATTACATACGAGAAGTTTTCGTGCACACATATACACAAAGGTTCCTAATGTGTTTATGATTTTTTATGATTGATGAAATTTCAAATACAGTTTATTTTTATTTCTAATATTGAGTTTAGGTTGATTACTATTTTTAGGACTTATTTAAATTTCTTTTTGACTTATATTTTGTCATATATAATCTGTGGTGCCAAGTTTAAGATACTTATTTCTTTAGGTACCTTAGATACCTATGACAATAAAAGGGCACATGAAAGGTTCACATGTTGTGTAGTACTATAGTCGCTAAACAAATAATAAAACTAAATTTAAATTAAAAGAGGCCGCCATTTAAGTAACATGTTTTTTTCTGTGTTTACTGCTTGATTTTGGTAATGGCAATAAGTAAACACTTAAAATCTTCACACAGTCCTTATAGTCACTATAACAACAATAAAATAAGATAAAGTTAAAAATTAAAAAGGGTCACCATAAACTAAACATGTTGTTATCAGAATTTTTTGTAAAATTTATATATTTCGTCTTGTTTTTCATTAATTACTTTTAAAAAGGATGCACTGTTCAATACTGTATGAGGGCACGGAACCCTTCATGTATGAGTCTGACTCACACTAGGTCGGTGTTTATTAAGTGTATACAGCAGAGCTAAGCTTTTCCATGGATTTGATTTGATTTTCCACAGATCAGATTACTAATATTTACTCTAGTTACTACTAGTAGATTACCAAGATACTCTAAAACCCAAGTGAAGACTGTGATTTAGAGTAGTGGCCTGAGATACCAAAGTACCAACAGGGTTTAGACATTTTTCTGTGAAGGCTGGTATAGTTCTAAAAAATTACAATATCTGTTTGTTTTTTGCATGGCTATTTTATTCACTATCTGTAAATTTGAGCATCCTTTTAAGTGTCAGGTTCTTGAATGAGTTACAAAAATAATGTGAACTTACCATTTATACAAGTATAGTTTATGGAAATGAAACTTTTTTGTAGTAGGTTTGTGTAGATTATTATAATTTTTTTTTTATTGTGATATTTGAAAATTATTTGTCGGCATTACTATAAATTACATGAAGAGCATATTTATGCCATGACTTTTCACCATTTTTGCTATGGCTTAAGTCCACAGCTGTGGTAGAGCCATACCGTGGCCAAGTTGGTTGCAACACCAAAGTAGGCTGGTTCGACTGGTGAAATACTACTCTCAGAATACAGACGTGAAATACCAGCTTATGCTATTGCATTTCGTGCAGTGAGTGAGAGTTTCGGTAGCTTGCTTCCTCTCTCCACCTTCCATGAACTCGATTTTTCTCCATTAGATATATTATTTCCTCCAGAGAGGGCCGGCAATGCACTAGTAACTCTTGAGTTGCGAGTATCCATGGGCGGCAGTGACCATCTATTTTTTGATGGCTCGCTGGCTCATTTGCTCCTCACTATACTATAAATAAAACTGAGATTGAAGTAATTAGAAGTTGTTGGGATGGCCTACAGGGTCAAACATCTTACAAATTTTCGGGCTAGAAAAACTCAGACCATATTTGTAACTCAAGAAGCTCAAAGATATATTGATAGATATCACAGTGGAAACTTTTATAGAGGGCCTCAGTGTCAACCGTTTTACAAGTGATCATGTTTTATACCAATTTAATGTTTACTGACAGGAAGGGTTTCTTAAACTAATTGATTTTTTTTCATTTTTTTCCATTAAATCTTTATCCAAACCTGACGGAATCAATCTTCATTAAATTCTCTGTGCAATGGTATGCAAATTTCCCATTATCATCTGCTAACAAATGTACAGTGGTAGAAATAGTCACTAACAAGAGGTGAAAAAAAAATCTATTGCAATCAATTGCTACGCATTATGAGTTGCACAATAGTATTTTTTTTTAATAAATTTTAAATCTTGAACTTGTAGTTTAAAAAAATAAATATAAATATCAAAAGTTAGATAAAGTTTTAAAAAAATATATTTATGAGCTCATACAGCTTGGAGAATTATTATAATTGAAGTTTTAAGCTTAAGAGCTCAATAATTTATTGCTAGGTATATTTTAAAATGCTTTAATCTTGATGGTAGTAAGAAGTTACAAATATAACCTGCAAGGTCAACCATCTTAAAAATTTTTGAGCTTTAATTGCTCAAGAACTTATTGAACCTTATGAAGTCAACATGCCCAAAAACACATATAAATATAATAACCGGAAATTTTAGGAATACTTTACAGGGGCAACCATTTTTTAGTTTTTTTATTTCTGAAAATTAAAGATACACTTAGAGGTGTGTCTTATATGCTCCAAAGTGGCACGTATGTGTTCCAAGAGGCCATTGAAAACCTCCTTAAGGAATATTGGGCCAACTATTTTTTACAGTGGTACCAAAGGATACAAAAGTGTGTAAATGGTAAGGCAATATATTTTGAGAAATAATAAACATATGCTATACCTAATATAGGGTCTTATTAATGAGAATCTAGAATTTTTCAATATCACCAACATATAGTTGAATATGTGCAGCATAGACAAGAACAAAATGTCATAATAGTCATGTCAGATTGTTAAATACTCCACCGCTGAAGCATATCTTCTGACAGCTTACTGTACTTGTTTACAAACTTTGAACTTTGAGTCCACCAACTTTCAATTGTACAAAAGAAAACTAATAGGCAGTCATTGGGAACTCTCGACAGAAATTAAAACTTAAAACTATGAAATGATAGTGGTTCTTGTGGGATGTTTCAAATCAATTGTAGCAACAAAAATTAAAATATTACCATTTGTAAATTAAAATCATTAACATTAGTCTGATTTTCACGTCTATTGGCACTCTAAGCAACAATGATTTATTTTTATATGGTTTATTTTAATCAAATTAAGCTTTGAAATAAAAATTGGGCATTGTAATAAATATTGATGTGCATATTAAGGTTTGAATAGCAAAATTATAGCCTTTTAATTTAAACCAAACAACCATATTATTCCATTTGAAATAAATTTAATATAATTTTTACTCTTAAAAAAGAGTTTTCAGGTATATTATAAGGTATGGAATTGTTCAATGTGTATAAAAAAGTTTTCGCATATCGTATAAGGTCAGTGAAAAATTTAAGATAAGATATCTTAAATACAAATTTAAGATAATTTTTCATCATGTTTTTACATTTAATTATAGTATATATATTCCATTATGTTGGACAACTTGTTACTATTTTAAAAGTAGTGACATATCCTATTGCTGTATAAATTTTGGGACTTCTAATCAAAAAACTGCAACAGGGTAGTTTTGACAGTTCCCTTTCGATGTTAACCTAACACTACCTAAAGAACTCTGTTAAGACCGAAATAGGTGAAAATCTGAGGGTGCAAAGTCAGGGCTATATGGTGGATGTATTAACACTTCCCAAACAAACTTTTATTATTTACTGAGTGGCTAAGGATGTGTTTGGTTTGGCATTATCATGATGAAAAACCACACCCTTTCTGTTGATCAACACCAATTGTTTTTAAGGTTCCATACCTCAAAAGGAAAAAACGGAACCCTTGTAGGACCACTCTGTTGTCCATCTGTCTGTCAAACCCCATTTTTTCAGGAACACGTGGAAGTATGAAGCTGAAATTCATATCAAATACTTAGGTCTACTTCCCTTGGAGTTGTGAAAAAATCAAACTTCTGAGCCAACTCAACCAAAAGATACAGCCGTTTATGTCACAAATTTCCGACACTCACAAGGGAATTAAAACCTACAGGGTACTTGCCGTGAACTCAGAATCTTGAAATTTGCTACGAAGCAGTGTCTTATAGCACAGATAAAAGCAAAATTGCGAAAACCATAAATTTTTAGTTTCATCATATATGTAATAAAAATATTATTAATAATTTTAAACTTACTACACCTTTCCTCATGAACACGTAGAGGTATTAAATTGAAATTCATATCAACTACTCAGGTTTATACCTTTAATCTGTAACAAAATCAAACTTCCATATCAACACAATCAAAAGAAACAGCAATTTATTCCACATATTTTGAAACTCGCAACTACTCGCAAGGGAATCAAAACCTAAAGGGTACTTTCAGTCGACTTAAAATCTTAAAATTTGGCATTAAGCAACGTTTTATAGCATATATAAAGGGAAAAATGCGAAAACCGTAAATTTTTAGTTACATCATATTACGTATTTTTTTTATAATAATTTTAAATTTATTACCCTTTTCATTATGAACGCGTAGAGTTATCAATTCGAAATTCATATCAAATACTAAGGTCTACTTGCCTTTAAACTGTGAAATAAAAATTGTATTAAAATATAATTGTAGTTACCGCATTGACCTTGACTTATTTCTATGTATGGGGAGGGCACAACATTGTATCGCGTATGTACGTCGCAGTATTAAGGATGCCGTGACGGATGATCATGTGAAAGATATTATTTAAATAACCCAGGCTCTGCAAAGGGCCATTGTGAATGCTTGCATTTTAAAATGTTTAATGTCAGAGTGATAACTGTATATAGGTCACCACAATGTCAAATTAATGTTGCAATAAAATGCATAAATACAAAAATATACGCAGCAACCTCATTAAAATTATTCATAAATTTTTCAGTCACCGTTTACAGATCTGGTTCAAATTTAATAATAATTTTTTTTTTAATACGATTTCTAAACAGTGACTAAAAAACTTTGTAAATAAATAACTTTGATAAAAGAACTGTTACTGAACTAGCAAGACTGCCGCTAGGCTAGTGTAGGTTTTTCAGTTGTATTATAATATAAATTATGTGTGTCGACATAAGATAAAGGATAACTGAAACGATAAAAAGATCTTGGTCTTAAATTTCTGCTCCTCCAGCTTTCCACGTAGTAATGATGTGGATTTCATTTTGCAATAAAAATACCATGACTATGACTCGATTGTCGTGATGGGTGAACTTTTACTTATACACAGGTTTGTACGGAACCCTCGGTGCGCGAGTCCGACTCGCACTTGGCTGGCTTTTTTTCTCCACTTCTTGCTTGAGTCTCATCAGCTGTTGGCAGTAGAAATTCGAATCGATGGTGTTTCTCGACGGTAAAATCTCATAATGAATAATCCCCGTCCAATCCCGCCATGCACATAGCATGAACTCATTGAAAGTTAATCCGAGTTACGCTATAGTTTATGGAGCTTGCTTGCTTCTTTGACCATGATCTTTTTCGGACTTTTATATCGTAGGTAATTCATTTTTCATCATCAGTGATCAATTTTTTCGAAAATGGCCCTGTTTTATTACTTTTCAATAGAGAATCGCAAATGAGTACACAATTCATTACATTTCTTTCAGTGAGCTTGTGTGGAACCCAAGTATCGAGCTTTTTTGTGTATTCACTTTTTTTCAAAATGGTCAAAACTTCTGTAGTCAATCCCTAGCTTTTCAGCTATGTCATAAAAACTTATATGCCTATCTTGGTGTACTTTTTCCAAATTGGCTTCAATATAATCAATAATAGATCGACCAGAACGAGGTTCATCTTTGATAACAAAGTTACGCGACTGACTTTTTATAGATTTATAAGATACTAAAAAACTTTTTCCCTGACCTCTTAATATTAGTTAGTATATCAGAGATGTTGTGACGTGATAACGAGAACTCAAGGTTTTACCAATCGCCTACACGTCTATACAAGTTTTTCACTTAAAATAAATAAATGTAATATATACACTAGTATGAGCCTAACAACAGTTCCCTGCTTTCTGATTCCTTTTACATTCCATCCAGTGCCCAATTTTCAAAAGATTTACTTCCTTGCTAAATAGTAGGATCGTGGGGAGTGATCGTTTTGACAAGTTGATATATCATCTCTCTGGAAAGTTATATCTCCCCACAATTAAGGGATTGGACCATCCTTCATGCTAGCCCAGTGCGGGTGCAGCTGTTGAGCAGCTGTTGACGACCGTTGTTACCGATGTGGTGCAAACTATCGATCGGTCCATCCGAGATGTAGACCTAATTATCTGAATATTTTTAATTGATTATAAAAAAAAAGTATTAATTACTGTTCCTTTTAATGGCGAAGTGAGGTTGAATACTGCTTCACATAAATATTAATTTAATGTGACTGCATCCCAAACGCAACGTGTGACGTTGGGATGCGCTTTGTGCGCTGCACAGGGGCGCCGGCCTCGACCCGACGTCGCTGGCGTTGTGGTCCATATTAAAAATTGTACTCAAATTATGCGTCATGTCAAGAAGTAACATGGGAGCGGGACATATTTTCTGTACCAAAACAGTATAATTTTTTTGCCCTTTCTACTCTAAAGATTTGAATGCGGACTTGAGTATGCTTTACTGATATGAATGTTTTATTCGTAGACATAGTCCATGCGGAAATCGTTGACATACCGCCACATCTATGTTATTAAAACAATAAAACTTATATGTAAAATTTAACTTTGCTTCGTATTGGTGAATGAAAAATAGAAATATTGTAGTCGGAATTCCGCATCCAAGGTTCTGCCATCAAACGAAAACGAAGCGAAATTTTAAATCGTAGTAAATTGTAATCAAACAAATATCACATCACTTCTAGAATTCTAAAATTGAATCTAAAATAATATCGATACGTACATACATTATATTTCAATAATATGTATTTGTCCTACTAAAACTCACATGCTTGCTATATGAGCCAGTATTTAGGTTGTTACTGTTAAACACAAAAGTTATGGAGATCTAAATGGAGTTCTAATTTTCAGTCTATCTGCTTCTAAATCTTTTACTGTGTTTTTTTCAGATTTTTAAAATACAAGTTCTAAATGTAGAGGGAAGAAGGCACAAAGTTAACAATTGTGGCACCTAAAGAATTCAAAATATGCACCTGAAAAACAAAATACTCAAGATTTAACGTCTTTTCCACCAACTTCTTTTGAATAAACTTTAAAAAAAAAAGTCATTTTTACAATCAATTTTGCATTTCATGTCTTCCTTTAATGTATGTTAGCCCAATTGTCTGTTAAAAAGCTGTGAAACGCAAAATTAATTTTAAATGGGACTTGTACGTGTCAGTTTAAAAGGAGATGGTGGAAAAGGCCCTTGGTGCATTTTTAAAAGCCATTTAATGACACTCCACACAATGCAGTATATGAGAAAAAATGTTCCTGAATTTAATGTATATTAAGCAACCCCTAATTGTTTTATGTATATCGTAATTGAATTACAAAATGGTATGGGGGTTCACAAAACAGATTTTTTAGACTATGAGTAATTCACCTTTTCCTATGTATGCAAAAAAGGGGACATACAATAAAATTAAAATGATTTTTAAATTCTGTACCTTAAATGAAAAAGCGTGATCTTATAAGATTACTGTCATGTCTGTCCGCCTGTCATAGATTTTTTTTATGATTAAATCATAAATTAACCGAGACTGACGTATAAATGGCAGTTTTTATCGACAGCATTTTGCGGTATGTTACTATAGAATATTTTCGTCCCTGATGAATATTGACTCGAAAACCTAATTGTTCGAGCCCGACTCCCTCTTGTCAGATTTTATTAAATATTTTATCACAGTTTATGTTATATTTTAAATGTAATAATTTGAGCTCCCTCGATATTAATGAATGACAAGTGAGACGTGTTCACTATCCAAGAAACTCATTGCAATATACCTAATAATAAAGTTAAAAATTTGTGTAAAGATACTACCACAACCTATGTGAAAGTTGTAATTGCTGGTGTTGTGTATATAGTTATATGTAACATTGTATATACGGATACCACTTGAAATTTAAAGATACATACTAGGTAAGTATAAAAGAGTGAGCGGTCAGCGCGTTAACTTCAAGCAAAAAGATACTGGGTTTGAATTTTGACTACAGCCAACCAAAGATGTTTGAACTTAAATTGTTCGCTCATTGCCTTACACGTTCAGCCGTCACTCCCGGTCGTTATCACCCCAGCGGCAATTATATATAGTCTATTCTGCAGGCTATAGTTTATAACCTACAGTCTACTCTATAGACTATAGTCTATCGGTTATAGTCTATAGACTATAGTCTACCGGTTATAGTCTATAGGCTATACTGTACTTTATAGGTTCTATAGTCTATAGGGTACAGTATCCTTTATATCCTGCATCTACTCTATAGGCCATAATATACTCCATAGGCTATAGCCTATTGTGGCAGCCTCTGACCTGCATTGAACCACCGTGAAAGGAGTGGAGTACAAGGCTAAAAGAAAACATTGTAATAGAGCATGCTCCTGCAGTGCAATAATAGAAACCTGACATGACCACCAAAAAATCCTTTAAACGTTATGTGAGAAAATAGTTGTTAATTATTGTAGAACTTTTGTGGCCATACCATTGAAACAGAGAATTTTACATTTGCTTTATTTTACGATTTGGCTAATTTTACAATTAGCTTTAAAATTTAGGGAAGAATAAGATTAACCTGTATGCGTACTGAATGAATGTAAATCGACTTGCGTACGTATAACCTATGGGCTGTTGACATGGGTATTCGGTAGGATCATCAACATTCCCTAAATTGTAAATCTTGTTAATGTCAGTTTTAATATAAGATCAAGGAAAAAGTTTTTTTCGTATATTGTATACTAACTCAAGATATTTTTTCATCATATTTTATTTAAAATTAATTATAATACGTATATCCCATTTTGTTCAACAACTTATAGCCATTGAGTAGGTAGTAACATATTCCCATTGCTGTAGAAATTTTAGGAATTCTGATCAACAGTCTGCGACAAGTAGTTTTGACAGCCCTCTCTTTATTTGAACCTAACACTACCTAAAGAATTCTGAAGAGACCGAAACAGGTGAAAATATGAAATGTCACAATTTTTTTTTCGCGCCTTGTGTCGCATTTTCCCTATTCTCTAATAAAACTTCAAAATGTATCAAACTTCGAATTTCTATGTTAGATTCACTCGTTTTCGTGGACAGAAAAACAATAGAAACATGGCGGGACACCGTTTTTACTTTATATTGGAGTTTACTCCTTAAGAATCGATTTTCATATAAGGCGCCCGGCATGAGAAAAATTTGAGGAGTAAAATCTACTGATAAATCCGCGTTACGTTTTTGGTGCGCAACTTATTGGCGCACCTTTCACTTTTCAATCGCGTGTATGTGTGTACTTGTATACTTGTCTGTATACTTGTGTGTAGCCAACGCAGCGAGGCAGCTGACGCATATATTGTGTGTATACCTATATATATTATAAAAGTATACTGTTCAACGTTTACAAACGATATATATGTAGTGTATCAGTTATACAATTCTAATACGGATCGTCACCACTGTTTTGTTTGTGTTTTAAAGTGTTCTTTTACAATGTAAATATTTATTATTAACATTTGATTTATTACTATTATTATTAATAATTACTATTATTATCGTGAATTTTTATTTGCATTATTATTATATTTGGTGAAGTGCAATTGATATAAATTATGGAAGAAAGTGGTGTAGATAATAATGCTGGAATATCAAATGAACACGTGGTTGCTCGGTAGGTTATAATTTTTCAAGGTTATTATAATAATTTATTTAATGAATTATTATTATAACGTAAATAATTTTAATTAATAATAAGACAATATTATCAAAATAATTTTAAATACTTCTTGATAATATTTTCATAATTTTAATTACAATAAATCTTCGTCTTTTTACTTAAAATTAAAAATACAAAATAATTGTAGATAGGTTAAAAAATTTCTTCTCTAATGGTTTTTCTTAAATTATTGGTAAAAACAAAAATTTATTCAAAATACTTTCCATAATATTTTAATAATTGTAGTTATAATAAATCTTCGTTTTTTTACTAAAAATGAAAAATGAAATAATTGTAGTAGATAAGCTAAAAAAAAATTATCTTTAATCTTTTTCTTAAATAAACTCTTTTTGCGTATGTTTAGACAATCGTACTTAAGGAGTAAACTCCAGTCGTGCGTCGGAGCTGACACACATTTTTTTTTAAATGTCATAATTGGATGGTATCAAAACTAGCCAGATGGAAACAGCGGAACCAAAGAGATTTTGCCTCAACTTTTAACTTATAAAATACTAAAAATTTTTGTCCTTGACCTAACATATTACGTATTTAAAAAAGGGAATAATCTGTATGTGGTTACGAACCTAAATTCAAACTTCTACATCCACGTAATCAAACGTTTGCCATTTCGTCGTATATTTTGATACTCGCAAACTTCTTTCCGTTCGCATTGAATCATGAAATTTGGTAAAAGGCAAGGTCTCGTAAAGGGAACAAATCCGAAAATCGAACGAATACGATGTAGATGTAAGGTACAACATTTTTATTAAAGTCCCGCCATGAAAATTTAAGATGTTCGCTAAATGCGAAAAGTTGCATTTCTTTTTGTGAAAAATGAAAGAAAACCATGTATTTAAGGAACTCTCTCTAGACGTAAGTCCTAATCATCCTCGTTCTTTTAATAAGCGATATGCATTTGTCTAACAAATTATAGTTTAAAAAAATATAAATTTAGTGTTTGAAAGTATGTGCATATTCACATGTGCTCACGATGAATTTAAGGAACATTGCTTGTCAAATCTTACGTTTAATTTTACAATTACCGTATTCATATTTTGGTATAACTTGCCGATAGTACGTACATTATACTTCGAGTGTTACAAAACTATACAATGGATTTTCAAATCTTTATGAAATGCTAGGAACGTGATGAACAATTCCATCCTAAATAGTACCAATATTATGTATGTATTACAAGTACAGTTTAATTAGAAACCTAAACCCTCGCTTAGCAGCGCCATTTTGACGAGAATATTTTAACTGGATATAAAATGTTGAATATAAAACTGTAATAACGCTAGATATTATGTTGAAAAATTGTTGTAAAATAAAGATTATTTTAAAAAATAAAAAAAATATTAGTGCCATCTCTATGTTACATTGGAGATCTAGTCAGCTGTATGCTAATGTACATGTTGGTATAGATTATTGTAAAGCGCCATCTGTTATTTATTTGTGTTACTCTTCGTGGAACTAAGTGGTTTCTTCTTATTTTTTTTACGAAATAGCGTCATCTGTTATCTACTGTACGAACAAATTTTCATATGAGTAATCTTATTTTTAAATAGTAGTGCATTTATTATTAGATAGCGCTTTAAAGGAATGCTGCATTTGTACCTATAAATTATTAATAAATTTTAAGTTCAAAATATTCTTATTTCATAATAAAATAAGTAATTACACTTGAAATGCATCATAATTTTTTTGCGAATTCACTCTTTACCACTCGTCCGGAAGGCATTTTTCATTGTCTTTTTACGTACAAATCATATTTGCACACTAGCAGTTCCTTACACATTTAGAAATCGGAGTGTATTGTAAAATTTATTGATTTCTATGTTTATATCGTTATAAAATTATAAAAGTTGAAACTTTTGTTATTTCTTCTATATATGGCGGTTTTATCGTTGCCAATTTCATAGATAAAATAAAACGAAAGCTTTGCATTTTTCCAAACTCTTCGGCTATAGCAGCTCCCCCCCCCCTCCGTACACCCGGTACCTTGTTATGCGCACCTAATGTTTCATGTAAATATCTAATATCTTCATGTAATGGTGTAGAACGAAACAAGCGTGAGAGATCCAACTTTAGTTTCTAATTTGCTCCAGTGCCCACGGCTATCTTGTAAATAGCACCAGCGGCTAGTGCATGTTTGTGAAAAGCAAATAGATGTATGTGTGAAGTGTTACCTACCTATTGTATTTTGCTGTCAGAACTCCTTTAAGACTTCTAACTAGGATTGTAATACACAGACACACGCACACACACACGCACGCGCGCGCGCACACACACACACACACACACACACACGCGCGCGCGCGCGCGCGCACGCGCGCACACACACATATATATGTATACTATAACAGGAATATAGACCAAGTGATAGTGTTGCCATTGAATCGGAAGTTAACAGGTTTGGATTTGTGACCACAGTAGGTAAATTGACCAATGACTTTTGTCATGGACAGATTCAACTGTCGTGATCAAGAATCAAACCGAATGACTGAATGAAATTTAATCACTCGCTTCATGCTTTAGTGAACACTTTAAGCATTTCCGATGTTGTCATCATTTTGATGATATCAGTTCTTAGCAGTCCCTGATATGCACTGGGCCAACGGGGAAACTTGACGTCCAGGCCTTCTCAATCACAAATAAAAAAAGTGTGGGAATGTCTTAACAGTGCTGTAATAGAAAACCTAACAAACAACTACATATTTTTCCCTACAATATTTTTAATAAGTAAATGTATTTCACAGTTTCACCTACCCACACATTAAAAAATGTGAGTATAAGTTAAAATGATCTACCAATAAACAAACATTGAAAGTCAGCATTGACAAATACCTGAATGATGCTATAAGGATGCAATACTTTCTCTTAAAAATAAAATGAAAATATCCTTAAGGAACCAAGGAGTTCTCTATTTAGAACATTCACATACCTAGTATGATTTTTGTGAATATTATGAGTTTTGAACAATTATACAAATCAATGTACTTGAGGAAACTAAATGGAAATTGAAGTAATGCATTTCCAGTTCTATTCCAGTCAGTAAGAAAGCTTAAATGTTAGAAACAAATAAAATGACGTTTGAATTGACATATATTATACATAGGTACTCATTTTAATAATCCAGTAATTGATTTTTTTTTATGATCTTCTTATTTGCCTTTATTGTATTCTTTATTAGTACTATACATCATATTTCTAACCTACAGATATATGTTACAGCAATTCAAAAATAATACATTCTCATGAATATTGTGGCGATCTGTGCATACACAAGGGGATTAAATTAGAGTAGGTAATGCTTTTAAAATTTTGTATGTTTCAATACATTCAAGGTTATTTCGAAACATTGTTTTTCCATTCGGGATTGTTGAGGATGTGTTCTTACAATGACCATCCAAAAAATGAATAGGAAGTCGAAATCGCTATGGACACCCAATCGGGCAAATGAACTATTAGATCAGTGGTGTGCATTAAAAAAAGAATAATGAAAATGGCATTGAAATATATGTGAATCCCAACACTACAACCTAAGATATTTGCTCTGTCTCTAATCGTATCAACTGGATATAGCGTTTTTCATGCACTTCCTCCATTCATTCATATTATCAGATCATACCCTGGTCAATTACTAACATAAAATCAACACTTTAAAGTAATCTTGAATAAATCTACAAATGCTTAAACCCAATGTGTGTTTGAAACAACATATGTAAAGAGAAGGAATTGTATTGTGTTGGTAATTACGTCCCTTTAATTTAGATAATTTATCAACTATATGAAAGGGATTTTTAGATAATTATAGTTATCTTATTACTTGCTAGTGATGGCAGGTGATGTTCTTGAACTAAAGAAAACTCGTTTCTACGAAACACATTTAATGATTTTTTTTAATTACAACAGCATGGGCTATAAACATTAGTTTGTGTACTTGTATCATTATTTTAGTTTGTCCACAACAAAAAAGTGTTTTGGACAAGGAATGTGGCATAATTTTAAAACTAAGCATTCACCTCAACAAATATTTCATTGCTTAACAGAAACACTCCAAATTAAACGTTTAAGCCATAAAAGTAGAATTATAAAATTTAATATATATCTCTTAGTTATAACAACATTGTCAATGTACATATTCTGAATTTAGGCAGCATCCCGTTGCTCGTGTAATTTGAAAAAAAAAATAGGTATATACATGTTAAGCTAAAATACAGCTATTTTGAGATTCCTTAACAAAACAGCTCTATAACTGTTCTTTTCACATTTTTTCTTCCAATAATAGTTGTTTGTAGATAATTTTCAGGTAGAATTACTGTTATGCTTATAAATAATTAGTTATTTAACCATTAATTCAAATCGAAATTGCAATGCTTAACTACGTTTTGGCATCAGATTTTAAAAAATAATAGTACTGTAAAGTTTGTTTTTGAGTTTGGCAAGTTAAGTGAAAATGATACAATAGCTGGCTTAATATACTTAAGAATAGAAATAAATACTTCTAAGTAAATATACATTATGGTAACCTTATGTTTGCCGATTTTTTCACATATCTACAGTAACATTATTTTAAGAAAACCATGTTGTGTTAATTGTTATTGACAAGACAGTACCTAACATGTTGTTTTTACTATATTCCTTGTGAAAGTAGCTCTGATAACTGTACTTCATAATATAATATCTGAACAATATCACTCTGCCTAAAACTGATGATTTCTATCAGACAGTTTGAGTCTATTTCGTAACCCCTTTACATATACTAGTGGGTTCTATAGACTACTAAAAATCTCATGATATTGAAGGCACTTCAAAGTGAAACATGGTCGATGATAGAATGATGCGTACATAGTAATTATATTTAATACCAACCCATTATACTAAAGCATTTAAATTAGGCAAATAATATACAGTGTTCTCCATCTGACCAACTCGAACATCAAAATAATCTTACAAGAACAATATTCTACAAATTAGAAGTTCTGAGCTTATCAAAGGCTAAATTGTGATGTAACAGAGTTGTACGTGGAGATAATCTGCAAACTCATGATGTTGGTCCCAATATTCTTTTGGAAAGCACTTTCAAGACTTCATGAATATTAATATGTATTTTATAATTCTATTTTTAAATTCATGCTTTTGTAGACATAAAGTTTGTCATTTAAGTGTTTCCAACCAAAATATTAGGTCTTATGAATTTGATCATATTACATGTTTTTGTAGATTGTATAATCCTTTTTGATTATTTCTGATTCAGTAAACCTTATTTACATCTAAACATTGCAATTTTTAAATCCTCTGCATATGAAACTGTAATCCAAACATTTTTGTTGTAGAGTCAGGCTTTGTAGTTTTGCAAGGAACAACTTATTGGACAGACTTGTTTGTTCGCCATTTTTTATTTCAAGAAGAGCAATCAATCGACTGTGATGATCTCCTTTTCTTTGTTAGAAAGAGACATGTCAAAGGGTCCTCAAGATATCTACCTAAGTATGAGGTGAGTGATAGTTTGGTCAAAATGACAAATGCTTCTGCATCATTTGTCATTTTCATCAATATTGCATTCATTTAAAATTGTTAAGACTGTATAATGTTTCAGCTAATCAGAAATATTATAACATTTAGATAAAACTTACACACAGTACAATATATTTTTAAGTAGTTTTTAACAAATTATTAAATAAACATTTTGGAACATTGGAATTAAAATAAATTTGTTGATGTTTTACAATCACACATTTTGTTTGTGACAAAAATTAGGGAAAGTAATAAAACATGGTATAGGCAGGTGCATTTTGATCAATATTTTATTTCTAAATTAGCACCAATTTGGATAAATTACAAAATCTATAAATTTATTGGGATTTTATTTATAAAGTATGTTTGATTTAACAGTCACATCCATTATAAAAATATTCTTTGCAACATTAGACTGCTATATGATACATGCATACACACTACTGATGACAATAAGGGTTGTCAGTCTGCACTAGTGCTTACCAATTATTTTCATATACAATGCAAAAAGGTTTTAAAGATAAAATACCGAGGACATTTTATAAAAAGTACAACAAAAAATCCATCAACGATTCATACTAATAATATAATTATTGTTTTTTGTCAGATTAAACTCACTTATAACCTTAAAATGTAATAACAATAAAAGCGAGATTATCATCTACAACGGCGTACACTAACATAGGAATACGGTCGGTTATCACATTTAAGACAGCGCGGGCGCAGTACGGGCCGAGGGTCCGTCTGAGCCCGTGCCGGACGATTTACATCAGGCTCAAGCGTCGTGTTCACTCTCCAGACTGACGTGGAGGTATTCCGCAAGGATTCCAAGAAACTGCCGATCGGCGACCCGGAGATCGACTGGGAGGAGACTGTCTACTTGAACCTGATCGTCCATCAGTTCGACTACACGTTGACGTTGGCCATCTGCACACGCACCAGCCCCAAAGAGCTGCAGGTGCTGCGCCGGCATTCGCAGAAGGTGAGCGGGCCGCGTCAGACGTGCACGGGCGGCGGCGCAGGCGCGGGCAGGCGGCGCACTCGCGGCCACGGCCATCACTAGCTCAGCCGGTTGAAAAGTTTAGTGCGTGGCCACGGTAGTGGCCAATCGAAGCATCGAGGTACCGGACCGCGCACGTTGCGCTCCAGGTACGTCATTCCCAGGTACCACCATTCGCGCTGGATCATGTACCCGTGTCCGCCACTGCGATGCGGGGTCATCAATAGCGAGTGGAACGTCCAGAACAGTCGCGTCGTAATATAATAGGCGATCACCACATCTACGGTGTAATGTGCGTGCGCAAGTAAAACGAAGCTGACGCCTAACAATGCCGACCCCCACATGGCCCAATGTAATGGCCATAGCTTACGCGGCGAGTACTCTGCTACAATAAGGTAACTCAGTACTAGCACCATCGTGTGTCCCGAGTAAATTGCATCTCCGCAATACACTTGTTTGCCGTTCACGGATAGTCCGAAACCAGAAATGAGATAGAACATGCGTTTTATGAGCACGAGAGGCGTAGTATTATTACTCTTGGGGCTGCAGAAGTAGGTGACACTAGAGACAGGCAGCACGGTCACGAACATCGTCAGCGATCGATACAGGTACAACAATGCTATGATGAAGAACATGCGTCGTGCTACGATAAATCGATGCTTGTGAAAAACGATCACTAGCATCGCCACCGTCGTCGAGATCATGATGAGATACTCCGAGACGTTAAGTGCCCAATCGCGTGCCGTTACGCTGTCGAGTACGATGTCGGTGAGCGGACGGGTAGTGTTGCGATCGGGCAATCGCTCGTGCGTGATCGCCAACGACATCATATTGATACATACACACAGGAACAAAAACAGAAACGAAAGAATAGTCTTCCATATCTCTTTGGGATAGCGTTCTTCGCGCGGGGTTCCTGCCGGTATCTCGACTACGAAATCTACGGTGTGCGTATGCCGCTGCGGCGAATGCTCAGGGTCGGACTCGTCGGTGGCGGGCTGCGGTGTGTCCGGTTTGATTTGGCGCGCCAGCAACGGTTGTCGTTGCATCAGCTCCGCTTGGCTCGGCATCGTGCTCGCGTTCTGTTGCTGCAGTGCGCGCTGAGGGCGCGCGTTGTTGTTCAAGTCATTACGTTTAAGACGCGATTCGAAATTGATTCCTTTGATGTCTTCACGTGCCGTGCGGTGCGCTATGTCCACATCGCAAACGAGGGGCGTCGAAGGCGGAGGCGAGGCGGCGAGCGGCGAGGGCGCGCGTGGTACCAGCGCTAGCTGCTTGGCCGGCAGCTCATTGGCGAGGTACACTCTCACCGACTCGACTAGCGGTTCTGCAAAGTTGATCTGCTTCGGTGGTGGCGGCTCCTTGTCTGGAGAGCGCGTCGAGATAGTCATCCAATCACCATTAGATTGAAAACTGCCTGAAAAAGGAAACAATATTTTATTTTAAAAAACAATCTACTATTTCATTCCACATTAAATGGATAACTACAGCACATATATTGGTGCGGTAGTCAAAATTATTAACATTTTCTTTGAGAAAAGTTTCTTGGTTTGACTTTGCTGTGTTATTCATAGCGAAAATACTTAAAATTCTAATTGAAAAAAATAAATAAAGATTTCTTACGAAAATAGATGACTAATTTAGATTATTTGGACAATTTTTAATTTCAATAATATAGGTTATACGATTTATTATATTTATTAGATGCCATTTCTGAAAGAAGCCAGACGGAACTGTTAGTTTTGTACAAACTATGTCTAATTTGAAGCTATAATTTTTATTCTGGTGGAGCGAAGGACTTTGCAGTTCTTTTAGTTTCGTAACAGCTTTCTAGAATCCGGTACTGATTAAACTGTCAATTTGCCAGATATATGTTCTGCCTTCGGCTTTGTAGCGACATAAGCGACACGACGCACAATTAAATATTTAAGCGTGAAACGAACAAAACGTATCTAATCTAGGCGAATCCTTTTTCTATTAATATGAATCGATCTAATTTGCACTCGTGAACGACAGCACGATGACAGCACAGGCGATGTTGTATATCTTTATCATTTTAAACGCTAGCTGAGAACGTGTGAATTGCGTAGTGAAACGATTCGTCGACTCGTTCAAAGGGTTCAAAGACCGCGCTCGTAATCCAACAATACTATGACGACGTTTAGGGTGACACGGATTCTATCGTTAATATGGTTACTTAGTGAGTTTTAATTCTTTAGAGCATACCTAGTATAGATATTTCTAGGCGTTGCGTCGTCGTAGGTGCCGTATCTATTTACATCGTAGTGCGACGCCACGAGCGCGCGGGGACGGCTCCGTGCACCGATTTCACCGCGAGCGTCCGACGCTCTCCGCTCGTGAAAACCTTTCCTCGGCGAACGCGTTCACGCTCAGCCGGTCGACGAAAGGGCCGTCATCCCTATCCGCAGAGAATCCACGTTTACTGAGGCGCCGCTGCCCGAAGGAAAACTGGCGCCCGTGACCCCAATGAGGTCTTCTGCACGGCGCTCGGCAGGCGAGGACTGCACGCGCACGCACGACACTCGCGCACGACCACTCGCGAACGGGTTATCGGGACGCCCTTAATTTCCCGGTTAGGGAGCGGACGGACGCGTAGCGCCAGAGACGTAATCCGCGAAAACAACACCACGATCGACCGGCGGCGGGGCGCGACTGGCGGCGGGCGGGTCACGAGCGCTCGGATGCACTCGGCACGGCTCGGCGGCTGAATGGCGGCGCGGGCGGGGCGCGGGACGCGGGGCGCGGGCCGGCGTGTGACGTCACGCGCGGCCCGCGCACGCTCCTTCCCGGTGCGAGTGCACTCGACCGCGGACGGACGCGGTTCTGATCTAGCGAATAAAATATTTTAAGGTGTATTGTCACTTAGGTCTTATTAATTCCTTCATGACATTTAATAATATATATGTTTTAAATAATGTTACACATTAAAATTATGTAATTTGTTTGATGCGTGTCGCCGCCTCTATTTTAGGGTTCCGTATCTCAATAGGGACCCTTATAGGATTGCTTCTTTGTCCTTCTATCTGTGTGTCTTTTTAATAACGCGTGGAGGTATCGAGTTGAAATTAATACTAAATATTTAGGTCTGCGGTCCCATAAAGTCGCAAAAAAATCAAGTTTCTAAGGGCTTTTCCACCATCTCCTTTTAAACTGAGATTTGACAAAAAATCACTTTTAAAATTGATTTTGCGTTCCGTGTCTTCCTTTTAATGATTGTTCGGGCTAAAACCCGTTAAAAGGAAGACGTATAAAGCAAAATTAATTTTAAAAGTGACTTTTTGTTAAATCTCAGTTTATAAGGAGATAGATGGTGGGAGCGGCCCGAGTCAACGCGATTGAAAATACGGCCATTTATGTCTTATATTTTCAAACTCGTATAAGGTACTTCTCAGTGACCGAGAATCATGAAATTTGATAAGAAACAGGTCTCACGCCACAAATAAAGGAAATATTTGAACAAAAATAAAATCATTATTTTTCGTTACATTTAATTAATAATGTTTTTTTTATGGTTATAGACTTGCGCCTGGAATTGAGTATGAACAGTGATGTAGATAGAGCGGTGTATAAAATATTTCTTAATTTCTCGCTTTCCTTAGCGTAAATTTACGATTTCAAAAAATTTGGATTATAATAATACGCTCTTTCTCAAAAACCGAAATTTTTTTTAGAAGAAGCAGAGGTTTCATAACTCCTGGGATCAATATATCGCCAGTACTATTATCTAAAACGAACAAAAAATCGTCGAGACGCTCGATGCACGAGGTGTGTGCACGCATTAAGTTCGTGCAATCCTCAGGGTGCGAGCGCGTTCGCAGTTGGCCGGCGTTTTTCGCTATTGTGTGAACCAGACATGTTATGCTTTCGTCTGTGGGGTTAAAATTTAGGTCGATATTGTCACGGCAGACAGCACGCGGGTAATTATGTATGTTTCTTAACGAGCTGTATCGATATGAAACGAAAACATTAGGCATTATTCCGGTGTCACGCAAAACAATGTCGCATCGGTTTCCATTTTACAGTGATATTTTATTTAATGTTAAGGTCACATAGCTACAAAACAAAACAGCAAAAGCACCTACTTATATCATGCGTCGAAATCGAATATAAACGGGACCGACGCGCCCTTCGCGCGCCGACGTCGTCGCCCGCCACATCGTCTTTCTACGCCCGTCACACGAGTGTTTGACGAGCGTCTGGAACGTGAAGGCACATTTGATTCGCTTGAAATCCATAGCGATCATCGACGTAAGAAACGTGATCGTCCGTCGAGACCCGGCGGAGCCGAGGGCTTAGTGGAGCACGCTTTTTATCACTGGTCTAACGTGTTTTCTCTTATGGTAGAAGAAAGTTAATTTACTTCGATTTCCAGTCTATTAGATATCAATATTTGTTATCGGTACCTCCGAATTTGTACATTTTTCCATGTTTCGTAAGTAGGTACATATCTAAATATTTGGGACGGTACATATTTAATTGCAAAAAAATAATGAGAACCAAAATGTGGGAAACAATTGAAACCTTAAGATATTGGTTCTTTGGACTCATAGGTAACTAGATAAGATGCTGGCGGTAGCGCACGGCGGCGCCTTCCGCGCGAGCGCCCGGGCGCGCCGACGTGAGCTCGAGCAATACGAGTACGACCGATGGCCTCTGCGCGGCCGATCTGCCTAGCGTTGGTCAATATTTTACGACTATGAAGGATAACTTTAATATGGTATATTTCGTATTCCACTTCTTGGTTTTTTTTTAGATTGTGAGTTTTACTACTTTAATTCACATTTAATACTAGCTTCAGCTCGTGGCTCCGCCCGCGTACACATAAAATGAACTTATTTGTCTTGTGCATCGACCGTTTGCGCTCTCAATTATATTATCATCTATAAAAATACATAGATAAATATCTGCGTCACCCCGTTCTCGGTCCTGCCCGACCGCACTCCCGAGGCCGCTTTGTCTCACTTTCGATCAGATTGCGGTCCCATTCTCGATTCTGGACAAACGGGCAAACAAACAAACAGATACTTTATCGATAGACAATAGTTCAAAAATGAGTATAAGTATATGGCGCGGCTCGCGCGTGGTCGCAGTATGAGGTATGAGGGTCAGGGGCGTCCGATCGAGGTGTGAAGAACATTTTTTCTTGTTTGTGAACTGATTAGAATGAAACAGGGGATGTGTTACGGGGAACTTTCCACAATGCATCAGTGAAAACCGCATTCATATCGGTTAAACCGTTTCTGAAATTAGCGTGCACAAACGCATAAACAGACAAAATTTCTAATTACTATTTTTTTAACCTCGATAAAATAAGTACAACGGTGTATAAAATGTTTTTTTTTTGGAGAAAATTAGGCACGACTCGTTTACGATTTTATGATATGTATAGATCTTTATATTTTAATAATAAATAAATCAGGTAAAAACTGAAAAGATACGTTTGACTCACCTCTACGTCGTCCCTGGGCGCTATGTACAGGTGAGCCAAACACCTATTATTAGTATTATTGTGAAAAAAAGCGTTGGGCACTTTGTGCCATATCGTTCGTATCATTTTTGGACTAATCGTAACGATCGAATATTTTCGAGAACTGATTTCTCGAGCATCCCACGCTTTTTTCACAATTATACTAATATATTTCGTTAATTTTATTCCTATATTAAGAATTATTTTTCACTTTCTAATTCGATTTATCATCAAAGCGTGTTTTTAGTTTTTTAAACTATGTTTTATGTCATGTAAAAGTATGTTCGTATGGGCGTTTGTCGCGCGCCGCCGGCCGGGCGGGTTGTAATTGGGGCTACGTCCATTCGCTACGGAAACGTTTGTAGATGGTTATTGGCTATTTATAATAGTAACAATTGCATTTAGACATTTTGCTGTTGTTTCGATGTCCGTGCCCGTATACATAATAATCTATTACTACCATCAATGCCCGAGGGAAGGCAAAGGTCGGTATCGCGATCGGCATTGAAATCGAAAGCGAGACCGGCATCGGACCCGGCGGCGAAACCGGAATTGTCATCGAGAATAGGACCGTGATCGCGATCTAAATTGATAGGAAAATCGGCCGATGTAGAACATGAAGGAATTTATTCTAATCTATATCCACGTAATTTTGCGAGGGTCCACAATCAAAAGCGGGACCGCGGTCGGAATCGAGAGTGAGACGGATCGAAATAGACAACCGGTACCGGCGGGGGCCGGGGGCGAGTCGGTACTCGGTCGATACCTGAGAGGGGGACTCGTACTATGTTCACACGGCCGGGAGCTAGTCAGAAATAAGTTTTTTTACCGGCGTTTCTTTTCTGTGTGGCTGTGGACACCGACGACCCGGCGCAAGCTCAATGTGCGGTCTCGACTTCGACGACTCGGACTCGACTTTCATAACCGCCACTTGCAAAATCAATGCCCATCAATGGTCCGTGACCCGACGGCCTCATAAAATATAGGGTTCCGTCTAGTTCTCCAATTTATCGTTCGGGTGAGAGATCTGCAACCTATGCGCTAGCCTTTTTTCGGAATTATTGAACTTACCGGTGCTCTAATAACATCTTTTTACTTCACCCGCCTTAGGCATGGCCAGCAGTAGATAGTGATATGCCAGATGTAATACGTAAACCATTGCAGATGCGAAAGTATTCGAATTCGAAGAAGGTTTGGTTGCCCGCAAGTTCTCACAAATCTTTAAAACTAGGTCATTTTTTCTTGAAACTATTCGGTCGGCATCAGTTTTACGTGGGATGCTTTAATTATCTTTTTATTGTGCCAAAAACTTCTTAAGAAAATTGTAAATGACGGTCGAAACGAGTCATATCGAAGTCCATCGAATTATTTAGAAGCTCACACGCACGCCGTACGTACAGACGACCGGCCCCGTCCGCCCCGACTCGATGTGCGATACGCAAATTAATAGTATTTTACTTGCCTTGAAATCGCCCTTGTTATTACCCGAATTCGATAAGGCAAAGGAAGGGTTGTGATTTCAAGTTTCTGGCGTGTATGGATGGATGTTTGATCGTAGCTAAGAAGCTATTGATTGGAACAAATTAGGGTTCTCTGCTTCGTCTTTTATATAAGCGAGGTAAAGACTAAGTTTTTTAAATTACTTCGAGAAGTAGATACGTTTTGGTTTTTTTTTATTAATAAGTAATACCGAAATAAAACGTTTTACGTACTTCACAAAAGAAAATCTATGATGTCTTCATAATTTTCAAGTTTAAATTTTTCAATTTTTTCTATCAACCCCCAACTCAAAAATTGGAGTTCATGCGCATATATTAGGACGTCTAATTGACTAAATCGAGTAGTCTGTGTTTGGTATTTCGGTACGGAACATAAAGTCAATAGATATATTAATAAAAGACAATAAATAAATACATAATCGCTACAGCCGCTATCGATCAAGGGATTACAAATTTTAATAAGAGTTAACGCAGACGTCGGGCTGTATCCATATCCCAGCTCCACAGTGTACGTGCACGCCGCCGCGCCCCCTAGCAGCGGTGGACAACAGCCGACGACAGGACCTTGGGGGTAATTGGCACACAATATATCGAATATCGTCACCTCGACATGAGGTCAATAAGAGTCGTCGACATAATCACGGGAGTGCGCGTTCGCGGCCCGAGCGATCGTCGCCTGAGCTCGCACGTCGGGGACTCGCCGACAGCTAGACCGAGCGCGTGGGTACTAGCTACGGACGCACGGTGCGTCCTGCTCTATGCGTATCATTATTGGCGTCACGACCGCTTTCCCTTAGAATGGAACAGGCTATACACAGGTATTCTAATCTATGTTGAAACGAGGAATTCATATACAAGCCAATAAAAGCAGCCATATAATTTTCTCGGTTATCTATTATTTTGAATTATAATATCTCATCAATTTACGATAATTCTCGATAAACATAAAATTGAAAACGAAATTATTAAACAAATAAACTATTTCTACTCAATTATCGACGTGTCTGTTTAACTATCATATTAAATCTATCCTTCGGAGTTGACCCCTCGACTAGATCGAATAATGATTTCTTATGTACTCGGTCACGTGACAATGAAATAAGATGTGGCGCGCAGGGCGGTAGACGACCACGGGGCGGGGGGCGGTCACGTGCACCCCGCACCCCGCCCCGCCCGCGCCCCCGCGTCCCGGCGTGAGGGGTCGGACGACGCGCGCCTCTGCATCGCCTCTATAATAACTAGGACATCGACTTTTAGTACATTTACCCCACATCATTAGTCGGTAGTTATGCTCTATGTAAAATCTGTCGCATGTCACGAGTTAGCCATAACTAAAATGCTATTTTAATTTCGTATGCGAATTGGGTTCTCTTAAAGATCACAAAACTTATATATACCTACATATATAATAACGGCCCGAATCGCGCTCTTCCTTGCTTTCGATTTATGTTTCCGTTCTGAGCTGGCCACCGGGACGTGGTCACCTTACCTATGTCCTTACACATTTCTGTACTTCATCTTTAAAAACTGTCGATGGACATCAAACTTGTCACGCCTGACCTCTGAAGTGAACTTAACTCTCTAACATGCATTAATCGAATGTTCTTCGGCTATGTAATGTTTGTAGACTGTAGTCTTTTCGGTATAACGATCATCCTAACACAGTCACGGGCTACATGCCGTAATGTTCAATGCTACGGGACCACCCACCATAGCGAGAACTCTCGCTCAGCTCTCGACGACGGTCGGCAGCGTCGTCATACGTATCACGTTGCCGCATCGAGTGTATAACGATCAGTTATTGTTATTTTGTTGTGTATAATGTCTCGGTACTATACAGCGGCGGGGCCGTGGGAACGCACTCGATGTCGGGCGCGGCGCGTGCGCATACGCGTCCGTCACATACTTTGACTCTCATAGCGAGGTAAAAGCTTCATACATATTTATATTCTAAAATTATTTGAATTCATCTGGCTTTTGAAAGTTTCACGAATCACGATATTTAGTTTAATGCTTCCAGTGCACACAGCGTCTGCGCTAAACATAGGCACTAAGAAAATTGGCAAACGTCGAATAAATATTTTTAAAGTTCGTTCGCGTCCGTCTTGAACACAGTCGCCGACTCGACAACACATCGTATCTCAAATTAATGACACGGTAATTAGAAATGTAGCTATTCCTCCTTTTTTGCTATGTTCAAATGAATTAATTATTTTTAAACGATGTCATGTATGCGAGGAGCGGTCGGACTCGGCCGATGGGCGACTGACCGTGCGCGTGCCCGCAGGTGTACGCGTCCCCGAGCCGCCGCAAGATGGACACCAAGGGCGAGGGCGAGGAGATGACCTACCCGCACATTTGCTTCATGGTCGACAATTTCGACGAGGCAAGTACGCCGGCTTTGCACTTCGACAATAAAAGAAAAACTAAAACCTGACTACGGATAAGCAACTAAAAAGTGTAATAATAATATAACAAACTGCAATTTGTGCGTTCAATTTTAACAGTAGGTGTGAAATTGAAGCCTACGATCGAGCCCGTACGACGCGGCTCCGGACGTGTCCCTTTGCCAGGCGTCAGATTTTATTGAGGTATTGTTTATTAATTTACATTTCAAAACTGAATTCGATCTAGTATGCATTTCACATTTCAGAAATCATTACCTCTCAATGAAACACATAGCTCATTTATACGGTTTTAGCTGTTTGTTAGTCGGGTTTTAGTTTTTTAACTTTTTTGGCACTGTTAACCTGTACAGTCATAAAGACATATTCATTAAAACTAGATTATATTAATTGATTCTTTTATATTAATGGATATTTTAATGTCACAGAGTAATGACATATTTTTATTGCAGAATGTCTACATCACGACTTTTTATTTAACAGTAAACTCGATACTCCTGTGATTTTTTTGTTGTTTAGGGCAATATCCGAATCGTATGGACTTAATATGACACCAGAACGTCCATAACAAGCGAAACTCTCAATCGTCGGTAACGATACCTCGTATGTTTAAATATGTGGTATAGCTAAGACAAACAGAGAAACAGAAGAACATATATAATTGTCTATCGCCTGCCAGAGTCGTAATGCTCCATACTAGGGTTATGGAGTCTCTGCATCCGTAAACTGAATTTTACAGAAAAATAAATTGAAAATAACGTTCAAAAAACCCTTAAACTAAAAAGTTAAGTATGACATTACATACGACCTAAAGTTACATACGACAAATTTGCGTGGGAAATTATAATTTTGTCGAAATACGTGAAACCAATAACTATATCTCGTTGCAACAAAGCAAACTAGTGATAATGGAGGCGTAACCGGCTCCTAATGTCGTGTCAATTAAAGCGGACTCGGCAATTTGTGTGCCCGCGCTAATTCCAACTGTCTATTTGCGCTCGCGCCGTAATGCGTGTGCTTTGCTTTCTGGCGTCAATCGTGTAAAGAAACGCTTTTTATAACATTTCTCCCAAATTTACATTTTCTTTAACCGACTTCTAATGTGTAAATATTTCTCTTTTATTAAAAAATCATAGATTACCGAGTTTTTTAGACGAATTGAAATCATCCGCTGTGTAGCTCGTAGAGTACCTCAAGCTGTCGCCCTGTCGACACGGGGGCGGAAGGCGCAAACCCTCGATCTAAAACCACCGGATGATGGCTTGTTGGCCTCGCGTGGCTAGGGTTCCGTATGATGATAATGTTATATGCTGTTTTTTTTTCTGATCAAATATTTTATAGTAACTGAAACTGCAAATGTAAGTTTGGACAACAATGAGAGATTTCGCTTTGTTATTTAAGGCCACAAACTTCTACAGGTTTTTCTGTAATCATTAAGTAAATAAATATATTCTGTTGTTTTTTTTTTCTAAATTTTGAGTCTAGTAGTTTCGGAAATACGGGGGAATAGTTAATTTTCATCTATTTTCTTCATAAATAAAGTGTTTATTTTAAAATTTTAATTTGAATATATATTGTCATACGGTATAGTTTTCATTTTTTAACCGACTTGAAAATTAAAAAGGAGGAGGTTCTCAATTTGATTGTATGTTTTTTTAGTTTATTACCTCAGAACTTTCGGCTGGGTCAACCAATTATGATAATTCTTTTTTTTATTTGGAAACTGGTGCTTCCTGTGTGATTCCACATTTTAATTTGGTCCACTTGTGACAATGGCATCCATGAGAAAATCATATAAATCTTAAATTTGCATTAAAATTGTGCGCGGCAAATGGACGAATAACTCAATATCACGCCAACCAATTTCAATGATTTTTTTTATTGGAAAGCATGTACTTCATGGGTAGTTTGATGAGAGTTTGGTTAGGTGCTGATTATGGGATCCATGACAAAGTAACGGAACTCTTCAATTCTTAGGAGCAAATTAATAGTACTCGGCCGAATCTTTTATAGGCTATCCGGATATTTGAGTCACCTACCATAACGTCGTTATGGTCAAGTAATTGTCGTAGTCGAATATGATGATCAGTAGAACTCCTTAACGGCTTACAGTAAGGGTGCGATCTATGACCAGCAAGTTTAGTAGGTCTACCCATATTCAGACAAATTAGTTAGTGTACTTCAGATTCACTAAAAATATAAAAAACAATAACAAAACTATTCCAAAACAAATTAATATGTATTAAAAAGCAAAAAAAATTTCGTATTCTACTGATCAACTTTACTTTTCTACTCATCAATATTTAGGTACGATCTATGTGTTTACGATGCAAGAAGATAGATAGGTACCTACCCACTTCAAATTTAACTCAACACATACCTATGAATAACAAACAATGATCAAAATATATTTTAGAGTTCTCCTAAGTAAAGTGAAATGAAAAATATTAAACTACTTAAAAGTCAATCAGATTATTACGATAATATAATGTAGTTACAATCATTGTTAATTTTGGAGTCGGTGTCAGCCAAGGAAACACTACAAAATATCTAGCAAGAGATACCGACTCTGAAAATAATAATAATTGTAACTATATTATATTATCGTAGCAATTTGATTGACTTTTAAGTAGTTTTAATATTTTTCATTTCACTATACTTAAAAGAACTCTAAAAAATATTTTGATCATTGTTTGTTATTCATAGGTATGTGTTGAGTTAAATTTGAAGTGGGTAGTTACCTATCTATCTTCTTGCATTGTAAACACATAGATCGTACCTACATATCGATGAGTAGAAAAAGTAAGTTGATTATTAAGTTGTAGAAGAATGCACAATTATTTTTTTACTTTTTAGTGCTTATCAATTTGTTTTGGAATAGTTTTTTTTGAAGGCGGTTTTTTAAATCTTTGTTTATTTTTTGTTTATTTACCTTTATTAGATAACAGAAATTCATATGCCTATGTATCAACTTTTCGTACAATTCAGAGCATGACTGTGACAGATAGATAGACTTACGACAGATCCTATAAGAATTCCGTTTTTGTTAGTTTTTTCATATAGTTTATATTTTGGTTTGTACAGAACTTTAATAAGAAAGATTGTGGGAGGGTTTGCCTTGATATTAGAGTTATT
Source organism: Eumeta japonica (assembly GCA_005406025.1). NCBI lineage: Eukaryota > Metazoa > Arthropoda > Insecta > Lepidoptera > Psychidae > Eumeta > Eumeta japonica. Next base: position 83,174 of record BGZK01000640.1, on the reverse strand, counting down.
AAAACTTGATACAACAATACCTAAAGTATTACCACTAAACGCTTTCGTCGAGCTTACATAGATATTTTAGGGTTGAGTTATCAAATTTAACTAATCGTTTATTTAGGAACGTATCAACGTATTTTATAACACTTCATCTTAAAACCATATAAACGTATAATTAATTATATAAACTGCGTATGAAATTTTGGTTGTATTTTGTTAATAAAAATCTTTTAAAATCAAAAGATAACTCACAAGCTGTCATCAGACAGAAAATTTAGAATTATTAGTGCTGAAAATTCTGCAAGATATTATTTGTCTACGCTGTGCTACAATTTTATTAGATTATTCGTTTTGTCGTCGCCTTCCACGTCGTCCGCCGGCGCGCTCAGATAAGGCGCGCTATCCGCCGACCTTCTTAACACGCAACGTCAGGTGAATTATTTATCTACACGAGTTTATAACCGATAACATGTTTTTAACGTTCATCCTACACGGGAACTTCGTATAGCCGTTTTAGGTAACGACAGGGCGACGAAGGGATCGCCGGCGCGCAGGGAGAGTGACCGAGCCCGGACACCGCCGGATGTTCGGACGCATCGCTCTTCGCGGCCCGCGGGCCGGCGCCGCGCCAGCGCCTCTACGCGCCGATAAGTGCCAACGTACGGCATCTAAACTCGTGGACGTATCAGATAAAGCGAACACGCGTGGAGAGAATAAAGGAGATAGAATCGCGGGAACGTTCTAGGCGTTCGACGGAGGGCGACGGGCCGCGCCGGCGCCGCGCAGACGTTTCTCAATGCTCTCGTCACGTGCGCACTGTCGGACGTCGGACGAAATGTTTAATGAAACTTTTGTCGCGTAATTTATGAGAGGGCGTTAGTCGCGCGGCCGCCCGTCGGAGCCTCCGCGGCCTCGGCCGGCGGCCGCTCGCCTTCGCCACCGCCTATATTTTTAGTCGAGCACCACGGTCGCTCTCGCACTCGGTCGCAGGCTGCCGCGGATTCGATGGGATGTCTTCCGCCGAAGCCGCAGCCGCGACGCTTTCGGCACGTTGTATACGTCAGCAGTCCTAGATCCGAGTCATCATATGAAACGATTATGGCATGTACGTCGATTGCTTATCCTACGAAAGACATCTATTCATGTTAATTGTATATTATCATAAACAAAATGTGTAATGTTTTAACTCGATGTACCGCTCGCCCCGTGGCGCTCTCGCGCACTCGACCATGTTTAGACGTCGGTTCTTGTACCTAGTATATAGTAATAGTCGCAACGTCTTACACTGAGAAAAAAGTTTGATGCGCCATAGCTAAATTCTAGCTAGGAATAGCTTAAAAATTGTGACTCACCAACTGCTTTGTTATTAATTGCAAAACAGGTTTAGTAAGAAAAGTTTGCTTTAATATTGCCAAATTATATTTATTTACTTCAAAAGTCGCTTCGCTTATTATTAGTTATAATTTGACTGACAATAACCAAATTATATCCAATATAGCTGCACAGCTCACGTGTGATCAGATAAACTTTGTGCTTATTTTAAGGAAGCATTTAGTAAAATAGTGCCGAAAATGTGTCTACAGCCACTGATTACTTTGTTTATTATTTGCCTAACTCTTGTATAGACTACAAGCAAACGTAACTCTGCAGCTACCATTAGTTAGTTTATAATTAGCTTAACCATTTAACAAAGTGAAGACACAGGTTTGTTTAATGGAACTAATTATTTTGTCTCTTTCCTACCAAACTGTTTTGTATAATATAAGCAAACGCTGTGCTCCAGTTACCATTTAATTTATCTATTATTAGCTTAACAGCTTAGCAAAGTGGAACCTAAGGTTTGCCTATAGATACTAATTACATTGTTTGTTTTTTGCCAAATTGTTTTGCAGAACACAACCAAACGTTGCGCTATAGTGATCAATTAGTTTGTCTATTGATAACTTAACCATTTATTAAAGCTGAAATAAAGGTTTGTCTACAAGTACTATTTTTTTTGTCTAGTTTTTACCAAACTTTTTTGCAGAATATAAGCAAATGCTGTGTTCCAGTTACCAAGTAGCTTATCTATTGTTAGCTTAACCGTTTGGTAAAGTGAACCAGAGGTTTGTCTACAGTTGCTATTAACTTTGTCTAGTTTTACTTAACTGTTTTAAGCTAAATACAATCAATAGTTTATTTGCAATTATGGTCCTATTTCAAGCTGAGCAATTCAGTTTATGTATATTTTGAGCTATTTTGTAAGATAGTCATAGACAGTCACAACTATTAAGAAAAAGTCAAAGAAAAGTATTTGACTCAAATTTCTATGGTTTTTTTTTACTTTTTCGTAACATAGTTGTGACTGGCTATGACTATCTTACAAAATAGCTCAAAATATATATAAACGGAATTGCTCAGCTTGGAATAGGACCATAACTGCAAATAAACTATTCATTATATTTTGCTTAAAACAGTTAAATAAAAACTGGACAATTAACTATAGGCCCCTAAAAAATTCCTATTATAATTTATTTTGATAATATATGTAACATGAAAAATAAAATATTTGAAATATTTTTAAGGTGAACTCAACAATGTCCCATCAATTAAGGAATTATAAGTGAAATATATCTTATCTGATTTTTTATAACTTAACTGTAACTACCCACATGATTAGATATGGTAAAATAATTCAACATATAAATAAAGTAGCTCTTTCAGCTTTACCCAGTGGATCATAACTCCAGACAAACAATTGATTGTTTTAGGTCACAAAACAACTGACTGAAACCAGTATAAATTGCTATTAAAATAAAACCAGAAAGTAAGTGATCAACCCATTAATATTTATTTTCAACAATGTCTTAAAATCTACTGATATGCTATACAAAACGATAATTTTACAAAATTATAGAGCTTCTACGTGACTACAAAATGGTGATAAACATTTTTATACAATTTCCATGAAATTAAAATTACTGCTATCTGATTGCTATATAAAAAAATACAAATATTAAAGAAGTCACATATGACTGAAGTAGTGGTTTTACTTAAAAGTTTACTTACATATTATTTTTAAATTATACATGTACATTCAAACAGAGATAACATCATACTCTTTTCTTAGAAGTAACATCTTAACGTAACATATCTGTTTCCATTTGAAATAATATTCATATGATATGGTACACTAGATATTAATGCATTTACATCAACATATATATTTTCCTCCTTTGGGTTCAGAGTAACTTGAAGACAATGAACATGGTCATCAAATTCAATAGTGGACATAGGTTTACATTCAAAATGACATTATCATGTTTTACCAAAACACATTTTTATAACCATAAAATAAACTTCTCCTGTTTCTCCTATATCTTGTACAATTATCATTCCAGGTTTATATTTGATACCCTTATATTTAACCCATGCAATATGACTTATAGTTTCTGTTGATGTGAGACTTAAAGCACTCACAATTTTCTCAAATGTTTCTTTTGTTACATGTTTTCAGCAGCAGTAGTACACGTCTGATTTAAGTGACCGTTTAAAAATTTCATTAAGCTGCAATTGATGCTTAGTTGCCAATGACAGTGTCAGGTTACGTCTATTAAATGAAGATGGGGCTGAAATTTTGGACAATCTATGTTTTGCTTCATATCGCATAGACCAAAATTAACAACTGGGCCAAAGTTCATGATCATTGAAGGGTAATGTACGAGAAAATGAAATTTCGGCTTGAGATGTTGATTAGATAGTGACAAGTACAATTCGTTTAGTTCATTTATCAAAACTTCCAAAAGTTTACACAGACTTTCATTTACTTTTCGAGACATTACCAACTCAAGGATTTTTCTTAAGGCAATATAAAGATCCCAGTTTGGTTCGCCATATAGAATGTATTCACTAACTAAAAGACCAAAATAACATATAAATGTTAACATTTCTGCAGCGGATAATTTTATTTTGCCTTTAAGAATATGGTCTATACTCAGTATGCAAGGTTTTTTGTCACAGTCTGGCCCATAATCAAAGCTGACTATTTTGTGGTTTAAAATTTCAATTGTAAAAAAATTTAAATCATTTATATATTTACTTAATAGAAAAGAAAAAAACATAATTAGCAACTCTTTCCTGTATATCATGCATTATATCTACACCGAACTGGTTAAATAAATTAAAAGTTGCAACAGACAACCAAACACATTTTTCTTTTATACCTGTTAGTGAAGAATTGTTCATAGCTAATTGTGATTCCTATATTTCAGAATTACGAAGTATTTCTTTATTTTCATAACAATGTCTTTTTAATATTTCTTTTGATACATTACATACACGACAAGGAAAATTGGATGAAAAAGCTTCATTAAAACCAGTAATTGTATGAATACCAAGGTTATCTCCTATAATAAGAGCAAGTTTAAAGAATAATTTCCTTTGAATGAGGAAGTAATTATATCTATACCTTCTGTCCATAAAAAGTTGAATTCTTCTATGAGTGGTATAAATATACAAACGTACAGATGTATGTGGTTCTTTGGCAGGAACATCAGATAGTAGTATACAATATTCATGAGTGTTCAAAATTGAAGATAATGAAATATCATTTGTTGATGTGCTTATAACATCTCCTATGTTGAGTACATTCTGCTGAAAAACAAATTAAATGTTCATTTTCTAAAAATACAGGCATTTCAAGCAGCAACTTTAGACAGCACAAAAATTCATTTTGCACATTAGGTAAATTCAAAAATTAAGTAAACGTAAAAGCAGTAGGCACAACTTAAAAATGACAATAAATAATGAGAATCCCGGTTAGAAGCAAATTTTTCAACATGAACATTTCAGAACATGGAAGTTACTTTTGTTGTCATTGCCTTAGTTCCCAAAGCACAGAATTTATTAATAGTTTAAGACCATAAAAGTATGTACAATGTGTGGACATTATTAGTGTTTGTATTTACCTCTTGTTCTTCTGTTGGAAATGCCTTATCAATAATTTGTTTTAATTGCTTGATTCCTGCAATTAATTTAACACGATGTCCTAATATAGGTATCAATTCTTTAATATCTTCTTGAGACAGCAGCTGTAACATGTTAATATCTTTAATTTTTTGTTCTGAAACATATCAAGTATATCCCTTTTTTGAATTGAACAATAATTTAATTAAAGGAGTTTAGTTCCTAGGATATTTGATTGAAATCCATTTCTTTTTAAAATATAATTTTGCTGTTTATATGATAAATCTAAAAACCTCAGATCATATACCTAGACGATTATCATAAATTAAAAATGGATAAGTATTTTAAAGAGAGAAACAAACATACTTATGATTTAAGTTCTTATCTGTACTTTGTAGTTTTAATTGTTATAAACTTGTAATATAAGTTCCTAAACCAGTATATATATATTTAACTGTTTTATGAAAAAGTATATATTATAGTACCTATCAAGAGTTGTATTGTACTCACTTATATTCCAGAAACTAAAGGGAAACTGTAAAGTATTAGTTATGAAATTATTGATAATTAAATTTTAAAAGCTTAGTAACGGTAAAAAGGTAATTCTAGTGACGATCATGAAAATTGTAAAACGCATAATAATCTAATATAAATAGAACACCTACCTTTAAATTTTTCCACGTACATGGCCAGAACCCACGAACAGAGATAATCTTCAAGTGTTTTCCCGTCCATAGATTGTTATTTATTCTTGTAGGTTTTATAGATAATCAATAATAATTGTTGATCACTGGCCAGTTTGCGCCTAATATTTATATTTTCCAGAGAATTGACTAACAAACTTACCAAAACTTATCTAAAATTGAACAGTACCCCATCACAGATTACATTTAATAAATTCGGTGAGATACCACGACTTTAAACAGTCTATTAGATAAAACACAGATTTATAATTATGACCACAGGTTAAGAGAAAATTTGAACAGACTTAAAATTCAATGAAAAATAGCGGTTTCGATTGAAATGAAACTGCGAGCAAACTGATTGTGCACTGGTACAACGGAATGTTTATAAAACATTTAGGATTTATTATAAAAAGTAAATAGAAAACTATTAAATTCAATACAAGTAAACCACCATTCATTCACACGTCCGTTAACTACAAAATATCGGGACAAACTGGTAAATTTTATTACAACTTATTTTACATTATGCTGAAGTTTGCTAAAAAGTACAATAACTAACTTGTAAGTTCTTATAAAAAACTACGTACTTTAAAGGAAATTTGGCTGCATTAGCTATTAGTTTCACTAAAAACGAATACTTTAAGCAAAGTTTCGTTTTGTTTAGACGAACTAGGAAAGAATTAGTTAATATACAAATTAACTATCTTTATAAATAGGCAAACCAACTGATTCAAAATAAACAAACATTGACAAGTTTGTATATTTTAAATAAGTCGAGCTGTATTGGCTGGAGTATACGAACTTTTAGGCAAACAAACACGGTGTTTGTTAACTTTAACAAACTATGCTTATGAATAAACAAATCATGTCATTGATGAGATAAATGTGGGCAAAAGTTGGCATATTTTCAAGCAAGATTATTTTCATTAGGTGGAATGTGTTAACTTTTAAGCAAATCAATTTAGTACTTGTTAATTTAAAAAAACTGTGTTTGATGATAGATGACACCAATTGATTTAAAAGAAAATAATAATATTGAATATTAAAATTACAAACAAATAGAAATTACTTAAAAGCAGACAAATTATTTCTTTGGAAATATATAATAATATAGATCTTTGAATAGATCGTTATCAAAAGGAGTGTAGTAGCATATCGCTTTTCTTTTCATTTTAATAACGTTAGAGCTTTCGATTCAGAAGAAGCCATATCCAGCAGTTAATATTGAATTGTATACGAGTACATGTGATGAAAAACAAATATAATGTTCATGAAAATACATACTCGAAATCAGTCGCTTTTAACAAACATAATTCTTAGAATTTGAACTTGCATTCTAACTCAATTCCATATGGAATTTTAAAACCGCTTAGGTATAATTATTAAAAAACAATTTGCTACAAAATAGCTAATCCCTTTTACAAGGTATAGCTAATAAAATAAAAGTTTGTTTAAAAGATTCATAATATTTAGCTAAAAAGTATTAAGGTAACAGAGCTAAACAGTTACGTTCCTATTCAACAAAAAGTTTAGCTAGTGCAGCTAATCAAGTTTTGTTACCGAGCTTTTACTATTAGTAAATAAACCAGTTTGTTTAAAAGTAAATAAAGTTTTACAAAAAATAAAGAAAATTTGTGTAAAATTGGGCTAGCTAAACAATTGAGCTAAATTATTTTTTTCAGTGTACTAACAAATTAAAATAAAAATGTGTCCCCATACAAAAACGTGTTTCAAAACGTTTTTCAATTTGTTTTTGTTGTATCGTAAAAGCAGTGATACATCGACGCGGCAAACTCGAAGCGATTGCAGGATGTCTAAACGTAAGACGAACAAGGGCTGTCGACTGCGAGCCGGGCCGCCGCCGTGGCTCCCGCAGCGGGCATACGGTGTGCGAGGCCAGTACACCAGCTCGATTATTTTTATTCTAACAACGCTGAACAACGACCTAGTTCTGCACCGACACGTTTCGGCACCCATACCAGACGACCGGTCGAGATGCGAATAAGGTTCTGTATCGACGGAGGAACTGACGTGATCTAACTGCACTGAGTGTACATCGAGCCGGTATCGTATCACTCCTTACAAATTTGTAAAAGTTAGTATAAAATAGTACGAGCACAACTATACTACTATATTTATGTCCCTAATGTATTTACATGTATGTACTGAATATGTTACAAACTACGTTTGAATAGTGCAACATTGACAGCATGAAACTGTGAGCATTCCTTATTACTCTATGTACGGAACCCTAAAAATAGACGTCGTCTCTCCCATTTTCAGTGATTTTTGTTATGATTGTAAATATTTTGCGTGCTGTTGGCTAAAGTTGTAACTTGTAGACAGCGACAAGGCGCTAAAACGGATCATGCTGTTATAGCATTGGGAATCATCGGCCCGCGCAAACTTTCGAAACTCGAATGAATTAAATAAACGTAATAAATTTAAATAGGAAATGTAAAAGCCTCTCTTCGCCATCGTGGCCGTCGGTCCGCCGCCCGTCGCGGTCGACCGCCAGCGGTGCGTTATAGCCTATGACTGTCGCCATCGTTGTGCGACCGATTACGCAATTGCGTTCAGTTGCCGGATTGCCTAGATGTAAGATGGACGTCAAATGGGTCGGGACAGCTGCTATTCATCTTTTGAGTGCATATAGATATTACGTAAATCTGCACTCTCGTAGACTAATTAAGAACCAGTGGCGAAAAGGAAAATGTTGATGTTGACTATTCATTGTTACAGGACAATATATAACTTAATTTATATGATAAATATTTAGTTTAAATTCATACTTATTCTATAAATACTTTATTTATAGATATATTATTGAGTTTTATTTTTTGCAGTAAATTCTATCCCCTTCTACATACATGTAGTGATCGTGTAGATGCGCGTCCGCAAATACGCACGACTAACTTTGATATTTACTCGAAAACCGATAACATGGCCATCATGGACAATCGCTCGCAACATGACTCCCTACTCGCGATTGTGCCTTCTACACGATGGGCACTCGCCGCCGGCGGCCGACGCGCGCCAGAGGTCGCCGGCGTCGACGCGGCGAGGACGTCGCGAGCTCTGCCGCTCGTCTTACCGGTTTACGTTTACCAGTAATTATTTAGTTCGTGACCGAGCCTCGCTCGTTTTTCCGTAGGAGTTGCGGCGATAAGGCGCTCGTATAAAAAGTGCTCCTAACCGATGCCGTCCGTTCTCACTTTCATCTTTAACAAAGCATGAAAGTAAGAACAGGTTTTGTTAAACGCCCGCTGTCCCGGCGCGGCCGCGACGCCTGGCGCCGCCGATCGAGCGCCGAGCGCATTTTTATATAATTGTTATTTACGAATTTATCCGATAATATCAATGGTACACTTCATGAAGTTCTTACGCTTTTTAAATTAATTTAGAACGTACATGCTGTAAAAATTGTTGCATTATAAGATAACTTACACAGATCAACAAAAAATTTTGTTGGAACGAAGTTCCTTACGGCGGGCTTGGAGGAGATAGGGATTTTGCTGCGCGACCGAACTGAAAAAAATGTGATAGTAAAACCGTAAGAAAAAGTTCGTGGAATAAAACCGTAAGAATAAGAAAAAGTCCGTGGAATAAATCCGTTAAATGAGACGCGCAGGCGCGACAGTCGTATATTTTAGATATGTCGTTATTTTACTGCGCGTTTATTGGCGTGACGCGAGCTCGGCGAACGGCGAGCGCTGATTGAGGATCACACCGGGCACGGCTGGCATGAGGCCGCGCGACTTGTTTACGACTTCGCGCGATTACCGAGAATCGGTCGGGGTTATTTTCCATTAACAAATATATGTCGGTAAAATATAAGAAATAAATCATAATAATCGTAAATTGTTTCGAAAATAGAATTAACAATAAGAACAGAAAATGAAGATGATTGAAGAACAGACAGTAAGGAGTTAATGTCATAATTCCACTACAACGATCACCAAACGATTTAAGTAGCATCTTATAATAAAACATATTCCTGTCATAACACTTAAAGTACATTACATTTTTTTTTTGCAAATTGTGTCGATTCTACATTAGCCGAAGGAACTTCGTTCCTACCTGGTGTCCCACGACATCACTCGTTCTTTTTATTGAGTTTCTGTTTTAATGCATAAATTTCAATTCTCAATAAATATCAAAATAAAAATATTTTTTGGTTTAAAATATTTGTTTTTCTCTGTTTTATGTCGATAAGTAAGTTTTGACGTTTTTCGGTTGATGTTGTGAGCAGCGGTGGTACTACTGAAATAAAAAGCGGAAACTCGCATAGATATAGTAGTCTGTCTGTTTGCCTTTCACACATGTACCAATCATTTTTGTGTGGCACAAAACGTAAAAATGGCATCAAGACATTGTAAACAGGACGTTGATTCATTCTGGTTTTTTTTTGTGGCAACGAATCTGTTTTATCGGAAACTACAGAGCTGACAATCATAAACAACTAATTGTGACACGACGATTGAATCTTTCAGAATAATGCAGGATGTCCCTTAAAATTGATATATTACATGCTCAGTTGGACCAATGTTAAAATAATATTACTGTCTATTCATAAGAGCAAAGGAAGCGTTTTCAGCGAGATGTGACGGACTTTGAGCGACGTTGTCGCTGCGCCGCAATAAAATACAATGGGGATATGCAGCACAATGCACGAAACTCTGCCGTTGTGACATTATTCACGAAAGCGTCGCAATGGCGTAAAATAGGAACGCGGGAGAGAAAAGGAAAGGGTCGAGGAGCGTTAAACCTGCGAATTGTATCATTCGCAGACGATTCACAAGGGCAAAGTTTCGTGCGTTGTACTGTACGTTTGGGGTTTTATACGGGAAAGTGCACACAAAAAATGATGAGTCCGTGTAAAGTTACCGCGCGATTGAATTAAAGCTTTTGAGTTAAGTTTTGTGGCAGATGTTCCAACTAAACTACAAACTCATGAGGTGTCTGGGACACTCGGTTGAAACGAAGTTCCTTTCGCTTATGTAAATAAATTTTATTAATTGAGTAATATTAGTGAAATTAATTAAAACATTAGTGCAAGTAATTAAACAAATAATAATATATGGGAATAAATGGTAAGAAATATTTGTAAGTTGTAAATAAACATTTTTTTTAATCATTCAGATTCCAAAAAAAAAAAATGATGCACAGAGACTGAGGATACACTATGCTAAGGAGTATACACAAAGCCAAGCATACACTATACAGCGAATAGAATATTTGGTTTGGTTACACTTTTTTTCGTGAAGCTCCCACCCGTCGAGCGCCCGAGTGCGATAAGGAACTTCATTCCAAAAGTTAATGAGATACTTACATTTTAGTAGTATTGACCGAGTTAGGGAGCTCGATTTATAAATAGATTGTTTGATATAAAAAATTTAGGAATTCGTTCTATATACATCCAGGTGAAGCCGTGGATATAGCTAGTTATTACCATAATATCGATAAGCGTATTAGGGATTGACATTGAAGTTGCCGTTTCCGATTGTTTTCCAACTGCCATGTCATTATTTGATATATTCGAAATTCCAATTATAAAGGCGGAATTTGAATAAAAATAATTTAGATATTATTAGACGAATTGAAGTTGCCATTTCAGAATTTTGACCACTTTGAGTTTAAATATTTCTGGATGGACGTCAAATTCGAAATTCAAATTATAAAGGCGGAATTTGAATAAAAATAATTTAGATATTATTAGACGCATTGAAGTTGCCATTTCAGAATTTTGACCACTTTGAATTTAAATATTTCTGGATGGACGTCAAATTCGAAATTCAAATTATAAAGGCGGAATTTGAATAAAAATAATTTAGATATTATTAGACGCATTGAAGTTGCCATTTCAGAATTTTGACCACTTTAAATTTAAATATTTCTGGATGGACGTCAAATTCGAAATTCAAATTATAAAGGCGGAATTTGAATAAAAATAATTTAGATATTATTAGACGCATTGAAGTTGCCATTTCAGAATTTTGACCACTTTGAATTTAAATATTTCTGGATGGACGTCAAATTCGAAATTCAAATTATAAAGGCGGAATTTGAATAAAAATAATTTAGATATTATTAGACGCATTGAAGTTGCCATTTCAGAATTTTGACCACTTTGAACTTAAATATTTCTGGATGGACGCCAAATTCGAAATTCCAATTATAAAGGCGGAAACTGCGTTAAAACATTCCTTCAAAAAATTATAAAAAACAACTGTTTTGACCTTTCTACCAATTTTTTTTTATTTTATAGTCTATCATTAAATTAATTTGTAAATATAATTTATTAAAATGCTAAGCAATATTTTGAAATTAATTCACAATAAAGTTATGAGAAAATAGACGATTTTTCTTAAAATGTCGCTCTGGTTTCTACAAAATAAAATTAATTTTCCTTTATTAGTTATATAAAAGAAATCGAGATTTGATCTTTAAAACTCAGATTTAAAAATCGTATCGACTTGTTACGTTTGCCTCCACATTTCGGATATATGTTAATAAATAATAATCGTATTCCGGAACTTCAATACGCGTAGTGGACGACGAGCGCCTCTCCTCGGTTGTTGTTCTGAACTACTCATTTGTTGTTTTATTGAGCAAATGTAATTAAATATAAATTATATATTACGTATTTTTGGAACCACAAAATATTTGGCAAATGGTCTGGGGGCTCGTTTTTTATATTTTTCATTTTGAAAGCTACAATCGGGCCGTATCGGCAGTTCTGTATTCTAAAAACTGCGCATACACCTGAGCACGCCACTTTTGAGTCGGAAACGGTAGTTTCTTGTTTCTCTGTAATGCAAGAAAGCGATTTAGGTTGTCAAGTTAATGGCAACATCGATAACTTTGATTTCTTCCCTTTCGGAAAAAACCGAAACGCGCCGACGGCACCCGCACGGCGCGCGCCGGCGCCCAGGGCTTCTGCCGTGTGCCCGCACTGTTAAAGCCTCAGCGTTCGTATAATCTAATTAACCGCGTTCTTATTCTCACGTTCGACGTCGGCGTCGAACGTGAGACGGATGTCCCTTCGTTACCTTCAGGCCGGCGACTCGATCGCCTCTGCGACTCGTCGACTACGGCTTATTTGTCGAATATTCATTTTTTTCTTTGACAACGATTCCGAACCAAAATTTGTAATCGATCCTCGTTTAAGTATGACATGTCGATACGCACACACGCACAATGCGCGGTGACGTCACATGCAAGGACGCGCCAGTGCGGCGCGGACGGCGCGACCACCGCCACGAGATTTCCTCGTCGCCGTTCGAACTTTGGATCGAAGCACCACAGCGGTGCGCGAGGGAGGCGTGCGTCACCGGCGTGTGCCGGCGAGTCTGCGGCCGCGGTGACGCAACCCCTATTATCGGCCCGTCCCGCGCCCGCTGACGACATCTCGAGTCGCCGCGTACCTACCGGTTTGAATCTAGTTCGATTTAGAGACTTGCGGTCGTATTTGTAGGTGATTCATTCTGGAATATTAGTAAACAACCTACCTAAACGGCGGTGGGTACATTAGCTCTGATTGCGTGTTAATTGGAATCTGTGCGATAATATTGGAGTTGGCTACATATTCTGTCAAGTAACGGTTCTCACACATTAAAACGGAACCTTGAACCGACAGTTCTAGCGAAATCAAAATGCATAGCAAATTTATAACATTAATAATAATAGTTGATGGACTGCAGATCTAATGTAGTCCATCGATCGTATCATAGCCTTACGGTTGGCACGAATATTTTATACGGTGAAAGTATATTATTCGTGCTTCGAACGGATTGTAATCAAATATATAGAGACAGATTGGAAACTGAATAGGACACTGAGTACATTTTACATAAAGACAGTTGTATAAATATCAAGAATTTGGCAATTGGGAACAACGAGGAAAATTAAAATTGAAATGTCAAATACACTAATCGTTGCTTAATTTTAATTTATACGCAAAGCGGATGGAAAACGACTAGCCAATGTGATATTTATAGTCATCGGTTTATTTAAATAATGTTCACCGAAACAAAAACATACTTTCAAAGAAAATATGAGACAACACTAAATCACGTTATAAACTCACTTTGAAGTTTTCATCTACCGCTCAATATTTTTTTATTAAATGAAAGAAAAATTAGAAGCAGGCGTACATTTGTCTCGGTTTTTTAAGCGTTTGTTTTTTAGTTTATGCACTAAAGTTTTTGTGTAGTGTAGTCGAGGTTTTTAAATCTTTTTAATTACTCATTTTTTTTTACGTAGTTGGCAATTATGATGTGTTAGTTTGTGCAAACTTCGCAATCAATTTAATTTTTGTAGAGATGTTATTCAAACTATAAATTTTATTGCAATGCACATTAAACACCAAAATATAGTCACTTAGTAAGCGCTCCTTTAATGTTAAATGAGCATTCCAAAATGTGTGGGTGCTTTTTGGTTACATTTCTTTGAGTTAAAATGGTATGTTTTTAAACAATCTTGTAATTACTGTATTCACCTGAAAAATATCATTGTCCGTGAAGAAGAAAGTTTACCGAAAAAATCCCTATTTTTTTTAGCTTCATTTATTGTGATTTAGATTGCCGCTGTCTCGGGGTCTGGCATTGCATCCAACTGAACACTCATTGCGCTTCATTACTTTCAGAAAAGAAAAAAAATGGTAAATGTGTTGTATAATTTTTACGCCATCACAGCGAAATGCGCCACAAATACTTAGATTTGAGTGCGCGGGCGCGCCTGCGCGCGGCGACGATCGACGCGTCGAGGACTATTCGAAAACACGCTCCCCGTCTCCTCAAACGGAATATGCCTCGAATAGCAAAAATAAATTACTAGTGCTTTAATAAAACCCAAAATGCCAGGCGCGACTCGCACATCGTGAGCTCATTTCGGTGTTGTAACGAGTTAAAAAATGAACAGATTTATTTTTCTTCAAATACTGTACATTTCTGAATGTCGATTTTATTACCCGTGTACGGTGAAGCAAAGAGGATTTCAGCAGTTTATATATGCATGTATGTATGCTGCATATCACAGTTTGTCCTTGACAAATGAATTATCTTTAGCTTAGACTTCCATGTGTCATAGACTGCATGAGTCACAATAAATCCAACATGGCACGTATGACTTCATAACGAGCAAAACAAAATCACAAAATATTTTCGATATTGATTGAAATTTTTTCATTCGTGAGATCCAAAAATGTCTCATTCTTATATAAAATTATTGTAGTACATATATTGCCTATTTTTGCTCATAAAAAACGAACTGTGTTGTAGCGAACTCTGTAGCCGATAGTCATAATTTGTAAAACCTGTTTCAAATAAAAATAAAATTATTCATTAAAAAAACTTTTACAGCCAAATATTCATGTAATATTTTATGTATGATTGTCATACTTATGCCCAGGGACGCCTTTACCTCGCGATATATAACATGACGATTTTGTATTATTAGTTCCCGCACGTCATCGATATTTTGTGGTAAACAACCGATTTAAGGCGACCTCTTTAAATTTGTTCGTGAGCACAGACCACCCACATTTAACTCACTAAACCAGTGATACACAGTGGTTTCCGATGGTGCTTCATCCCTAAAAGTTGAAACGAGTTGATTGATGCACTGTTTTTGTGTTAGCCCACGCCGGAAATCGTAATAAATCATCGCACAAAAATTTTCATGAGTTAAATCCATGCCTTTAAATATTGTTCTGTATGTGGCCAGTTTCAAATACATAACTAGCAGCCCTCGTAGAGCTAAATTATTAAATAAAAGTTTTTTTACTAATAATTTTATTTCCACTTTTTAGCTAAGTCTCAACCTGTGCGTTTCTAGTGAATGCATTGTTATCGTTTCATAATCTCATGCGTTTTGTTTCATCATCTTCTTTAGAAAGCTTATCTTTACGTTTGTTCTCGACTTTTTATAGTCTCCTTTTCCTTTCTGTAGATGTTTCTTCCCGTGTACTCACGAATATCGGATCACAAATTAGTAAACAATATCTATATAAAAACCTGAGGCCCCACTTATGACTTCCCAATTCACAAACAAATAGCTGTCAATGAAACGTTTAGTAGGTATTTTAGTTTAGGTTTTTTCAATTTTGTTTTTATTTTTAATGTCAATTCTTTGAGCAGCATTAATTATTTATGAAATAATTTGATTTTTAAACTTCGAAGCAACTGAGTAGATAAAGTTATCTGGCAAATACAAAAATTAATACAAAGGCGTACGCTAGTGTGTGGACACGCTACTACACACAGCGTTCTCGGCGTCCAAATACACAGGTTTTACATGGCTCTAATTCGTGTATTCAATATCATGTGACACGAAGTAAGGCAGTCACGTTGAATTTATTTATGAAAGGGAAAACATTTCGTACTGGATAAATAAAATATTTGTTTCCGATTTGTTAATATACAAAGCGATAATGCGAAAAATCATTTGTGCCTAGGCGGAAATTGATAAATAATCTTCTACCTTTCCTAACGTTAACACTTTTTATATATAATAATATTAGGCTATCCACAAATCTTACAAATATCAAAATCATGTTTATATGTAAACAACAATTTAGTGATGGATAGTCGAAAATTACATATAAGTTACTGCTACTATACCTGGTTAGGTCTTTATTAAATTATGTGTAATAAATAATGCAATAGTAATTACAAATATTATGTAACGGCTTGCCTAAAAATGAACTCGAGTCGAAGACGCGAGCCTCTGCCGATTCCGGACGCGCCGCCCGATGGCGACGCGTCCGCCGTCGGTAGTGAGCGAACGGGCGACAGGCCACACGCGTGGGACTCAAATGTTATACGAATAAAGTGTAGGCATCCTGCATTATTATTTCGTCGTGAAGTTATTCTATCGCGATAACGTCTTTTGTATTGAATCGCGCCTTAATAGTATAACGTTTCGATGTAAATTTTCTACAATTTCTACTCAAATAAAAAAAAACAAGGGATTATGTATTGTGCAGTAAACTATTAGATGATTCCTTTGCAACCTTCTTTGGGATATAAAATGATTTTTTGTATCGTCGCTGTCTCTTAACGATTAGAAACAATTGACGGTTTATCTTAATCGGGTGGGATTGTGAATTCTCCACGGAATGAACAAAGAGCAGAGTAAATAAATGTGTACACGCTTGCACAAAGATAAGGTAAATACTCATTTATGTATGATGCGTGTCATGTAGCGGCGGCTGCTGCGCGCGCGCGAGACGTTTTCATGACACGGAAACATTATCACCCCTATCTCCGTTTCGGTGCCGCACGCGCCGACAGTCGATAAGATTGATTTGTTTTTTTTAAAAAGTTGTCTTTGTTTATCGAAAGTAGTGTGGTGTCTCTGTCGTGGCTCCTTTGTCTGGCGAATGACAATGTGTAATGTTTTGTTTTATAAATCGAACACGCTGGATATACAATAAAATTTGCCACAATTTTTATACTGAAGGGAAATTGTACGCGAGAGTAGGAAGCTTACAGACATTTATTTTCCTTGAGTACATTATAAAGATTTAAGTCTTATCGACGATCGGGACGATGGAGAGCTCCGGTCTCCCCCTCCCGCCCATTCCATTCTCCGCCATTAGATATCCTATTCCCTCCCAAGAAACCGGCAACGCACTGGTGCATACGTGGTACAAAAAATATATTAAACATAAAATAGTTAAAATATGCGTAAAAAATTTACGTCTAATCCAAATCAAAAGATGACTTTTCCATTTCGCCCAAATAACGCTCACCGGCGTAGCGCGATGGAGCGCCGCCGCGGAGTGTAGACGTGTGCTTTTCATGACCCGTTTACCTTCCACAAAACAATATCCTTTTTGAATTATCTAATATTTGCACTGTTTTACGACAATGGGTAATTAAAAAAAAAGTCGACCATTGGCTAAAAAATGAGATTTACTTTTAAAAAAATCTGACTTGAGGTTTTGTGAGGATCGTTTCGAAGAAGTAAATTGTATTTAAAGAAGTCATAACCCAATAATTACTTACATCGACAAAATGTATAGAGTAAATAAGAAAGATGTTTCCTTAAGGCTCGAGCACTTTGCCTATTGAACAGACTTTTCAGGATGAAAAATGATTTTGAGCTTTTTGCTTTATACAAATAACATCGTTTTACATTGTATAAATATTTTTCATTGGCTGTTTCAATGTTTATACAGTGATTGTGTTCTATTTATTCACGTAGGCACTTGTCAACAATTAACTCATGGAGTTACGTCACTTTGCGTCCATTAGTGTGTGAATTTGCATTCCAATTTATATATAACTCACAATTGAAGTATTTAGTATAAAAAATCATATCTGTAGCAGGAATTTTTCACTTTTTATAACTATTATCATTTAGTTACTAATTTAATTTGTCATTATAATTTTAGTTTTATTATAATTACATCTTACTTCATACAAGGCCTACTTTTTGTTAAGAACGTAGGTCAGATCTTAGAAGTATTGATTCTGTAATCTTAATGTTTCTCGAGTAGTTCTAGAATTACACATTATATTCAGATTTTTTAAATAAAGTTATGGATAAAAAATAAAGTAGAAATTCTGCTGATTTTTCGATATTCAGTTAAACTCTTACTAAAATTAGAAAACCATTTAAACCTAATATCTTGTAAAATGAATATGTTGTGTACAACACGGCTAAACGTAGTCACTAGTATTCTTTTTCGCTAATATTAAGTTAAGTGAGATTTTTGTCTCATTATTTTATTTTATGTATTTCAAATTATACTGACATTCGAGAAAGATTTATTACATACTCTTAAAAAATATTGTAATAAACCTAATAACGATATACCAATTTATTGTCCGGTTAGCGCTTTTACTTGTCAAATTCTCTCCTGAATTAGCATCGTCGATTCATCATTGCACACTAGTACAAGCTAGCGCGCTGCCAACACGACGCGACACGGCACGAGGCTACCGCCTCGAGTACGTCGCGTTGTTTGTCAGCACATTTCAAGTTTCTTTGTCCGTCTTCAGCGTATCCGCGACGAGCGGAATGGCTCTATGTGCACCGGTATCCATTGACATGCCGTACCGAGAACTTCTACTACGTCACGTGATCGCTCCCGATTTCACGTTCAAACGATGCGGATTACGAAGCTATTATATTATTAGACTATAGCTCATGTTTTCATTCTTCACATGAGTAAAAAAAAACTGTGCAAAAACCGGCCATCGGGGTTCGAATAAATGGTGCCTCGAACGGGCGAACCTGGCTCGAATTTATGAATCTGGTTTCAATTTTAATTTCGATTTCAGTTAGTTCCGATTTGGTTTTATTCTCTACTCCAGTCGTGTCCCTCTTTTTCAAATGTGCTATCGCTTTCGATTCCGATATCGATCTTATCTTCGATATCGATTTCGGTTTCTGGTAAATAATTTTAAGAGAAACAAATTAGTGGGAGGTATAAAATATCATGCGAATAATCCAGAAAATATTCTATCTCTGTGCTAAATTTCATTTAAGTCCATCTAGCCCTTTATATTTAATCAAGTTACAAGCAACCAAACATCGTAATGTCACCAAGTATCAGATATGTAATATTATAATAATATGATATAGTACTGATAAAATACCGTATAGTGCAGTGTAAAAACTCTATCGTTCGTTTTAATTTACTATGACTTTCTAATTATCAAACCATTATTATTAAACACAGTCACAATCAAATTGTTGATACTTCGTCTATTAGTATACTAAAATTCATTAAAATCAGTTTAACTATTGTTGAGCTATGAAAGAATAATACAAACGAACAGACAGATAAACAAGCAAAAGGTAACTTATGCCTATTCTCTGGTTTCAATTTATCTCCTTGTCAAAATTTCATCAAAATCGGTCCTATGGTTTAGGCGTGAAAACGTAATAGACAGAGACACTTTCGAATTTATAATATCAGCATGTATATTAAAAACAATTACACGAAACAGAGATTCATTTGTAAAAAGTTAAAAATAAAGAAACATTCATTTGAATCGTTTCTTGAATGTAAAATACCACGTGCATATGTTGCGTATGAGGCTCCGAAAAACAAAGAGGAATAGATTTGAAATTTGAAATACACCCGTTATACAGGGCCATAGTCATTGGCGCAGGTTTATAGAATACCCGTAGCACTTATCTGCTACTACACGCCCACACATGCTCCGTGGATGCTGGACCCTTCGAACGCCCACACAGTCTGCACCTTTGATCATAGTTACCATAAAGATGTTGACTATATTTATTTTTTGTTTTAATTTTGAGACAGTTGTTAACGTATCATGTCAAAACTTTCTCTAACTAAGCTAGTTTAGTAATTTTAATGGAGCTTAAATGCGTCAGGTGTTCTGCGATATCGTGGCGCGGGATGGCGAGATGGTGTGCGTGGAGCTGGTGGCGCGCGGTCGCGGCGGCGCGGCGCAGGCCGTCATCTTTCTGGGCTCCATTCGCTACGACGCCCTCTCCAGGGTCTACGACTCCAGGGTTAGTGGACCAGAACTTTTCTGTAGACATAGACTATGGTGATATTTTGTTTTTATTGTCGATATTCCATTAAACTGGACGTAGTCGGTATCCGTATCGTTTTCTTTGCTGATAATCGGATACTAAAATCGAATTATAAGCCATCATTTCGAAACTTCTTTTCACAGACACGTTCTAAAAATTGAGTCAACGCGAGTCGTGCCATAGCTAAACAACGCGGCAATGTGATTATCATACGAACCGACTAAGAGGCCAAAAGGGCCAGTGTGTTGGACGTAAACAACCATCGCTCTGCGGAAACCTCACCGATAATCACGACCCGTTTGATGCGGTCGCGTTACAGCTAAAATCGAATACGCATATTATTATCATTATAAACTCCCGCCTATTTCCCAAAAGGGTGGGTCGAGACTACAGATTTCAACGTGTTACGATCTTTGCACGAGTCTTTTGCTTCATTGACATTCATTAAACTGTTCTTGCAAGGTCGTCGGTTTCGGGTGGTTAAAACTTGACCCTTTTGTAACATTCCACCAATTTGATACACACGGGATTTTTTAGGGCGACCCTTACCGATCTTTACATTATATATATTCGCGCTATACATTTGTTTTATTAGTCTACCTTCGCATATTATGTATATGAATACGAATACGATACGTTTAAAAAGTTGAATTTGTAAAAGGAAAATGCGATAGATTGATATTCATATACTTGTATTAAAAAAGAGTGTTAATAATGTTATTATAATATTGTTTCCGCTTTGTGACAATCGAGGTAACTTCGCCGACCTGTTAGAATATGGAAGAGCCCGTAGGTGGGTTTTTGAGAATTTGTTTATAAATTATTTCTGTACATTTTGTCTTAATTTGAATATACAAAAAAAATTATAGTCTGAAATAGCCAATCCTACAATAAATCCACTCAGCGGTTACTAGCGATCGATACGTCGGCTACCGTTATTCATCAGCTCGCTAACGACGGGAATACTGATAGCGATCGCTATCAGCTATGCAGAGCGATAGGGACTCGTGTTATGTTAGTGATATGACTCACCCTTTCATTTTGTGACTCATTTCATATTGAGTTATATACGTTGAATCTTTTAATTGCCCTCCGAATAACTCACTAATCTTTGTAATCGAGTTTTTTTGTAATCATTTGCGTCGGATTGCAAATTTTAAGAAATGGACCACAAGTTTTAGATGACTTGTTGCATCGGATATTCAGCCTGTGCAGTGCTTAACCTATTCCTTGTTGACCTTGTCATTCTGCACGTGGCGGATGAAGGTTAACTCTCCCGATTTATAAAAGAGTAGGTACATTGTTTATTATATCTAGACTTTTATCATTAGTTTTGGATGCCATATAAAACGGAAAATAATGTATTTATTGAATTTTTACTGCCGATAACTTTTGGGGGCGGGAGGGCAGGGGAGGGAAGCCGTCCCCCCCTGGAATGTATGTTCTACAATATATTGCGCCCCGTGACTTGCCTCCCCCTAGGCCAGAAGCTGGGTACTTACGGTTATGAATCTTTTGATGTCGCAACACTTTTAAACTGATCGACATTGAAACTGCGAAGTTCCTTCTTTAGTGTTGAAAACCGGACAAGGGAGAACAGGCTTGCTCACGTCTCTGGTATCGTCAAATTCAAAAGCTCGAAACTAAGGTTAATATTGTAGATAAAAACAGTGAGAAAAAAAGGTCTAGTAATAAAATATTATCAAATTATTTCATGAATAATTGAATTCTAATTTAGTTTCCTATTACGAATACTATTATTTGACCAAAAAAAAAAATAAGTATTTTATAAATAATATTAAAAAGAGTAACTTATTAATTTTTTTTATTAAAAAATACAAAGATATTACGAAACTCAGATTTTTATTAAAAATCTTTAATTTTTTTTTCAATTATTAAACTATCTGCCATCTCTCGAGAACTTAACCATCATGTAGTATGTTATTTTATTATATTTACATTTAGTACAGTTCCTTTTTGATTATTAACGAAATGTGAATCCGCGGATGACCGCATTCTAATGTAAGGATCCTGGAATGGTCACCAGCGCCACTGGGATATTTGCAATATCAACTAATTTCCTTTTTCTTTGTAAATAAGTAAAGCAACAATAATAATAGTAAAAATGGTTAATCAGTTTTGGGGGTCAACAAATTCATATTTAATCCATGTTTATTAATTAGGAAATAGTTCGTTCGTGTAAATGGAGTTTGAATCAATTTCTTTGTTCTGCTTCCTTTAAATATAGGTGTGTGTATTAGTGTAAAGTCGACGACTAAAATAGTTCAACAAAGTAGGCCGGCGCGGGATAGACCAGAAGGTCTATCCCGAGAACGAGGCGATGGTATTTGAAGCCGTTTAGCTCCGAGTTTCAACAACGACGCATCAGTGCCGTGATCTCGATACATTAAAAAAGTTTCATAAAAGTTCATAAAATAAAGCTGAAATACTTTTTCAAAACAAACATCTCGAACATTGTATTGAAATAAATAACACGAACAAATGCCACTTTTATGCATATAATGTTGTTTAATAATAAAAATAATATCAAGAGTTCGAAACGAGCATGTATGGGTCAAAAGTCACCAGACTTTGCGGAGTAGTAAACGTAAAAGCAGTAAAAGTAAAGATCACTAAAAGTTGAAGAGCGGTAACAGTAAAAAGTTGTTCATACACATTAAATGCACTAGGCAGTTACATATAATGTTAGTCTTTATCTATATACTTTATGTACACGGGGTCTTGTAATATCTTTAGAAATTAGTGAGGTAAAATTTTTGTATCATCAACGTGAGAAGAGATTATTTATATATGTATAATAAAACAATAGAACCCGGTGTGTCTGTACATTAAAGGTATGTATAAAAAATTGATTAGGTACGGTAAGAGAAAACAATTTTTACATTTTTCGCTGCTTATCTGTCTGTCTATTCACGCATATCTCTGAAATTACTGGTCAGATTTTAATACGGTGTTCACGGTTAGATAGAGCTTGGCTCAGAGAAGAATATAGGCTTTCGGATCTAATCGGATGTCAGAAAAAAGTTATTCTCATTTAAAGATGTAGCCTGAAAACTTACAAGGCAAATAATAATTGTTACCGTCGATGACATCTATAGAGACGTTGCAATACGAACGAACAACGATCAAAAAAAAACTTTTAATAAAATTCTGTTCACCGTACCTAGTCTGATTCGACGTCAGTCAGGGTCGGTCACCTCTGACCAGTTTTTCTAATATTTTTGTCTAGCGCCCTAAATGAAATAAAGCAAAAAAACTTCCCGTTTTTGTAATTTAAAACAATTTTATAGTGCTGGTATACGACTAACACCTTGACACGATAACTAGTCCAGATAGATAGGTAGCAGGGGCCAGGGGCCCACGTCATGGCGTTCGCGGTATTGGCTACGCGGGAGCCGCGGACCGCATCGCGATCGCCGGCGTGCCTACACGCGCGGCCGGCGGCGGCGCTCCACGTGCCCCGCACGCCAGGCTCGGCTTGATGTATGGGAGGAGGCAAGTGTACGGCCGTTTGAGATGATCTGTCGACGAATATTTTAAGAGTTGTCCACCTACGTAACTCGCCGGGGAGACCGGATATGCTTTACCTACATATTGGGAAATAAAACCAGTCAAGTGTAAGTTAGACTCGCGTAACAAAGGTTCTATACTATGTGAAAAATATTATATGTATAAGTACACGAAATTGAATGTAAAAATACGACTATAAAATTTTAATACGTATAAAAACTTCCATTTCGTTGCGTTCTTACGTTATTGCGGACCAAATATCGATTAAACTCGTGGGAAATTTTAAAATGCCTTTCGAAATTTACACCGAATTTGGCACTCTTTTTAAATTAATTTTTAATATTTTTATTGTCTGCCAGGATCATAGATCACAACGTGCATTATGTAAAAAGTATAATTGTTAATTTGCGAGACGGCGGCAGTGGAAGGAGGAACGGACTGCCGTCGTAAACTTGTCACAGGTTAGGTTTCTATATTTCCATTCCGAAACACTAAAAAATTACATTCGCTTGATGTCGTACAATATTTATCTATCTTATCGGTTCCATATCAGAGAATTAACATTATGTTCGATATTGTAATCACTTAATTGTTCATGTGACACATTAATAGTTACGTTTAAACACCGTTAATTTATAGCTATCTCCGAACCAGCGCTATCAAAGTCCGTAGTATATAGTCAAATTTTTCATTTTTTTACTTATATTTACCTAGTATGTGCAACTACTAAAACGTGGTCCTTGGATGCAATTTTGTGATTACGGCGTTCATAGACTTACATTACGGGGACTTGAGCGAACAATGCCTTAACATCACATGATATATCTCATTAGATAAATTGACGTAATATCGGTTGCATCAGTAAATTTTTTGGAATCATTAAAATGAAAAGCTTCATCGCAAGGTACGGAATATTAAACCGACGGCCGCTAAGTTACGGCACGCTTTGTGGTATTCGATTTTATGGTTTTATATAGAATAATTAATTTAATTAAAAGGTAACTGCCGCTAGATATTAAAATCAGTAATGTGTTTTTATTTAGAATAATGAATTTAGAAAATTATTAACTTTAAACATCACATAAAACGATGGCGCTCAAGAGATGGACTTAAACGTATTAGCATATTGTATGTGTAGACAATACACACGGCCGTGATATATCAAGGTAAACTCACATGGGTTTGTTGATTTATATATTTTCTATGACTTCTATTGCGTGGGGATTTGCGCATCGGAATACGTGAACTTGTTTCATGATACACACTACGCTAAAACAGAGGTAATGTAGGTAGATGTTCGCCTTCTGCGTTACTGCTAATGCAGCCTCATTGGCGGCCCGAGTGTCCGTGGCCGAGGTCCTCGCCGCAGGTCCTTTCTGTCACTGTATCCCATTAACTTCGCATTCTCTTGCAGCCCTTTTCGGTCTTATGATAATGTTTTAGGCTGTTTTAGCTGCTCCCTTCTCGACCCTGTGGCTAGGAGTAGTCAAGTTTTTGACGGATACTGATTGGTATGTTTATAGTATATTTTACATGAACTGTGTTACCAGATTAAATTAAAAATTGATAATTTTAATATGCCCTAGGATATAAAAAATGAAACCGTTACTTTTCCGACGTTCTCTTCTTCTTTGCAAATTAATTTAAAATGTTGCTAGTAATATCAATTGCAAAATCGAACATCCTATGATTTAGTTATACTAAAAAGTCAGCGAAGTTGTTTAGAAAAACGTTTTGCGGTTAATTTGTACAATTTCATCTGTGTTTGTATGATATGCTAAATATCATTTTTTTCTGGTCTCAGTTTGCAAAATAATAATGTGACAATATTAATATCAAAATATATATAACTACAGACGTCATTCAAGAGGTCTATCGAACTAAGCGATTAATATAATCAAAATGTTTGACGTATCTCCTAATGCGTGTGGTGAAATGTCGACGGTATTCCCGCCCTCTGAGGTTCGGCTAGTCGCAACGGTCGCCTCACAGCTGCCAGTCAGTATTATCAAGAAAAGTTAATGCGGGAAATGTGGAAAGTGAAACTCATAAAAGTTAAATATTGGAATGGGAACAGCGACACCTCGGCCGGGCCGGCGCCGCCGCGGCGGCCGCTTCTACGACACCGCTCTAACGTTCGCTTCGTTTTCTCTATCCGATAGTGGCATCGCTATCTTATTACTTGTGCCTCCACGCCTTATTGCGCACGACGTGTATACGGATAGCCCGAATCCTCGAACGTTACAGCGGTCGGACGGGCGTGAAGGCGGCCGCGGGCGGCTCTCGGCCGACCTATATCCGGGGTCCGCCGCCGCGCCGCCCGCGCCGCCCGCGCCGCCCGCGCCGCCCGCGCCGCCCGCGCCGCCAAATAGGACAGAAATACCGCGCTCGATAAGCCGCCGTGGTCACGGCGGGTGGCGCCAAAAAAATATTTTTACCGAATCGAACGTGCACAATATATTCACGTTATACTTTCTAGTTGATACGTTACACGATGACGTGAAGCGTGAAAAGTGAGCAAAGCGTGCGGCGGTAGGCTGTTGTGGTTTTCTTCATACATATCATTATTTTGTTTATACGATATTTTACGGCCGAAATATAGAATAAAAAGTAAAAAATGCAAT
The DNA here is from genome assembly GCA_005406025.1 of Eumeta japonica. Lineage (NCBI taxonomy): Eukaryota > Metazoa > Arthropoda > Insecta > Lepidoptera > Psychidae > Eumeta > Eumeta japonica. Next base: position 56,881 of record BGZK01000640.1, on the reverse strand, counting down.
AAGCAAAAATAATATAAAACGGCATTCAGATAGTACGCTTCCGGGACGCTGTTGGATAACAAAATATATAACATTCTATGTATATTTGTGAATCAATTTATCATACCACAACTAGAACTAAAGTAATAACTTCTGGACGGTTTGACTTAACCTATCTATTAATAAAACGCACCAAGTCCGCGTTCCATCTTGAGAGTGGAAAGACCAAGAGAGTTTTACTTTTTCAGTAGAGAATATTATCATAATACATCTCTCGTTCCCACGTTACTTCGTGGGATGCCGCATGATTTTAATGAGGTTTTTGTTACTACGGTCCCTAAATTATAATGTTGATGTCGAGAATTAGCACTGAAACGGAAAATTTAGAAACTAATTGGCACAAACATGGGAATTGTCGGTTAAATCGTGGTCATTTAGTTTTTAAAGTTAAATTTTGAGGATATTATTGAATTAAATATCATATCATTTTTCAATTATGACAATGGAATGTTAAATAAATTCTTGTACGGTCATTGATTTAGAAATTTAAATTAGGTCGTACAAACATTTTCCAATTAATCTTCGAGAATTATTAAAAAATGTTACTTGCCATGTAGCAACAGCAAAATTAAAAAATGAGAGGAATATATTTACATATTTTGTTCACAATGTAACTTTAAAAAATCGCACAATTGCGTAACCTGTGATGAAATAAAAAGTGAAAAGAGGAACACTCATTTATTGACAGTATTTCGTCACAAAATACTTGATGTATTAAACGATCTAATTTGTCCTGCCTATTCATATAACTATAGATCACATTACTGTGTGATACTTATTTAATTTCAAGCATTAAAAATTTAGTATGCTGAAAGACAATATAACTACACTTTTTCGATTCGCAACTATCTGGTTTTACCAACACTATAATTCTCTAACTAACATGGCGAATCAAAGTCGTTAATATTTCTTTTTTACGCCTGCGTACAGTGTGAGACGTTATTCACAAATATATAAATTTAATAGACAAAATATATTGTTTTAAACATCACATCATTCATAATTCAATGTATTGAGTTTGAGGTTATAAAAAAATGCACGTACTATTAAACATAGCCTCAGACATAGATTTATTATGGGTTATCTGTGGCCACACGCATTACACAAAGATTTAGTATAATACAGTTAATGATTTTGCACGAGTCTCGTCAGGAGAGTCTGCATCCGCGCTGAGTACGTAAGACATGATTTACTATAAAAAATATTGACATTTTGACCAATTGGTTATTATGAAAGATTTAGCGTTGTTCTGGAACCGCCGAAAGCGACGTTTTGATCCAAATACTATAATCATAATAGTTCACTTCATAAACATAAAATGTTCTTTATATTAATATTCTTTAGAAATTTAATCTTTAAAGAAATATTTAAAATCTTTGTATTGTTACAACAAAAATATAAAAAATAAAATGGCTTTCAAAACCTCTTAAAACAATTTACGTTTGGAGTCAATGCATACTAAAAATGTATCAGACGCGGTTGAGTCCCAGTTTTCATACTTTGGAAATTATTTGTGGGTGTAGTTGTTGATTTTGACTATTTTTTATTGATTTTTGTGTTAATCGCTTTTATTGTAATATTTATTTATTTGCCTTTCTTTAGCTGACACTCACTCCAAAATCAGCTTACTTATTTGGTTTTTGGAGGTGCTTTAATTATTTCTTTGAAATTTTGTTGTTATTTTTTTTTTCTAATGCACAATTAAATAGTTACAAATAATTGTAAATGTATATAATTTGTTAGGCCATGACTTTTAATTTTACACGTATAAAGTAGGAGACCGTTTCCGATCCCAGATTATCCGATAACTCTGATAATACTCATTCCAAGGTCTTTGATCGCCATTCGCCAGAGTCGGGTTCTAAGATCTTTTCAGATTTTTCCCCTAACTAACCAGAGAATAAAGTACGAAGTAGCAGCACTGTAAACTGCTTTACTATATAACTAAAAACCTACTGAACTGATTTCTGTACAAATTTGGGGCGTTGAGTTCTCCTGACCTTCATCAAGAGTCCTATTTCTTTACATTCATTTCGATAACCATAAGTTGCTCAACTTTATCAAATATTATTTTTTCACGCCAAGTCCATAAGTTCCTATAAAAAATAAGGGAATTGCTGTAGGTGTGTTTATAATATTTGAAAAAACCCAACAAATCTTCATAAATACTATTATTAGAACTTAGCTGGAACTGCATCATCAGTTCCACTACACAACGTGGATTTTGATAGCATAAGTCGCTTAACAAACTCAATGAAATCTCATCGCAATCTGTAAAATACTTGTCATTGAGGAAATTCAGTAATCATTTGTGGTCTTCTTCGTCAATTCTACTTCACCAAATGATACTCTTTGAAAGCAAATACATAAAGGATACTGTAAAATAGATCCTAATTGCTTCACGCATGTAGTGTATGAATTTCGTCGATTCCACGTAGATCTCATTATCAGATTTCAGTTCTTACAAAATTGGGACCGACCTGGGAGCACAATCTTTCAAATAAAATTAAAAAAAACGGTCAACTGCGTGTTGAACCAAACGCAGTGTTGAAGTCACGGTTTACCGGCTAATAACGTCTATACCGGACCTTAGGAAAATTTAAAATCTTGTGGTTCATGAACTTACTACATATTTTACACAACCGATAACGTCATCTAAGCAATTTTCAATTAAATTTGTACGTAACTTTGCTTTTTACGTCTTCAAGTACATTTTATAAGTTGGTAGACTACCACTCATCAACTTCTAAAGTCCATTTAGCTGTGGCAATTTTCTTTTTATCTTTGTTATATATGCTATTGTTGTGAATATTTTCACATATGTAAAAATAACCATTTACCAGTGGGAAGGGATATTTGTTTCTAACAAAAAATACAACTTTCAAGGTTAATGTTTTACACACTTATTAACGATACTCCACACCATGAAAAAGACGGGGAAAAGAATCATCCCTACTTTTCACGTGTAGGGGAGGTATCTTACAATTTATTTTTTCAAAATTTTATTCTATCACTGTCGGCTAGGGTGTTTCATAAAAACAAAAAATTTTTTTTTTCTTCTGGTATTGAAAAGTTGAAAGTACATAAAAAAACAAAAATTTTGGCACTAATTAGAGCCCTTAATATTGATATTAAGGTTTGCCTCTATTCATTTGTTTTTTTTCCATTTAAATAACACAGGAATTTTTTTTTCTTATTTTTGAATTTTGATTACTTTAAACTGGTTCATTTACTCGGTACCAAAACTTCAGGTCTTATTAAATAAAGATCTTAGTGACTTTGTATCTAAGAGTTCGGTGAAGATGTTTGAATTGTTTGATTTATCATATGATTTCTTAAATGAAGATGTTACTCTCTGGCCTGAGAATCAAAATTTCTTAGAAAACCTGGAGTATTTTAAGAAGCTTCAAGTTGTAAATATATTCAGATTGCAACGCAAATATGCCGGGACGCCAGCTGATTCAAAACTAATAGTTTATGTACTTATTTAGAAGTGGGGCGCTTATATAGTATTCTATAATTTGTAGTTAACGTAAGTTACTATATATTTTAAAATAAGTTTTTTCTCCTTGATTATATTAACATTCTGTTAGAAGAAAACTTTGAATTACTACGTGAAAAGTAGGGGGGAAGTGTTTTAGCAAATACTACGCTTGGTCACCGAAGGGGGGAGGGTCAAAAATTGTAAAATATGGGTCATGTAATTTGGGTATGTCCCCTTAGGACGGAAGCTAGTATAGGTATTTACTTGATTTTGTAACAATTTTAAAACTAGTAAACGTTTCCCTAAAGTTCCTTTAGTGTCGTGGACGAGAGTCTTCTTCCGGGCCGTGTAGCTCTTCGCGGCTGCTGGAGCTACGCGGGCCGGCGCCATTAGGGGCGCGGGCCCCGCGCAGCGATCGGCCGTTACGAGCTGTCCGCGGTCATTCAGTTTTAGGGCGTCGGGCGTTAGAAATGACTACTTCCAGAATTAGATTCTTTTTCGATCCACTCAACTCTCTCGAAGTCGAAACTTCCACTAATGGAACATTGAAACAAGTAACTATTTCCAAAAGTTAAAGTTCGATATGAAAACTTATTATTGGCTTGGAAAACCAGTAAGAAGTTTTTTGTCTTTTGGGACCTACAATTAACTTAGAAATGAACCCGGAAACTCTCTTTGTTATTCTGTCTGCTACGTTTTCACAACTAAAAGGTTGATCAATAATATTTGTCCATTGAACATATCTTCAATCTTGAGGAAAGGTACAAGGTACTTTTTCGTTTGTCTGTCTGTTTTCTTTTAAATCAACATTTGTTATACCTATTTTAATTTAATTTAGTTTATTAATAAAGCGCACTCACTTAAAATTAAGCTCCCGCCTATTTATCTCTCTGTCTGTTCGGCTTCTTATAACTCAACAATGGCGTAACCGATTTCGATAGAATTTATTGTATTGATAAAGCTTATCATCGCAAGAAATATAGATTAGTGTTTGTCTGTCTCTTTGTTTGTAGCCTTTTTCTTTATTTTTATTAATTTTTATTAATAAAAATTTAATAAAGTAATAAAAAAATTATTGCAAAAGCACAAAAATCCCATGTTATTTAAATAGGAAATGAACCGTCGTTTTGGCACGGTTTAATACTAATATTGAGGGCTTATATGGATCTGATATTTTGTTTCAGGTCATAAACTAAAAGTTTTAGGGGCGCTGCAAAGTCAAAAACCAAACTGAGAAATAACGGATTCCCTAATGTGCCTATAGTCTTTTTATATTATATTTTTTTTATATATTCTTGCTTTATTGCATACAGCATATCACATATAATTAAGAGTTCTTTTACCGATTGATGAAACTTCATAAATAATCCACTTTGTATTCCGGGTCAACGCTAATAACATCGAGGTGAGGGGAGCAGACGCCCACGGCTGTAGCATCGCTATCGAAATCATGTTTAGTTGTGGAAACCGGTAACGAGGTCCCTGCTGAAGAGGTAACTATTCACCGGTTTCGGTTGAAGCTTGAACGAGCGTCTGCGCTTAGGGTTTTCAAAGCTGTGCTCGCTAACTACTAAATAAATCATTTTTACGAAAACACGTAAGTCGTATCAATAACCGGCAGACACGGCCATTTCACATAGATGATTCACAGAGTCGCCAACGAATGCGACTTTGTAAACTGTTGGTAGTGGTGCGGGAAGTCATTCAGTCGTACCAATTCATCGTTTTCCTGCGATAGACGGACAGACAACCGAGCAATTAAGTATGTTAAAACGGTGCGAAACTAAAGATTGTGGAATCGCTCTAGTTGTGTACTCAAAAAAATATCTTTCGGATATACCCATATTACATCACAACGAAAATAAAACTGATGGCGTAGACGCCGTCACGGCCGCGGGCGGTCGGCGCGGTTATTGTTCAGTGTACCCGCCGTATACTTTTAATTAAACGAAATATTTATTCGAATTTGGAAGCAAAAGGAAAGTCTTCGATACGTTTAAGGGCTAAATCGAGGGGCAGGCCGCGTTTATTTTTTGACTAAACGGGACGGTACTGCGAAGTATCCGTCGCTGGTTCCAGGTCGGTGTCGGAGATCGTACGCCGTCCGCGACGGGTCAGACGACTTCGACACGGCGTATTAATTAAAAGGGAATACGACTTGTACCGCAAGCGGTATGAAAAGTATTATTAACCTAATGAGTACCAATTATAAATATGTTAATAAATTGCACTCCTTTATTACATCATGCTTTATGTACGTAAGGCGATTGCGGTCTCGTAGCGATGATGATCTGGTAAAGGTTCCTCCGCCGGTCTGCGCCGGCCCAATGAAGTGGACGTCGGCCAGCTCATCTTATTGCTTAGGTTGCCTATGGTAGCTTACGCCGAAGTTTGGCCTGCCATAAGTGGAACTTTAATCTGATGTGTGCATGAATATACTTCCTAAGGTCTGCTATTTTATATACTAAGAAAGGTTTTTACATCCGTGGTTGTTTTAAATAGTTTAGATTTTTTACGGTTTTTTTGTATGGAAAGTACGTGAAATATCTGTCAGCCACGCTCATCGACACTTATTCAAGGATCGTGATCGATGCGGTACGCCTCAAATGGGTATATTTCGTTAGTCGCGGGAGCAAATTACTGCGCACTGTACTTCCGATTACTCATAAAATATCACTCACGTCATACAATAATATTAACCTGTCGGTCGTTTACATGATTGTAAATAATTTATTATAATTAAAAATACTGTCATTTACAGTTCTATAAGATTTTATCCTATTCTATGATTTTGTATAATTTCAACAAAATGTTTATTTTAAATACAAAATAAATAACGTGATCAGTACAGAGTCGAAATATACAAAGTCTACACGAGCCTCGTAATCGATCAAGTGATAAGGCCACTGAACGTGTTGCAGCAATCATCGTTGTCGACGAAGGTGGCGCAGCGCATGTCGTTCGGCCTGCTGGGCGGGCGCGGTGCGGGTCGCTGCGAGTTCGTGCGCATGAAGGGTCCCGGAGGCAAGGGCCACGCCGAGATGGCGGTGTCGCGGCCGCGCGGCGCCGGCGCCGACACGCCCTCGTCCGAGCCCGGCCTGTGCGCTACCGACATGTGGGACAGCGACTGGGACGATGACCCCGAGGATATGTTCATATACAGACACCAGGTCGGTCAGTTCAGCCCATCGATGCGACATACCGTCGCCCACTCGTAAATTTATCGCATAACAGCTTTGCGTCAGGAAACTATACACGTGTCTTTAATAAATCAATTAAATCCACTCGAATCGAAGTCGTCGAGGTCGCACGAGGAATTTCATCTGTTCTAGTCCTGTACGTCTGCTTGGAAATGTTTGCCTTCTCTACGCAAACGCGCGGTGCTAACGCACGGAGGTGAATGACGAAGTAACGTATACTTTGTATAATTGACTAGACTATGTCGAACTGTGTTATTTGTTATTATTTAGATCATGTTAAACTTTGAATCGGTCAGTCGGTATGGAGTCTTGGAGAAAGTAAAGCTTAATCGATATCTTTATTTCATAAAATTTCATTTCCATAATATATTTCTTGGCATGTTGCAGATAGCGTGAACCGACTTGAGCCGTTTGGTAAAATCTATTATATAAAAGCTATCAATTATATAAAATTATCTAATCTGACCTAACCTAAACCGTCACTAATCAATCAAAAAGCTCTATCAATTAGTTATAAATCATAAATGTATTCTCTACTCTGTCTTCTTACCATATTTAAATAACTTTGGTAATACGATTTAGAAAGTTTCGGAAAAATATTTTGAAGGCACATCGATAATAACGTCACAAACACCAGCGCCCACCATGTCGGGCGATAAACTGGGCTGGGGCACAAATTATTCACATCTTGATATATAGCGTATACGCAGCGCAGTGCCTACGACGAATTGTTCGCAACTCAATGCAAGCGTAATCGCCTTACAGCGCCGGCTGAGCGACCCGAGCGCCAACATGCACGTGTACGCGCGCGGCGGCTGGCGCGCCCGCGACGGCCCCGCGCACGACAAGAGCCGCTCCGAGAACGAGGGCCTGGACTCGCTCGTCAACGGCATCGCCGAGGTGGAGGCGGGCGACCTGCGCGACGGTGCGTACGCCTGCTCTGTCCCTCAAGTGGCTTTCGCTGCACGCCGCTGGCTTTTTAGTGATGGCATGTATGTCTGTAGTAACATTGATGAAACATTTCTTGCCGACCCTATAAGTTATTATTCACGTTACTTATTACCCAGTAATTAGAGTATTTTATTTAGTTCTACATGTTGATTTCTACGCACTGCAACTTAAACATTAATCAATATCGTAATGCGATACTCTGATGATTTTAACCTCTTGTGACCCTGGATCTTCATCTGAAGGAGCCCTCGAGAAAACCCTTGCTTGTGTTAACATAAATCTTGACGCATGCGTCCAGTTTTTCTAATAAAACATAGTTATGACCAGAATCTAGTACTAGATGAGGGCGTCTTTTCACGATGTGGAGTTTTCGACGATTAGTAATGTCGAGTTCAATCTCTATCCACGTATTTCGTAGGCCTACTCTCCAAGATAAATTTCAAAGCCCGTAGCACTAATGTAGAGGGAATCGAGGATGTAACAAAAAACCCTATCGATCGTTTTTGGTATAACAGTCCATTCTACAGGTTGGTTTTGTTGTCATTCATGTCACATTCATATACAAGTATTTGCTAAATTTGATATCTAACAAAAATTTGCTTCATGTCAACAGTGTCTGTTACATTTTTAATCGTGCATTCGATTTTCATTAATTGGGATTAAGGTCACAGGTCAAAGTTTTTTATGAAAAATAATGGGGGGCAAAATTTAATAAAATTATAGTAACCAATTTCAAACCTCTGACATAAAAACATTATTTTTATTTTTTCTATATGTTGTTCTAGCTGGTTCAGTAAACGTTGTTCTGTACTTTCCGGTAGACGGTTTACCCGTAAAGTATTTTACCACAATTGGCCTGCGTGGAAACGAAATTTTCTTTATTGTTGATATCGATGCTAGACGCCCGTATATGAATAATAAAGACATTTGCTTTAAGTCGCGGCTACGCCCGCATTGGCATTTTAATCCGCTCGTTTTAACACCGCTTCTTTAAACAACAAAAATCTGTCTATATTTTATACGATGATGACTTTTATTCGTTTTCATTAAAATTGGTAAAATCATTATCTAGTTATAAGTAGGCATACAGACAAACAGACACAAAAATAAACAGGCATAAGTTTACATATTACAAAATTATGTGCTTTATTAGTACACGAAAGTCAGTTTTAAAATCAGTTTTTATTATTGTTGAATATGAAAAAAAAAAACATACAAACAAACAGACAAACAAAGAAAAAGTAGCGTATATCCATTCTTTGGTGTCAAACTATCTTCGTGTCAAATTTGATCAAGATCAGTATAACGGTTTAGGCGCGAAAACGTAACAAATAGACAGTTTGGCTTTTATAACAATATTCATGGTAATTGGTTGAATGGTGTAAAAGTTGATGCACTATAATTCCATCTAGTAGTAAGTTTCGCAAAATTTATAGTGTGAAAATATTTTACGTATTTCAATATTTAATTACCTTTAGTATTAAAATTCGGGATCGGTTGAAAAATGCTAACATGCTGCATCACCATCTTAGCGAGTTAAAATAATGTGGGCAAAATCAAAACCTCACGAGTGGTCGGTCAAACGGTGTGTTGTTCTGTATTCTAACATACAGTGTTCCGATTCGATTAATTGTTGATTCGTAAATGTCCGTTTCCAAAATAAATAAAATGAGGTTTATATTCAGTTGGAATAAGATCTAATTACAATAGATATATTTGAACCATTTTTATACAATTGGAAAACGTTCCAATTTGCTATATGAATGATTGAATGTATTATGTTAAAATTGTGTACCTATCATAGGATGTTTTAACGACGCAATGCAATGTAACGTGATGCAACACCGTGTGTTGACTAACATTGCCTTAATAAGAAATAATACGGTTGTCAGCTACCTCCCAATTCTGAAATATATAATTAATATTTTCCTTAGAACGTCTATTGCTAAGTTCTACCTCCATCCTAAATTACCAAAAAAACAAAAATACTACTTTAATATATTAACTTTAATATACCAATTATACAGTGTATATACACTACGTAGGTATGTTGGTTTGAAAAGAGGCATCTTCTAGTTTCATGCCTGTTTATCATGAGGGATAACTGCCTTATAAATGAGTGATAATTTAAAAGGGGTAAAATAATAGTGTAATGTAAATTTTTAACATATTATGCCATATATCAAGTGTTATTTTATAACCTAAGAAATAATAATATTTTGAATTTCAATATACTTAACATGAACAGAATGAATGAGAAGTATATAAAATATTTGCTTCATGCAGCTTAAAAAAATTGTGAAAATAAGGATGGAAAAATCCAAAACATTTTGAATTTTTTGTTAAATATGGACAATAAGAAGTACACTGTTTTCAAATTAAATAACCCTCTTCAATAGGGTTCCACTCGATGGAGGAAACCGGTAATTAGTTATTACTATTCATTTTTGCTTCTGCTATGATGCCTTACTTCTAACCGAATTCATAATGAAATGAGAAATGCCATATAAGTTTTGATGATTACTTTTACTATTAAAATACGTATTGTTCATTACTTGATAAATTTTTAATCAATTGACATGGAAACATGTGAAGTTTTTAAGTTTTTATATGATAATGGGGATTGTATGCCTCATTATTCATTAGTTTTTTAGGGTTCCAGTGGAACCTTAAAAAATAAATGGAACCGTTCCACATCTCTAAAAAAAAAAGGAACCTTTGTAGGTTCACTTTGTTTTCTCGGGAACACGTGAAGGTATCAACCTAAAATTAATCTCAAACTCTCAGGTCTGCAATCCCTTGACGTAGTCAAAAATTATAACTTTTAAGTGAACGCAATTAAAAGATACGGCCGTTTATGCCGCATATTTGATGCTCTCAGAGGAATCAAAGCCTATAAGGTACGTCTCGTTGAACTAGAATCATAGAACCAAGTAAAGCAAAAATCTGAAAACTATAAATTTGTAGTTACATCATATTTTTTCGTGATGTTTACTATAACATAATCGGGGACAATTAGAACATAATAGAAAAAAAACGGGAAAAATCTTGGAGACTCGATTCATGCAATGAAAGAATTATTTTACAAACCTACAAGTTTGTACGGACACCTCGGTGCGCGAGCCCGAACCGCTTTTGGCCGGATTTTAATTACCCCACTGCTGAAGCACACCCCCACAATCTTTTTATTTAAGATTGGAGGGCTCGAACCTGAACTTCAACCAGCTCTTCATGCTGGCCCATGCGGGGTAGGGGTTGCTAACGACTGTTGTCACCGTCGTGATGATAATGTACGAAACTAATGGCTTAACGTGCTCTCTGAGGCAAAGAGCGTGCTTTAAATTAAAAATTCATTAGTCAATTTGTCCATGGTTAGAATCGAAAATTTACTCTCTGATCCGAAATGTATTTTTATATTATTTCATTTCTATACCTTTATCATGTACTATGTGTTCTTATGTAAAAAGACCTGGATGATATACAGACAAGCAAGTAGATTTTTTTAGGCGCAAAACTCTAATTATTAATAAAAATGTATTAAAAAGACAAACGTTTTGACAGTGACAAGCTTCATAAAATCTACTTCTGTAAATTAAGTCCATTTTGCTTATTCACGTTTCTCATGATCAAGAAATGTTATTTCTTTTTTATTTTATTCTTATGTATTGTTAAAAAAACTCCTTTGTTATTCTTTTTAATGTTTAATTTAGTTGTTCAGAGAAAACTCGTATATAATTTTTAATCAAGTAATACATTAGTGACAGTGACACCAACGCTGGTGTGTCTTCAAGACGATCCATCTTATCCTATTCGTTGTTGTACATGTACACTTTCACATTAGTTCATTGCTTGAAAAATTCTCTTGTAGATATGTTTTATAGAATTTTTAGTGTCGTTATGCTGAATCCATATCATTTTTGCAAGCCGAGACCTTTTCATATCTCGAAGCCAATGCACCATACACATTTTTCCTAAAAATCAATCATTTTTAATAACAATAGTATCTTTCATTTCAATTATATTAAGCATAGTGTTCTTGTATATTTTTTTACAATAGTTACATTAATTGCCATTATATGAGAATCCTGCATGTCGCTATTGTGACGTATTCGCTTTGTTGCCGCTGCGGCGCAGGAGCGCCGCGACGTGCATTTAGTAGCAACGCTCGGAGGAAGCCAGTGCCGTTGAGTTTGGTAGATCAATAGTAAAGCTTAGTGAAAAGGACGCGATCACGATTAATTGTCGACGCTATGCCTGTCGAATTCGAACGAGATGTCGAAAATATCATTTCTAAACGATCGGTGCATGAAGTCGTCCTTAGTGAGTGCATAATTTGTTATAACAATTGTGGGTTGTATGTGTGTTGTAGGGGAGCGCCGGCGCTCCACGGCTTCCTCCGTGCGTAGCGGGCGTTGGCGATGCTGCGGCGGGGGCCCGGCCGCAGCCGCCCCCGACATGGCAGACGTGTACGCGCGTCCACCGCCTGCGCCTGGCGCCGATCCCACCACACCCGCCTGCCTGCGTGTGCTTGAACCGCGGCGCCGGCCCTGCCCGCTGACGCGTGCCCCACCCCCGCCTCCGCTTCGGCCCCTGGCACCTACCCCTTGCCGGTCACCACGTCGCATGCGCGACGCGCAAGCTTCCCAGTGTGAACGCGAATACGAAGTGGCCGATGATGTCGCATCTCTCGACGAGACGGCCATCCTCGCAGACGCAGGTGTCGCGCCTCTGCGGTGCCGCCTCGCCGACATCGCGGTCGAGTACTCGGCCGCAGAAGAACTGCCTTGCCGACGGGTCATAACGCAGAGTGACACGGGCCCCGCTGATTTAGAAAAGGGCGAGGGCGGAGACAGCACACGCAGAGTGCGCGGCGCGCGCGCCTACTGCACGTTGCCGCGTCGGCGCGGGGTGGCGGCGCTGCTGTACCGCGAAGCAGAGTTGCCGCCGCGCAGGACCACACCCGACGGAACTGACATTTATTACTGGTGTGACGCGCCCAAACCAAATCGTACCGGTGGGTCGCTCGTGTAAAGCGCTCTATAGGGTTTTGTCGATGCAGCTCTATATATTGGATAATATTTTGTATGAAATGAAAAAGAAGGTTGTGAGGCACGCGACTAGAATGAGTTTATAGAATGCCCATTTCGCATCACTAGACGCTTTTCGTTAATTATACACTATGGTATAAACGAGAATTATCATACGAAATAGATGTATTAAGTTTTTAATGTTTCACTCGTAATTATGGTGCACTTAACTATTACACTTAATGTCGCATAACCCTATAAGATATTTTTAGTCGATAAGTAATTTGAATACGCAGAGATATGCGTATTCCGCAATCGAGTATGCGTCGCGGTAGGTCGGTCGTGATATCAATGCCATTCAACGAGTACGATGTGCACAGAGCTGGACGACGGGCTGTACAACCCGCTGTGGGCGATGCGCGGCTTCACGCAGACATTCCACCTGTGGAAGGAGGGCAAACGCCAGCAGTCGGCGCCGCTGAACGCCTACCTCACCTACGTCACGCTGCCCTGGTGGTGCATTGCCAAAGGTCGGCACATACAGCACATACACGATTTACATGTAGTCGTTTTGTGACACTGTAGTGAAATGTACAATATATATCCATTCAACATAACCTCTGGGAATTTGTTGAGTCAATTAGACAAAGAACTTCATTCATTCTTGAGACGAAAACGGTCCATATATTTCTTGCGGACAAATGCAAAATTTCTCAACGTCATAATTTATAAAAATATTTTCCGCAAATGTGCATCAGAAATATTTTTAGAATTTTTTAAATGTGAATACGTCTTTAAATTTGCTATTATACATAGACATTTAAAAAACAAATTAGACAAATATGTCCGCAGTTCTCAAGTGATGCGCTTACCAACAAACGGCTTTTTATTTATTGGATAGATTACTACATATCAACTATTTTCAGATTTTTTCTTCACTTGTGCTGTAAAACCTTGCATCTTGCTAGATTTTATCATTCTATGTCAACGGGAAATATCCCATAAGTTTTGATTTATTTAAGAATGTCATAATATACGGCAAGTATGGCCATATTTTTATTGCATTTGCTTGAATTTTTAAAGCTCCAAGGGACTATAGACCTGAGTATTTCGTACTAATTTCGATTTGCTATTTCCACACGTCACCGAGCGAAAAGGTGACTGATGAAAACAGACAATGAAGTGCGTCAACCGAATTAACCGATTTCGATCAAATTATCGATTAACTAATGCAAATCGTTTTTAGAAATTTTATTTTACGATTAATCAAACTTGACTTAACAATCCGAACTTTATGAAATGCTAAATTGAGTAAACACTTCTGCTCTCCGCTAGTCAGATTAAAATTGTTGATCTGTTTAAAACTTACGAAAGGCTTTATAGTGCATGTATATAGAATATTTCGCACGCACACACATATTTCCCCCGAATTTTCTGAAAATTTTAAACGTTCTTAGCAAAAAATTAAAAGAGAATTTACTAAATATAAGTGAAATTATACCAATGGTGTTGGTTGAAAAACACAAATATTCATAATATTGCATTTGATTACTAATAGTATTATTATTACTAGTTAAACGTAACGTGAATTTTGGTTTTAGATTGAAAAAAAAAAATGTTTCATTAGTAAGTTTTACTGACAGCGAACATTATCTTTTGAAACAAAACGAACGAATGATGTTCTTTCTGTTAAATTAAGTACATTTCTGAAATGTATATATCTATAATTTGAAATAACAAACAACTGTCCAACTGCGTTTTGCAATGAAGTACAATATAACGCACGAAACTTTGTCGCTCTGAATTGCCCGCGAATAATGCAGTTCGCATATTCAACACTCCCCGACCCTTCCTTCTCCCCCGCGTATCTATTTTACGCTATTACAGCGCTCTCGTGACTAACTTCACAGCCGCAGCTTCGTGCGTTGAACCGTACTAGACAAACTTATAACAATGAGTAGACAAATCAATAGTAAATAACCTACAGTATAAGATGAGTTTTTAAATTGTATCGTTTCATTATCGTTTGTATAATTGTATTCGAACAGCAATAGGCAAGCAAATATGCTGAATAGGAACACGCTATTCCTCAAGTAATTCGTAAAAACTATTACTTATGGTTGTAGAGATTATTAAGGAAATAAAATAGACTACTTTACAAAACTAATTAAATTTAATTTTTTTTTTGTTTTAATGAGGCATTAATTTTTCAGTTATGGAATTACAAAAAAAAAAAAAAAACTAATAATTTAATCCTTATTTAAAAAAAATGTAGGTTAGACAAATTAGTTAAATTATCAAAATCAGAATGCATCTAAAACCTACACAATATTGAAACATTATATTTTTTAAATTTGACACATAGTGATTTAGTTTTTTTTTTTAATTCAACGTGGCTATTAAACTATTTGATTTCATATCGAAGGCGAAAGAAAAGTTAATCCTATTGCCTCCGGAATATTTAAAATATGAAAGTATATTTAACTACATAAACATTAGGGATTCTATTTCTTGAAGCGGTTTGTAAACTACAATTTTTAATAGTACACAATCTCCAGTGATCCTCTGAACACTCGCTTCAAAATAAATAGATTGATCCATCTAACCATAAGACACCTTTTAAAGATATATAATATGGTGTCAAAATTCTAAATTTCCTATTTTTGATTTCAGATATATTGGACCATCGCGAAGAACCCATTCTGACGTTTTGAAGGACAAAACTAGCGCACCCGTCTCGTCTCAACGACGCCGATCCTAGTCTAATTGTTTGCCTTAACTTACATATAAGTTTATTAAGTGTGGGAAATTGAACATTACCAAAGATTTATTGCGTATTTTTAGAATTATTGTGACTCATTCGTTTGCATCACAAAGTCAGAAACATAATAAATAAGTGTTCTAACTAGCAAACCAATTCTGTTACTTTAAAACGACCCAATCTGTATCGTTATGACGTCAAATCACGTCAGACCGCAAGCGCGGACGTCAAGCCTTTTCGTCCCGTCGTCATTTTGACGTCATAACGATATCGATTGAATTGTTTAAGTTTCCGATATTGGACTGCTGATTTGTTGTTCTCAAAATTTCTGAGATCGAAAATTCTCTTTAAAAATCGTAAAAGGCAATTGAGTATGGATAATCTCGTATATTTCTCGACTATTTTTAAATTAGCTATATTTTTTGCAGACTAATGGAATTTAGCAGCAATACAATCAAAATAAAAATATAGTACTACATATATTACAATTTATTACTAAGAAGCAGTATTTAAACGGCGGTCCAGTCACTGAAGCATTCCAATATTAGTTTTCCATTAAACGTCCTTGAAAATTTGATTTCACATTCACAATATGACCCCGAGGAGCGGTCGCCCGCGCCTCGCCGCCTCCTGTTGTTTGCGGCTTAGTCAGCTCAAATCAAAATGTGCGCAGATTGAAACTCGACACGTTTTAGGCGACCTCATGTTTTTATTGGCATTAGTTATTTGCCTTTTAAGGATAATTGTTTAGATTTTTGGTTCATAATCCCGGGTGTACGGGACAGCCTTCCGCAAACTGCTAGAGTGAACTCAGTATATTATACTAAGATGAGCCGCGCATGAAATTGTTTCAAGAAAGTTAAGATAATCCGAAAAAACTGATTTGTTTTATCACCTCCTACGCAATGTATCGCTACCATTTTTAAATCACGCGGGCGCGCAGCACGGCGAGTTGTCGGCCGTCGCACGATCGCGGCACGAACAGAAAGAGTTCTAAGGAGCTGACGCGCGACTGACGGCCGCCGCCGTTGCCCCGCCCCGCGCGCCACGCAGGACGGACAGCATGAACTCGGTGAATTCTGTAGCTAGGCAGATAGTAGAATATCTGATTCCGTGCGTTGATTGTTAAAGTAATTTAAAGATCCATTGCTGCTTTTTTTATTTTACCTTTTTTATTTATAAAAATGGAATGCTGCGTACAGAAAATGTGATTTTACAAAGAAATAAAGTAGTTTTAACTGAAAAAAAATACACTTTTTTTCTTGAGAAAATTTTCAGTGGATTTTCATTCAAATAAGGATATGAATGCACCGTATCAGTTTGCGGAGGGCTGTCCCTTATACCCTGTATGAAACCAAAACGGCATTTGTATTTTTTTTACTTTGTGTTAATATGTGATATTATATTCCATATATTTTAAGGTCTTATGATATTAATCTAAAACCAGAAACTTGTCTGAAGTTAAAATTTAGATGGGTTATTCCAATTTTAAATATTTTTTTGTCATTTAAATTTCAATATAAATAATAAACTTGTTTTAATATAATAATGAACTTCCTTTCACGCAACCGAAGAGTGCACCAGTGACAAACGATGGTAGTAAAATTGTCACCACGATCGTGATTAGAAGTACGATTCCGAAATGTCTCCAAAATAATAATCACCTATTTCACCAATTATTTTTTTAAACTGATAAAATTACATTTATCAAACCAAAAAATAAATGTTTCAACTGTAGATGTCTATGCAGTCATACTATTGACCGTTAAATCTCCACTTCTTTGGATGTTATTTGATATCAATTGTTACTTCTTAATTTGTGAAGTTAGATGTCTTTTTTTTAGTAAATATAGCAATTTAAATGGTATAATATAAATATCTAAAGCGACGAAATGAAAATAGAACCACCAAACAACATCCAAATAGGTGAAATGCAAATCGAGAAAATATCGTTTTTGAGTTTGTTGAACAAAATTTACGCGTCCACTTCCGTCCCGATCGTGGTACACGGCACGCTTCTGTTTTTAAAAATACTCAAGGATTTATAATTCTTTCGCAGATTGTAATGATTTTGCTCTCATGTATGACATACGTTCTAGTGTTACATGTAAGGCTGTATCTAGTCATGATGGCGTACAAACTTTTGTATAATCCAAAAGAAATGAATTTTTGCGAGCAATTAGCGTGTGTGTGTTATTTACCTCGTTCCTGAGATCGCGCTAAACATTAAGTACCAAAATCGGTAAATACCTGAAACAAAAAAAAGAAATTGTTGCCAGTTGCTGTTCTTCAATTTGTAAACGATCGATTCTAAATGAATCCTTAGAAATAATTAAAATAAAAGCAATACTGGCCGCGTGGTCAAGAGTTACCTTCGGTACCGGTCTCGAATACTGACCACCAGTGATTTGACCAATGATTTTTTTAACTTGGGTCTAATCCAGTGATTCCCAAAGTGGTCCAGGTGGACCCCCAGGGGTCCACGGGAGACATGCTGGGGGTCTACGTAGGCGTGAACAAAAAATGGGGGTCATAAGATGTTAATGGGGGTCCACGAAAATTTATCTGCTTTTGATAGCAAAAATGTAAGCATAGTTTTTATAAGGGCCTACCTACATTGTTTTAAGTACCTAACTAAGCAGATAATATTTTAATAAGGCAAGCGACTGTTACTTGTCCAAACTTGCGTATTCGATATAACGTACAATTTCGTGTACAGACTTGCAAAGCGCTATCCGCCCGACAATGCTTAATGCTTGTTCAGACATGAACTTGATCACCACTATAAATACTTGATGCCAAAGGCAAACTCATTCATTTGTTTCCGGAATTTCGAAAAATAGATGTTAGAAAATTTATATCAGTGTTTGCTAGTGCCGGAGAAAAGTAAGTACCTACCTTTTTTTTGTTATAGTACTTAAGTATTTTGTTTACGTGTACTAGTCGGTTGATCACAACTGCTTGTATAGATAGGTAACTTAGTAACTTACAGATATTTTAATTGTCCTCTTTCGATTTAAAGACAAACACAGCACGTTTTATTCAATTGTTTTTCACGAGAGAAGCACTGCCTCTAAAAGGCCGAATAAGCAATATTGCAGAGCAATTAATTTTGTAATTTTTCTTGCAAATGCGCGGGCGACGGGAAAAGGGCGGGCTTGAGCTTCGATGCCAGTTTGTCACGTTTTAACAATGAAGCCGCAGACAAAAATACGCAAATACACGGAGCGCGTGAACTCATTGATTTGATGAAATGTTAGTTATCGTTTTATGGACAATTTTGGGATTTCGACTTTTATTTTTCCTACACAAATATGATCAGTATTCGATACTGAGTGGTGTACTTTTTATTTGTACTATTAAAAATTAGTGGTAAATTAGGTACTTTAAAATTGATACCGTTTTGTGAAAACGTCTGTATTTGTCTTAGCGGTTTATTAGTTGGTCCCTTTACAAGCCGTAATTCTATTTCCGCGTGCTGACAAAGGCTGCGGTGTGATACCTATATTCAGAAAAAAACTTGGTTACTAAAACATTTTTTACAGGTAAGGTAACTGACACGAAACATGGCTACAGCAAAGAAAAAATGTCGACAATATAGTGTCGATTATTTGAAATATGGTTTTGTTCCATCAGAGGCAGACAAACAATTGCCCATGTGCCTATTATGCAACAAAGTTTTGAGTAATGACTCTATGAAACCATCAAAGCTCGAAGATCATCTAAAAAAGGTGTCATACTGATAAAATAGGTAAAGATTTAAAATATTTTCAAACATTGAAGGAAAAATATGAAAAGAGACCCACCATGCACAGTATGTTCGCTTCAACATCTCAAAGTAACGATGATGGCTTGCGGGCATCTTACAATATCTCATTACTTATAGCAAAATCTGGAAAACCGCACACTATCGGAGAACAATTAATTTTACCCGCTGTTGAAGAGGTTTTAAAAACTGTTTTGCACAAATCTCCATTTGACGTACTAAAAAGAATTCCATTAAGTAACAATACTGTACAAAGACGCATTGATGAAATGAGCTCTGATATCGAAAGTTTTTTGTGCAATCATCTGCAAAAAAACTCATTTTTCTATACAACTGGACGAGTCAACGTTACCCGGTAATGAAGCATTATTATTGGCATATGTCCGATTTATTATGGAGGAAGAAATTCACGAAGAATTGCTATTTGCCAGAACTTTGGAGACTGACACTAAAGGCGAATCAATATTTAATGTCCTGAGTAATTTCTTTACGGAAAAATCGATTCCATTTACAAACATTATTTCAGTGGCAACAGACGGAGTTCCTGCAATGGTCGGGCGATATCGTGGGTTTATAAGTCATCTCAAAAGAATTATACCAGGACTTACAGCTATTCATTGCGTAATCCACCGACAACATCTTGTGGCAAAACATTTAAGTGACAGGTTGAACCAATCTCTTCATTTTGTAATAAAAGCTGTCAACAAAATCAGAAGCAATGCATTGAATACGCGTTTATTTGCTCAATTGTGCGACGAAAATGATGAAGACTTCCAACGACTGCTCTTACATACTGAAGTGCGCTGGTTGTCGAAAGGTGCATGCTTAACGAGATTTTACTCTGTTTTCGATTCCGTATTAGAGTTCCTAGAAAGTAGAGATCCAGATTTAAAGAAAACTTGATCAAATTCAAAGCAGACATTGCGTATTTGACAGATTTGTTTAAAAATTTAATGATATTAACTTGCAGTTACAAGGGGACAGCCTGAATTTAATAAAACAAAAGGGATAATTTCGGCTTTTCTTGGGAAATTGAAATTTATGAAGCAAAACATTAGTCGGCGCGAATTCTCTCAATTTCCAAACTTGTCGCAGGTAGAATGTATTGATGAGGATATCCATACCTACAGTCAACATTTAAGTGCCCTGCATGATGACTTCAAAACCAGGTTTGAAGATATTCTGTCGATGGATATACCACCATGGATCATAAATCCATTTGATGAAACGGAAGTGGCCAATGTTGTATTACAAGAGGAGCTGCTCGAGCTAAGCACCAATGAGGAGCTGAAGGTGAAATTTAGAAAAGGCTACCAAACATTTTGGCTGCAAGCAGCCGAAAAATATCCTGGACTGTGGGAAATCGCAAGGAAATTTTTAATAGCTTTTCCCTCGTCATACCTTGTCGAAAGGAGTTTTAGTGCCGTCACAAACCTCTTAACAAAAAAAAGGAGCAAATTAAACATCACAGAGCGGGGGGATTTGCGGTTATTGCTCACAAAAATAAAGCCTAACATTGATCGTTTGCTAACACTCCATCAAATACATCCTTCCCATTAATTAAAATTATGACCTGAACCTATATTACCTTATTAATTTTTTCTTGTAATTCTATTCTTTTAATAAATAAAGTGTTATAAAATGTACAATTTTTCGTTTTTATTTTACCTATCGGAATATAGGGACAGAACTCAGAAGCGACACAATTTTTATTTTTTGGCGACTTTAAGAATGTGGTAGAAATGTAGCAGCAGGGGGTCCACCGAAACCAGTAAAATTTTGAAAGTGGTCCACGAGAAAAATAAGTTTGGGAACTACTGGTCTAATCAGACTGTTCGCGGGTGCTTCCGGGAACATGTTCAGCGATCAGTTTCAGATGTTTACACCGCGTCGGTGTCGAGGGTCGTGAACTAAAACAATATGAAATTAAAAATGTAAGTTATGTCTGAACATGGCCCACGGTAAAACCAGTAAATTCAAACGATGTGATCGGAAACATCATCGTAGTAGCCCCCGTCTGATGCGCGGCTCACGAGATCATTGAGTAGTTTAAAAACAAAGAAATGTTACGACGAAGTCTAAGCACGCATCGCCGTGTGTTTGTATGTATATGTTTTATTTTTCAAATTTAGAATGTACAATATTCCGCTCGCGGCCTCGCCCGCATAGAATAAACTTCTTCATCTTATATATCGACCGATTACGATAATTAATCATGATCCTCATCGCTATTCTGTTGTCGATGCTGATTCGATCATCTTCGATCCCGGAGGCAGTCTCGATTGAAGTAGGTTCCAATTCTAATTACGCTTTCAATTCTAATCTCTTCATATTTTGATTATGATCACGGTCCTACTTCAAATTTTGGGCCTGTTCTCTACTTCGAACCCTCCCGGATTTCGGCTCTCGCTTTTGCACTTCGCCCCGTTTGCAATTTCGATTCCGTTATCGATCACAGGTCAAATTTGTACGAAACCGCAGCAAATCATAATATCAAAATTAAATATTTACATATTATTTGGAGATAAAGTTGCTTTCTATGAGGGAAAGAATTTTTAAAATCTGTAATAACACAAATATACTGATGAAGCTAGAGTGAAATGCTAGTCTACTTTACTCAACGTCTACTTAATGAAGCAATTCTTAGCATAGATTTAGTAATTCGTTTCAATAGTAAAAATACGCACATAACGTCAGACACTAATATTAGTCTCTTTTTCATAAATTGTCGTATTTGCGGTAACAACATATCGCCAATTTCGTAATAATTGTATGATGAATTAATAGTTTAAGCACGCACAAAAAAATACTCATTTTTATATACGACAGCTCAGTTCTCACAATATAATTATGAAATACGCACCTCACCAGAGCAAATTATGCACACATTTAAACTTAAGATATTTTTTCTTAACTGTAAATTGGTGAAGCCTTCTTGAGAATAATGCGCTAAAAGTCTATTTCGCTTACTTTAGCAAAACACCTTTGTATGCATGCTTCCTAAAAGATACAATTGGTATGCTATCCCATAGGAACTGTGTATTTCTCCGGGATAAAAAGAAGCCTATGTGCTATTCCAAACTACAATTTATCACTATGCCAAATGTTATCCAAATCTGCTCAGTCATTCTGGCAAAACAAATCTGTCGTACGGGAATGGTAAATTTTCCGGGATGAAAAGAAGTATATGCGCTATTCCAGACTATAAACTATCTATATGCCACATTTCATCCAGATCCGTTCACCCGTTCTGGCGCGATTGAGCAACAAACATTCATCCAAAGTTTCGCATTTGTAATATTACTATAGATGAGTCAAATGTACGAATTTCATTACCTGATACGTGCACCACGAAATTTATTCTTATAATTCAAACATCGGAAATTATTCAGAATTAAATTTAATTACTATTAGAACTAAAACACAATTTCCTGTTGGAAAATATTTCATAAACGCATTTTGATAATACTAGGTCCAAAAATACGTTTCCTTTGAAAAAAATAGATTTTAGCTACTATAAATTATTTTAAAATTGTATCTGTCTACATTTATTGTGCTTTATCGATATCACGGGGTCAACTCCTGTAAACGTGGCAATTATATCTCTGTAACAGACGCACACCTACAATAATAACCACAGACCGCTCCAGCTTGCGCCGCAACCGCAGTTTCCATTGCCTTACGCAATTCAACGACTTTGGACATAATTGTGTCTCCGTTGACGAACGGGATTGCGCCGTGCTAGTGTTGTTATACAAACGAAGCAGTGACGCGTTGGTGGCGGAAGTAAATCATTAGAGGAACAGCTTAAGAAAGTGCCATAACGCACATAATTTCGTCGGGATTATTATGAAATGTTTTAATTATAAAAATATCGGATTACATTGTAGAAAGAATGTACATAAATCCACAAACATGAAATGGTTATTTATAAGTATCAATCAACAATTTTAAAATGTTTTGACTATCTGTCTGTCTGTTAGTTTGTCGTGAGTATCCAGCGGGAACGACAGAACTGGTCACGGTGATTTCCTTGGAAGGTAGACCAGCTTGGCAAGGAGGCAAAATCCATTGTGGATGGTCCGTATGCCCGATCGCATCGGGTGTGGGTCCGACTCACGGACACCAAAATCCCCTGAAGCATTACGGTGTTTGCCATTGGTCCAAAAGGCTGTCGTGGACCTTTCGTGGTTTCATACCCAAGGGCCAGAAGGCATAGGGTGCCAACGAAGGTCAGGAACCCTTTACGGGTTACCCCGACGTAATAATAACGTCCGTAAAATGTTGCCCCGGGAAGAGACAAAATAACTAAAACTA
Organism: Eumeta japonica; assembly: GCA_005406025.1. NCBI lineage: Eukaryota > Metazoa > Arthropoda > Insecta > Lepidoptera > Psychidae > Eumeta > Eumeta japonica. Next base: position 33,336 of record BGZK01000640.1, on the reverse strand, counting down.
CCTATTACGTGTATAATAGATAATAATAATAAAGACGACGCTTGAAAAAGCGAGTAGTAGAGGGTGGCAAAACCGCGAAAGGCGGTTATAAAAATAACGGTTCCGGTTGAGGGCGTTATGCCCTTAAATCACTGGAATTTTAAAATTTAAAATTCAAAATGATCTATGTGTTACGTAAAGACGTAACGTAAACAACTGAATTTTAATTCGAAATGGATTAACCATCACTAACAGAGTTTGGACCGCTAGCCGTGACGCTGAGCGAAGCCCCGTCCCCAAAGGCCGCTGCTGGTCAACATGCGGTCGCACTCACGCAGTTAATGGAAAACCATTTACGCGCGTAAAAACACGCGAAATAACTAAAATAGCGATCGGCATCGAGTGCGGAAAACTACTGAGCGCACCCAGGCGCAGAAACCGTGTGCGGGCTCGGTATGCAGACGGCAGGTAGCCGGAGCTTCAAGCCGGGACGGACGCCACAGTTTAACTGCCGCGCTGACTTAACTGCTCGCGGCACCCCACACACCAGGCTGACGCGGAGCCCGACACTACTGGGACGCGGCTCAAAGGAACACTACAACGCAGTAACACACTAAACTAAGCGGGTGGTCCAGGGGACTGAACCGAAGGCGACCGATCGCAACGGAGGAACAACCGGAACTGTGATAGAGGAGCATATTGAGTTATATTTAAGTACTTATTATCCCGAAAATTTAGGATTCCTGCATGAAAATTGAAAATCATTTACTTAAACTGAATTAAATCAAGGTGGTGAAAGTGAAAGGTGGAACCAAGTTCGAGATCGGGACCAGAAGCGGAATTGCCGAAATCGAAGACGAAAAGCGGCATCAACACGTCAACAGTTTGTAATGATATAAGAATTCATTTTATACCCATAGGGGCTCAATCGTGGGAGAATGCTATTTACAATAAAAATTAGCAGTGGATTTTAGAGTTCCCTGAGAATTAAGAACCTTTATATTTTAACCGATTTCAATATATGAATTTAATTTGAAATTCAATATATAAATAAAAACCTTATGGTTTTAACGAGTTTTCTAAAATTTGGCGTGTACACAGTTGGAATTCAAAAGAAGGGTAAAAATCAAATTGTTAATCAGCGATCCGATAAATATATATGCGCTATCCCAGAAACGGCTTTAATCATTTAAAAGAGAATTTGTACTTAGAAACACATATTTTTTTTAATTTTCTATATAGGTGTTTTCCCTAGAAAAAACCGAAGCTTTCCTTCATTTAGCGCCATTTCATACCATTTTGCAACAATCACATTATTGCTATATTATAGGTTTTCAACAACAAATGGTTACTACATAGAAATGGCACCATTTAAACAAAAATCTCATATTTTTTTCCGCGATGTAACTGATGGTACTGTTTAAATAAAACACAAATAAAGATTGCGATCTTACAGATAGCGTTATTAAGTATGTATAACACTGAGATAAATTTTGTCATGTAACAGATGGCACGATTTAAATAAAAGACTGAAATAAATTTAATTGTAAAACAAATTACAATTGACTCACTATTACGCCAACATTATCTCTCGATTAAATAGACGGATTTTCGTTGTCTTTCCGGTTTCGCAAAGACAATGCATCATTTTGACCGATATATCCAACGTAAATCAAATGAAAGCTTATGTCATTAGCTTCTATTTTACAAGCTTTTATTTACTTTCATCTCTCTGTAATCAAAATTTTAGTAACACAAATACAATAATAATAAAAAGAATACAAAAAAGATAATAATAACAATAATTTCAAATAAAAGTTAATTTTTGATGGCTTTGCGGTTTCTGACTGAATTAAAAATTTGCAGACATATGTAAACCGGATGACAATGCAATAGTCTGGTGCCACCAAGGTTATCTGATGATGGAGTCAGGAGATGGATAGTGAAAATCTTTAACTGTGAACAGCACAGATACAAACTATTGCATACGCATGTAATTGTATATTCTAAACACCATCATCACACGGCTGATATATCCGGGTTTGCCTCTCGTTGAGGGAACTCCTCAACCGTGAACAGCACAAACACCAAATTTTGTATACACATTTGATATGCTAGTTCGTTCTAAAGACGATCACGACACGCTGCTGCTTCCAAGGTTAGTTTTCACTGAACGAATGCGAGCGAATCTGAGGCAAAAGTTTACTTTATAATTCTGAATTCAAAGGTAACGATAAGAGTTTAGTAATTATGATCAATATACACTATGATATCGATAATAGTCCTTCCTCCCTCTCATACAATAGTAAAAGATATTAAATAAAAGTTGTAAAACGACTAAAACAAAACTTTTATATTATTAAAAAAAGTAACCGCCTCCCTTTGCTTTCTTTCCCTCGCATATCGATATGCGCCGGCACACATTGTCGTCACACTAGCTATCGATATCGCTTTGGCATTTTGTAATTTTATATTGAACTAGATATATAAAACATTTCATTCTTCCGTTTTAATTATTAGAAAAAAAGTGAGTGTGCCTTATGTACACAATGTAAGAAGTGGAACTTTTATGACATCATTTTTCGAAAATGATTTTACTATTTTACAACTTCAGAAATTGGTTGAATGCCAATTAGATAAAGTTTATGTAAAAGGCTTTTATTATCATAGACATGATACGTAATACAATTATTTCAATCTTCTGCTACTTTAGATTATAGCATTTCATTAATTATAATAGAATTATTACTATTATTGTTATCGTTATTATATATTTCGTAATTAATGGCTTTCAACTCACTGATATTTACAATCAAAACGAAGGTTAACCTGAAATAACCCTTTAAAAATACCGCACTACAATCTCTGTGTTGAATGTATTAGAAAGGCATTTAATTACTTCACTTCTTGTTAGAAACTAATTGAATTAGAATTTCAAATATCTTTTATTCTTTTGCCAATAACTTATAAAATTTTTTTTCACATCACTAATTTAAATATTATTTTCACGTCACTACTGAGTTTCAGAAATAGAAATGTTCAGAGTTTCAATGTAGGAGACTTGGTAATGGTATATGTACCTAGTGATAGGTAAAACTTAGACAATTAATGCGATGTTATAAAGGGCCATATAGAATTGTATGGAAAATTATCGAACGCTACATAAAATCGAGTCACTCAATGAAAGAATGTGAGATATAGTTCATGTCGGTTGAAAAGGTTCTTCAACTTAGATAATAGGAAATGTAATATACAAACTTGTAAATAGATCTAGGGTGGACAGAAAGTATAATGTGACAGGTGGCCTTTAGTAACAATTATGTTTATGCCACGATGACATTAATAACATTGAATAAATATGGCGCGTAACGGAAAAAATGTTACCCAGAATAAAGATGGCGCAACATAAAGAGATGGTGCGGTAACAGATAAAAGATGGCGCGTAACAGATAAAGATGGCGGCAACAGAAAAACGTTACATTGCTATAAAATTTCTCCCATACGCCGATAAAGAAGTTTCACTTCAAAAAAATAAAACCGTGGATATTTAATTTATGATTCTAATGCAATTCTATTATATTTCTGATATTTGTATCATTAATAGCTCATGCTATTATCTGGAACTTTCCAGTTGTTTTCCATGTTTAGTATTTTTATTTTATCAAATAACATAAATACGAAATAATGTAAATGATATTAATACCGAAGCAATTATCATTTGTAATGGAACATACACTTTGTTGAGATAAGTTCTTATTTTCTTTTTAAACAATTATCTGATAGCATTTACAACCATTCTCGAAAGTGTGTAGCGATGGACATAACCGGTGTGCTGGCATCATACGCTGTCACTACTTTGGATTAATCATTACAGCAAAGACAGTTTTATTCATATTTTTGAACGAGGTTTTAGAGATACTATACATACTATCGAAGAATATGACTGTACATCTCATATACCTACAAAAGTTAACAACAGACGAAGCAAATAAGTCACACTTATTTGCATTCGTTGTTGGGTGAGAGAGGCTATATATGGGGCTATTAATACTAAAAACACTACGCCAAGCACACTTCAACAGAACCCTAACATGCATATTTACAAATTTTAAGACAATCCGTAAGTAAGAGTTGTCTTAAAATCTGTATTATATTTAAGTAAATAAAACTTTGTAAATATATTTCATCTACTGTTCATCGACAATTGTCATGCTGCTGAGTTCATAATTGTAATAATTAATCGAAATATGAATACGTCCCATCCGTTATATTACTACCTACAGCTGGAAATTCTAAATACACAATGAGCGATGTTGCCTGTACTTACATTGTGTACCACACGGCAACGATAGCCATAGACAAAAACGCATGAAAGCTATCTACGAGAATAAATCGAGCCAAGCGTGCTGTAACGTGCAACATTTTTTGAAAAATAATTAGTAGGATATCGCTTAAGATAGATACATAGTTCGCTCGTAAAGCCGCCGCAAACAGGACCTGTGCGCCTGCAATGACCAAAGCGGTAGACGTTTATCCATTAGCGACGCAATGCGCCGGCTGGCGTGGGCGGCGGCACGCGCCGGAGGAAATGAACATTTGCTTCACTGGCAGTTACAATGGCGGCGCGCTCCGCCTGCAGTCCTGGCGCCAATTTCCGCGCTCCAGGCGCTGTCTCGCATGCGCTCGCGCCCGGCGACCTTTTCGCACGCTGTCGGATACTAAATCAATCGAAAGACGTTCTTCGTTCGACACGTATGTATTTTCTTTTAATCAACTTATGTCTACCGCTCATTAATTAAAAATTTAATTCGAGACAATGACATGTTGTTCGTCAACCTTTGTTGCAATCCTCGACTGTTTAGTGTTTTGGGCCCCGGAGCGCCCCGAGAAAAAAAATGGTTGTCTGTAAAGTCAGTTTACGGACGATAATTTTACATGATAATGTCATAAGAAAACATTGATGAAAAATTGCATTGTTTTATGAATTAAATTGAATTATTATCACTCAATTACCATTATTTTGTATAATACAATAAAGGAGTTAATTGAAAATGATGTTTTCGATAAATTAACATTTATTAGCACTCGTTAATTCGAATAGTTTTCTACTTAAATTATACAGTAAAAAGATAGATGCGTTACAAGCGGAACGCTTAGGCCGATCGTGTCTCTCTATTGTTCCGCGCTCTCGCTCGCACGCTCGGCTCAGGCGGAACGCGACAATGAGTCATGCTTTTTTGTGCGTGCAGCCGGCGTTCACCGATTTATAAGACGTTATTACGTCAAAAAAAAACCGAAAATATTTCTTCGAATGAAAATGAAATTAAAAAAAAATGTTTGTAATAAACTATCAATGACAATATTATTGTCATTTTTGTATATTATACCGTCATATTTCAGTATATTTCGAACGAAATTCAAATATTTATCAACTAATGAGATAGCGCGGCAGAGAGCATTTTTACAAATTGATACTTATTATATTATTTAAGAGACATTCAGCCTGAGTTTACAGCCGAGATGGTGTAGTTCATGTACTTTATCTTACAATTAGAAGACGTCGGCAAGATACAAGATAAAATTGTATCTGGCGAGTAATCGTATAAACAGGTTTTTAGTAATATGGTTCAATTAACTTTCTCGAATACAATGATAGCATTGCAGGTGTATAGAACTGCTATACCATAAACGCTACGAGTAAACGTAACTTTTCAAAAATAAAACTAAGCAAAAACTGTCTTCGTTCATCCATGTCTCAAAAACACTTGAATTTCTTAGGGATAAAGGCGATTCAAAATGGCATACTTATTGAAAAAGGTTAACCTTAAAATATTTTTAATGACTATATATCCAAAAAAATAAAGAAAAGTTAATGTTTAAACATATTATTGCGAACTGAGCCCGCAAGTAAAAATAAATTAATAATACAAAATAATTCTACCGAGATAAAACATATCTGAGAGGAATAGAACAAACGAAAACAATCTTCTCCCCGCCCTCACAGTGCCCCCGTCTGCATGTGCCTTAGTCTTCCCTCCTACGCACATTTTAACGTATTTGTTTTTAGTACAAATTTTGAGGAGTGTAAAATGTTATTTTTTCTTTAGGTCTAACGTGACACGTTTACGACTTATTTGTTCTAGATAATTTATGGATGTAAATTTTTTTCTTGAAGATCGTTCTAGACGGCTAGTCGAGGAGTATATATACCGGAGTGCAGGTGTTGACAAGTGAAATTTATTTCTGTGGTCAGTGCGATCAACTACTAGCGTTCAAGTGATTCCGTAGCAACTTATTGTAACGTTGTTTCTGAATACACGCCTTCTGTTTTTCTGCGTGTTTCCTTTTCGTCTAATTTCAATTCTAGATTCCTCGACAGAGTCATTATGTAACAATATTGTATTTTACGAAACAATTTATTAAAAAAATACGCCGTGCATATTTTTATTTCGACCCTTTGAATTTTGATTTGATGAGACTGGTCAGACCGACTGTTGGCGTGGCGGTGCGTTGCCACGTCACGTGTCGCCTTACGTAAGTCACTATGCGACTTACTCCCAACTCGACTCGGCGATGCCCCGTTTTGCCACTTGAGCTCATATGCCTATAGAATACAGTGTTGTCAAGTACGGCACACGTTACTTGTGTCTTACTTAAAAGTCATAATTATAAAAACTCATGAGGTATCTTCGGGATACCCGGTTGGCACGACGTTCCTTTCGCTTCTGTAAATAAACTTTATGAATTGAATAATAACAATGAAATGAATTAAAACGCTTGAAAGTAATTAAATAAATAATAATAATATAATTTGAAAGACAAAGTAAGAGAGGAGTTACGACATAACATCTCTCTAAATAAAACCAGAGAAAGCATGTTGTTGGATGATACAGTCATCGAAGATGACCTGGCTCTACTCAGGGTTGAGAATGATTTACTTAAAGAACTGAACTCAGAACTGAAAGAAAAAATAATATGCTGCGTGAGTTAGCAAAAGATAGAAATAATTATAATAAAACAAATGTGGCTAGTTATGCAGATATAGCAAGTGTGATAAAAATAATACTAGAAAAATTATTCCCAACATTGTAATTAAAGCTAAAGATAAAAGAACAAAGATACTGTCAACCAAAAGTGCCAACTGCTGGGTGATATCGCTGTACCGATCAAGAAACTTCAAACAAACAAATCTGGTGATGTTACCATCAAGTGTAAAAACAAAGAAGACGTCGAAAGAACTACGGCCATGCTAAGAAATAAATTGATCAACGACTACCAAGTTGAAGTGCAAACGCTAAAGGCACCGAGAATGAGAATACTTGATGTCCAAAATGATATGAACCTTGAAAGCCTTACGGAGGATATTAAGAATAGGAACCCAGTGATGCTTAACGGTAACTTTACATTAGTCAGTGAATTTAAAAATGCTCTAAAACAGCGCACTGTTATTCTTGAAGCTGCGTCTGAGATGTACAGTGCTATTGTCAAGAACGAGTATAAACTATATATAGGATATCAATGTTGTAAAGTGGTAGATGACATTAGTCTAAACCTGTGTTTTAAATGTGGTCGTTTAAACCACAGTGGTAAAAACTGTAGAAATGTGACAAAATGTTTAAAATGCTCTGGTGACCATGAAACTACCAACTGCAAGGCTGAAATTATTAAATGTGTTAATTGTGCTTTTTACAATGAAAAATACAAACAACGAAAATGTACAAACCATCATCCAAATGATACCACGAAGTGTGAATACATCAAATTTAAATTACAAAAGATAATGAATATGACGGATTACCCTACGTTACCTAAAGTTCCTAAATTCCTAGGGCGAATACCTGGTCAAAACAAAGGAACTGTGTTATCGACAAACACTTAGTTATCTACTTATCAATGGATAACTATGACGAAAAATAACAAGAATTGAAAACATTGCAACTGTCTAAGTGAGATAAACCAGGTCCTAGTGTCCAATAATCTATTAATACTACACCTCAATGTTAGAAGCCTTAATTCAAATTACCAAAACATAGAACTTTTGATAAATAGTCTTGAAATAAAACCAGATGTTATTGTTTGCACCGAAACGTGGAATCTAGATTACTATAAGTTTTATCAGTTGGATGAATATACTATACACTACAATCATGGAAATGTCAACAAGGCGGATGGAGTGGTGATCTACGTCAAATCCACAATCTCACACACAGCTACTACCGAGAATTTAGGTCCATGTAAAATACTATCAATTATATTAAGATTTAAAAATAGCATGGCGTTTAAAATCACAGGTATCTATAGGTGTCATGATGTAAATGTTGAATATTTTAATGTACAAATGAAAGAATATTTAAGGTTAAACAAAATGTCAAGCACCACTGTATTGTAGGCGACTTTAACATTAATTTACTCAAAACAGACTTTATAACTGAACAATTCCTGGAGACCATGTTAAATGCTAACTATATTAATTGCTTTAGTGACATCACTAGACCTAATAGTTTCGAGGGTTCTTGTATTGATAACATGTTTATTAAATCTAGAATAGCTAAGTCAAATTCTTTTACATACACTAACATTTTTGCAGATCACTATCCTATTTTTCTAACAGTTAACTGGCATAAAGATGGCATCTCTCGAGCTCCTAAAGCTACCATTAATTATAAAAAATTAAAAACGCTCTGTAGTCAAACTGATCTTTTATACATATTTGAAATACAAGACCCGAATATAGCAATAGATATGTTAATTAATGACATCAAAACACTAACTAAAGAGGCAACAATGAAAGTTAAAGCGAATAATTCTAAAAATAAAAATAAACCAAGAAAAAACTGGATTACTGTGGGTATTGTTAAATCCTGTAAAACTAAGGAATTGTTATATAACTTATGGAGAATAGATAAAAGTAATACTGAACTCAAAGACAATTATAAATCATATTGTAATATATTAAATTGTGTAATTACTAGGGCTAAAAGAAACTATGAAGCGGAACAGGTTAACAAAACAGCAGTGACAGTAGAAAACTATGGCAATACATAAATAATAAATTAGGCAGAACTAGCAAAGTAGATAACGAAATAAAAACTAATCTATAAAGATAAGGAGGTAATGGATGCCAAAGATGTGGCTGATGTTTTGTTGACTTTTCAGCAACATAGGTCTAAGTCTGGCTAAAAGAATCAATTCTGATGAAATGTGTGAAGATAAGGCGTCTGATATAGTCGAAAATAATTGTAAATCAATATTTTTACGACCTACTGATTCTGATGAAATTTTAAGATTATTAAAACTTAAAAGACAAGGCAGGTGGCCGGATAGTATTAACAGTAAAGTTTTAAAACATTGGCTCAATATATTAGCAAGCCACTTGAGCATATATTTAATATTTGTTTGAATGAAGGAACCTGGCCTAGTGCCCTAAAATCCGCAGTTATTGTACCCATATTCAAAATGGAAGTCACTATGAGCCAAGTAACTATCGTCCTATATCACTGATTTCAAACATAGCTAAAGTACTAGAGAAGCTAGTACATGTTCGTTTAACTGATTTTACAACTGAATGCAACATAATATCCGAGAGGCAATTTGGTTTCTTAAAAATAAAAGCACAAGTGATGCCCATGCTGATCTTGTTCAGTATATATATGATAACTTAAACTCTGATAAACGAACAATTGTTACTTTTCTAGATCTAGCTAAGGCTTTCGACACTGTTAATCATGTCATATTGCTGAACAAATTGAGAGATATGGTATAAGAGGTGTTGCTAATAATTTAATTAAAGATTACCTGGATAACAGAGTTCAAACTGTAAGATATAAAGGAGTAAACAGTAAACCTGAAAATGTTAGAATTGGAGTCCCTCAAGGAACCATACTTGGACCCTATTATTTTTATTATACATTAATGATATTTTTAGCATTGTAGACAAAATCACTTGTCATCATATGCTGATGATACTGCAATCAGGTGTACAGCAGATAATTGGGAAGATGTGCAAAGTGACATGAATAAAGTTCTAAAATTGTCTATAATTGGTTAAAAATAATCAATTGACGTTGAACGAGAAAACTGTCTATCTAACTTTTCATGTTATAGTGATTCTATACCAAGGACTGAAATTAGTATTAATAATGTAATAATAAAAGAGTTGATTACTGTAAATATCTAGGTATCTATATTGATGGCTGTTTAAAGTGGGATGTACATGTAAATGAGATAGTTAAAAAAGTCAAGTATTTCCAATTCCTCGTGTACAAACTAAGTCTTTTTATGGAACGAAGAATACTAAAAATGCTATATCATTCATTATTCGAAAGCATTATTAACTACGGTGTAATAGCATGGGGTGGTGCGTATAAAAAGTCTATCAAGGCATTATTTACAATCCAAAAAAGAATTAAAAAAAATTAAAATAGAAAACAATCATATATGTAACATCAAGCAACAATTTGTCTATTGTAGTCTGATCAAATACTTTAAAACTTGCGCACATAAATATAATAACTACGATGGTAGATCCAGACACAAATATATACAGGGAACTAAAATTACCAAGACCAAGTACCAAAGTAGTCCTTTATATACAGCTATCAAATACTTTAATATGTTACCAAATGAATTTAAGAATACACCTATGTTAACTAAATCAATTAAATATAATATTAAAAAATGGTTAATGCTCACTCAAAAGCAATTATTATCTCTATAAAAGGTCATATCCCATTTCTCGTCTTTGCTTTTTAAAGTCGAGTATAACATCTCACATGGAACTTTATACTTTTGAGCACTTACTTATTATTGTTATTTTTTCACTTTAAAATAGCTGAGATTAGTAATTAAGTTATATATGTATTAAGTTGTTTTTTGTTAAATAGGCATATATGACAAATGAATCATATATGCCTATTCATTTCTCCCGAACCTATGCACAGGGAACATCATGTTTCCTCTATAGGATTTAAATATACTTATCAATGTGTATTTAACTATTTTCTGGGAATTAAATAAATAAGTAAATATAAGCGAATAAGTGATAAGAAACATTTACATGTTGTAAATAAACATTTTTTTGTCACCAATTATTAAAATTAAAAAAAAAAAACACTAAATAGCGCCGTCTGTTTTATTTTTTAAGACTTTGTTGAGTTCGTTAATTTGCACAATTATGAAATCAATAATAGATGTCACTTTCACATATTTGTATAAGTATTTATATAATGAAAAATTGAATACTTTCCAAGACTGAAACAATCCAAGAGTTTCATTTAATATTTAAGAAAAAAAAAGGGTATTATAAATTATACACAAGCACAATGAAATAAATTAACAACCTTTGAAAGTAATGTAAGGAAAAATATAACAAAAATAATGAAGGAATGGCAAAAAATATAATATAAACTGTATTTAAAATTTTAATATAAAGTACCATAAAAAATGCAACGTAAAAAAAGCCAACAAGACGCGGTGTTCTCGGGCGGCCACCCATCGCAGTACTGACCACGCCCGGCGCTGCTTATCTTCGCGTGGTATGGATGTTGGTAAACTAGTTCTTAAAAATGCTAACAGCGGTCAGCATTTCCCGTTGCGGTTACACTATTTTCGTGTAGCTCCCACCCGCCGAGCGCTTGAGTGTAACGTGCGATAAGGAACTTCGTTCCAACAAAAACATATGTGTCATAGTGATAATTTAGAAAGTGAAAATGAACAACTTTTGCGAAGAAAGTGAAATCATATTATGACACACTATCGAGTGATTCAAGTCAAGAGTAAGTTAATTATATTTTTATAATTGGAGTGTGCATTTATGTGTGTACTACGCGTGTGTACATTTGGTCTGTTGTAAGCGTTGGTAAATATAAAATCTACTGTTTTAACAAACGCACATTCTCAATTCCGAGGGCTTTGGTAATATAAAAAATTAAAAACGTACATTTATAAGTGCAATGTGTAATTACATGCGGCCAAAAAGTTGAACAATTTATTTTTGATTATGCCATATTTATTTCCTGTTATTAACTATCCTTTTATGTATTTTATCTGTACAAAATAATTTCGATGTTTCACATCTGCCAAGCGTCCCGCGACGGCTCATCAGCTTTATTTATAGAATTGGTAGATAATTGAAGGCATATCTTCGTAATATTATAAAAAAGCAAAAGCAGTGTAATTATGAATGACATTGCGTTGTGGTACAAAAAGTATATTTTGGGAAATAAGATTCTACCGGTCACTGAATGAACAAGTGTTATCACACAAATCATTTATTCAGTCTATTGCGAGGTGCGAATCCAGAATCTCTAATGTTGCTGCACACGTATCACCGACTGCGTGCGGACGGCGCAGACGCATACGAAAAAAACAATGAGTCATTGCAAATTGACAGTAGCTAAAACAAACCTTAATTTTATAAGAATAATATCGATTTTAAATAAAACGCATTTAAAATTGTGTCAGCAGCTCTTTAAACAAACCTAAGATTTTTGATTTCTCACCATTAAAAAGGTCGTGGGCGGGTGTCGTTTGAGCAACATGAATTTATTTATCAGTTTTACATATGTTTTTTTTTTTCAATATATGGTCGTAGCGTTAATAAGTACATATTTGAGAATTAAGAATGGTATTACTAATAGGGGTGGACTTTAGTTAGATCTTAGGCGTTTTTAATGCATAGTTTCAATTTTAATCTCGAAAATGGATTTTTGATATTAAGATTCGATATTAAGGTTTTGAAGATTTTCTAAAAAAATCTACGCGTTGAGTATTATAATCGTCACCCGCCGACGCTAGGCGTACTAGCTGAAAGCTTCGCAACAGTTGGCGCCCACGTCGCTTGCGGCGGATGGCGGCCGTGACCGCGCGCGGTGACGTCACGTGACCGCGGCCGCTCGCGGTGACTGCACGGTACTAAGGCAGCCTGTAAAGCAACTTTATCGGCTTTATCGCTCTGCTCGTGCCACCGCCGTCACGAGTCACGAAGGCCCCGCGCAGACGTCGCGGTCTAGGCTAGCCGACGTGCGTGTGAGCGGGGGAGGGCCGTGAGGTAGCACACTCCCACAGAATACAGATATGAAGTAGCAGCTTCCACTGTTGCATTACATTCATTAAATAAAAGTATTAGATATCCTATTCCTTTTCAAAAATTCCTGTGGGCCACTCCTGGCCCACCACATATTCAATTTCTCCTCCTGTAATGCCGGCAACGCGCTAGTGACTTTGTTGAAGCTGCGAGTGTTCGGGCGGCAACTTACACTCATGTGGATCGCATGCTCGTTTGCCTCCTTCTAATGCCATAAAAAGCTTCGCGGCGCTCGAGCGTGAAATCGATCGCTGTCTGTCCGAAGTTCACGATTTATTTACTTTATTAAAGGAAACATTCCAAATTAACATTCTATAGGAAAATTATCTTGGGAACCTCTATGAGACAAAAAAGGAATTTTATGTTTCGTTTACACTTGTAATGAGCATCCCGCCTCGACAAAATAAGGAAAATGTCCGTTAAAAGTCCATCGATAGCTGTGGTTACTCGAACTTCCGTATTTAAAAAAATAACAAATTTAAATACAAATGGGGTTAATGCTGTTTCTTATCATATTTTGTATTAATGATTGTGAAATCGGAAACGCGAGCGCAGAGAGCGCGCCCTCTGCCCTCTTATCGCACGCTGTGCGCCAGTCTCCTCCCGACAGCGGTAAGTGCTACTCCCTTATATTTAATATCATTACAATATTGCGTAGTATTTATTATAATGCATTATAATATTGCATTTTATATATGTATAATAAGTTTCTATTTAAGCACTAAACGCAATAATATTTAGGTTCTTTCCATAAAAAGCGTAACAAGCATATTTGATTTTAAAAATTTTATGAGGTTTCGTCAATTTGGAAAAGCTGATGAAAAGGAGCGAGGAATGGACTCGGAGTATACTGTGACATATGAGGTGGATGGCGCCTCGATCGGCTCCTATCTCCGTGTAGAGGCCCCAGTGTATTTGTTATAAAGGAACGGATGTACAAAGGCTAGTTTAAAACTCGCAGAGGCGTCGAGTCGAGAAGTGTGGCATCACTTACAGCGACTGAGAGCGAGCGAGTTACAAAGCTTCCTACAGGACGAGGTCAAAAAATCCTTGCACCGTCGGCGTACGAATTATAAAAGGTCGTAACTAAAAGGCACGTCCTGTCAAAAAAAGAAGAGTGAAAACAAGTGTAAACCAGATAAGCCGTGGCGTTGAAAACAGGCAAAAGTATGATAGCATACAACATCGTGATAGGAGGTGAGGAAATTAAACAAGTGAAAGAATTGATACGTCTGAGTTGTTAGTTTGATAGTCGCGGTCAGCGCGAGGGTGACAGTAAAAGGAGCGTGAATGCGGGAAATAAATTGAACGGCAAGAATATTGTATATCGTGCTAAATGTAAATGTGCCTACACTTCTAAGAAACGGGTGTGAGCTTACGTTGCGGTGTACACAAATATATTACATCCAGGGCCCGATCTAGCTATTTAGGGCGGCAAAGATAATTTTTGCCGCCCTTTACATACACAAAACCATATAAAAGTCATAAGCTAGTTATGTTGAGGGATATTAAGTATACATGTACCTACATAAAATACGTGTTATTGTTGGGATTATACCTACTTATAATATTCACGTCAGTCTATTGGGCCTTCTGAAGAAGTACCTATACGTAAGTTGATGAGTGTTTTTATGTTAGTAAGTATACAATGTATGTCTTTTAAAAAAATTCACGGAAACTACTGAATGGATTGATAAATCTTTTTATCGACATAATTATGTACCTTTCAACTCTCATCGTCATCAACCTATTGCGACGTACCGCCGCGTATGGGTCTCTTTTTCCTTATGCTATTTTTCCCTGTCTCGGGCTAATCTTGTCTATGTACGATGACCCTTTAACTAAATGAAGAATTGACATTTTTCATCAAAATCATTTCAGAAGTTAAAAAGATTAGGACCAAGCTGTTTAATTGTTTATTATGGTCAATCGGTTCATATGTATTTAAGTTAAGGTTCATACGGTACGTATAAAAAAGACACAACAAAAGATTTGTTTTAAAATTTAATACTGATAAAAAAACAATTATCTTACTACAATACAAATCAGTCATTTTTTAAAATAATGAATTTGTGTAAATTAAGCAGTTTTTCGGAGAATATTAAATCCTACCTCGTAATTATAGTAATTTTTTAGTTAATTTTAGCTTAAGATATTATAATAATGTATTGTATTAATCACCTTAATAAACTTTGTTATTTGAAATTATTATTATTTTTCTTATTATTAATACTAATAATTAAAATATTAATTGACTAGAATTTATTTTAATTTTATGGATTATAAGTGAATTTAATATTCGTAGAATTAAATTTGATTTTTAAATTTTTTTCAAGATTATATTACTCTCCCAATTTTTGTTTATTTGTAATGCAATTTATTTATGTGTCAAACATTCTCCTTAAAATAATAAGAATCATTTACATATCTACAATAATGACATGATCGTCATTTTGACGATACGCAATGAAGAAACGTGGTATAGTTGAATTGGCTGTACGACGTATCTTAAAGACAGATAACTATATTGCGTATAGCTAAAATAGCTATACAGATCCTCATTCTGACAAAATTTATCTCTCCATGCAGTTCAAAAATGTAAAATCGGCAGAAAATTCAAATGAATTATTTTGTATTCTAGTTTCTAAGTTCTAGTCTAGTTGGTTCCTTATTTCCTATTTAAGTATTTTTTTCTTCTTAGTGTTCCATAAAATTTCAAAAGTATCGATACCTTACTCGATACCAGTAACGTATCAGATTTATCGATACCGAGAAAAGTATCGATATTGTTCGGTATCGAGTATTTTTTAATCCATTTTTAAAAGTTCCGATTGAGTAAAATCCGTAATATCAAATATTATTTGAGAAATTTCGGAACTTGGAGTTCGGAACTTATCACCAATGAGACACTTAATAATGGTATCAAACTAACTAAATTTAAATTTCAACGTATTAAATTGTCGGTACAAAAATAAATTAGAGCAACAGTAAAAAAGTAAATCAGGATTAAACTGTTTTAAATCTTTTTTTACTTAATTGATAAAAATAAATCTACTAAATAGGTACCAATCACAAGAAACTGGTTACACACGCTCTAAACATAAACTATTGTCTATAGAAGGTAATTCCTTACAACCCAAATCTAATTACGTGACTTAAATTTTGTTAAAAGTATCGAGTACTTATAAAAGTATCGATACCTCAAAAATATCGGAACAAAAGTATCGTGTTCAAATATACTTAGTATCGAAATGAAAGTATCGATACTACTCAGGTATCGGTATTTATTGCGGATCCCTACATCTTCTTTCTTTCTTTCGAACTAAAATAATTCAGCTAATTAAAATACTTAAATATTTCCACTATCCAACCTGAAGTAGGTTGGAAGGTGGCACATAAAATTCTCAACCTACCAACTTGGGTGGTGGATGGCTAATGGCTAGGTTAGAAGATAAGAATAAGTCAATTTTGCCGCCCCACATTTTTTGCCGCTCTGGGCAAATGCCCGGCTTGCCCCCCTTTAGATCGGGCCCTGATTACATCCTGTTGCATTAAGTACTATTTAACTCGGAACGCTGTTTTAAATAAATATATTTAGATAATATACTTGGAATAACTATTATACAACATTGAAATATATTTGTATTTTCACAAAATAAAAGTAATTAAAGGAGACTAAAGAAATTTTCAAAAAAAAAATAATTTTAGCGATACATAATCTATACATACAATAAAATTGTAACAGGTACATCATAGATATTAAAAAAACTGATATGGAGGGTCTTTATTAGAGCAACAGAAGTTAAAGCAACAGTTTTTAGAATTTTTGTCTGTCCGTATGTTTGTTACCGCATCACACAAAAAACCGTTGATCGGATTTTGATGAGGTTTTCACAATTTGGTATTTGAGATCCAACTTAACATCCAAACTATGTTTCATATAATTTGGTTGGGTAGAACCAAAGATACAGCTTGACCTCTTTGTAATACTGCCTTTCATAGAATAGAGAGGTCATTTAAAATGGTCAAGTGGGAATAATAAGAATAAACGCCACGAGCGCTTCTAAAATGGTTTAAATATCGTAATCCTGCGGAGCTGCGGGCAAAAGCTAGTGAAATATAAAAATATGTGAGTAATCTTGTAAAATGGTACACAAAATGATGAAAATTAATGAAGCGAAGCTTTATAAAGAAAAGCCCATATATGCACAAGGCACATTAAAAGTTTTGTGCTCCTGGTTGCCTACACATTTTTGAATTTCGAAGTTTTATAACTAACTAGGGTATTTCAATTTTTAGAAAATCACGTGTTAATTATTTTTTATTGCAAGTTCAAGTTTTTCGTCCGTAAAGAACATGAAATTAACGCGTAAAGATTTTAGGATGCTGATTTTTATGATTACAAGATTGTCCTTTTGCCTCATGACTGCAATGTTCGTTCTCAAAATACTTTTGGGAGGGAAGCACCTCATCCGAGTACCATGTGGCGTTGGTACTCTGAGTTTAATCGCAGTCACGTTTTTATTCATCTTTAAATTCGTGAAGGTTGGCCCTCGACTGCGAGTACTGAGAACTTAGCTACTGTCAAATGACTGGTTGAAAAAAATATGTGTATCAACTACGAGGAGATTTGAGGTCATTTGAGGATTTGTATGAGCTACATAAATAAGGTAAGGAACCTTGTCGCCGCTGGATTCCTCACGATTTCACCTCGGAACAAAAGTTTGCTCTTGTTTTTTGGTACAAAAAAAGTCACTGTACGACCACGAACGCTCAAACGCTGTTTACAGCGTGCGAAAGCAGACGGGATGTGGATTTAATGTTACGATCCTGACAGAAGACAACAGTCTCGTAAATGTGTGTTTGAAGATGAAAGCGAACCAATAGGAGCGAGCGAGAGGTACGCGACAAAAAACAGTGCATTGTTTTCTTCCGGGCGAGTTTAGTTTGTACAATCCCACATGAGAAACAAAAGAAGGTTATTGCTGATCAGAACATTTTCTATGTCTAGTGACTAATGTTTTTAAAAAAATCGGGAGTGACTGCTAAAAAAATTCTTACACCATGAATTGTCATGGTGTAAGTAAGTTAGTAAGTATTGACTTACTCCGCACGCCGCGGATAAGATAAAGTCATTGTTGACTCGCGAAAAAGTGAAGCTCGTAACTTATCTGCGCGCGCCCCGATCCCGCGCTGTGTGATTTTTTTGTTGTTCTAAAAATCCAAGTTTTTATTAGAAGTTTGACATTTACAAAGCCAAAAAAGCTGTAATAGCTTTCAACCGGCACGTGACAAACGCGTCCGCAAATCAGTCTTTATGTTTCGAAAAGCAGCACCAAATAAGTTCTATGTCCAATGATTAAAATCTCTTCTTTACAATCGATAATCCAAAGACAAATACGTTAATAAAGCCTTTGCAACAACGACAATGTATTTCACTAACATGTACAACATCTTGAGTATTTCCACTTTCCAAAGTGGCATTTCGTCAATTTTTGTATCGATATAAGTTATCCTGTCGGATATTTTTTTTATGTCTCATAGTTTATATTTCATCTCTATTTCATAGTGGAACTTATCGGCGCTTATGCGGTAGCAAGGATGCAGCGTGCAGTGTTAACGGTGTGCGCGTGCGCCGTGTGGCTCTGCGTCAGCGGCGAGCGCGCCTGCGAGCTGTCGCCCGAGGGGGTCGAGGCGGCGCCCAAGTCGCCCGGGGATAATCACTACCGCCTCGTCGTCAATGGCGACATTGAGCGATACTTGCCGGAACAGCGATACGTCGGTGAGATGCGCAAAAGAATTTGTTTGTACCTTAACTTGAACGATATCCCATAAAATGTAAGCCCATAGTGTATGGGGCTCGCGCGGGGATTGACCGCCCTAGGATTGACGACGACTTTTAATTTTAACGCTCTGATCGCTTAAATAGTTTTAAGCGAGCCCGTATCATTTGTACAAATGCTCCAAGGACGGAAGTGGCCGATAAGGGCGGCCGGCCGGCGCGCTGCGATGTGTTGTTTGTTCTACACATAATCCTCGTATTGCGCGCGCCCACATCGGTGGCGGCGTGAGCGCAGATAGCTCGTTGGACAGTCGTCGGTCTGTTTCAATTGATTGACCGATTTTATTATTCACTTCATTCATATGTGCAATTTCAAAATATCTGTATTTCGTAGATTGTAAAATAACACTTGAAACACATCATAACATTTTATTATAAGAATTTCGATATTTTATTAAAATAAATTGCCACTAAATTATAATAGTTATCTTTCAAAAAGAACAAGCGGTGGAATTTTAGGGTAGCTCTTTACAAAGTAAAATTATACCGTAAATTATTATTAAAAAAAAATTTGAAGGCTTTAGCAATTTCATATTTTTATTAAAAAATATATCATTTATTTAAAATCAAGACCACGACCTTTGATTTTACCTATTTCCTCCTGTATGATAAACCAAGTTGTTTTAATTACTTTTTATTATTTATAACATTTCATTAATATTTGTTTTAACCGCCATGCAATCACGTTTAAAAGTTTTTCAGTAGTTTCTAATATATTCAGCAAAATTCTCGCTTTATCGTATCTGCGTTCATCATAAAATTCACATAGATTTTTCTACTTTTTTCTTACATAGACCAACCTATTAACATTAATCATAAATTGTGTCGGCAATGATTTCCATAGTATGTTTTCTTAGTTTAAAGTTTAAACTAAGAAAACTAGTACTGCTTAGTTTAGACTCTAAACTAAGCAGTACTTACTATGCGCGCCTATTGACTGACTTTTGACGTCAGCGGCTAGGCGTCGGTATCGTAACAGCCAATGTTATCAAAGGAGACTACCCATTATAAAAGCGGTAATACTTGACTAGAGTTAAAATCGGTTCACTGTAGTGGTTGATCATCATTATTTTGGCACGTTTTCAAAGTCTCGAGGTCTGGATTGCCACGTCATGTGGGAATGCACAGTGTAGCCAACTGCAGCTCTCGTTGGCTGTTCGCTCGCTTGTTAGCGTTTTGGCGCAGAAATTCAAAATGTGAATAGGTAAATGTCTTTTTAAGACATTTATCGATTTCATAATATTTCAATAAAATTTTACTAATTAATTACCAAAACATAAAATTGCGCAATAAATCGTAAATTTATGTTTTATTATGTAAAACTACTCCATTGTCCGTAAATTTAATAGGAGTAAGTAATATATGATGTTAAATTTACTTGAATATAAATACCTTTTGAATGTATCCATTTTAAATATGCAATCAAAACTAATTACATATTAAAGAAGATTCATTTTTTACAAACGTAATCAAATCTTAAGTATTTTTCATAATTTTTAATCGGTTTTTAATAACTAACTATTTTGTAAGCTGAATTTTTTATTGTCTTTATTTAATTCGCTTATCAATAATATTTCGCCAGTAAATACTTAAATTCACAACAGCGTGATTATTAAAAAAAAGATATATACCGAGGCAACAAAAAAGTATTACAAGGTATTTAGAAGACTTTCATATTTAGACAAATAAAGAAGTAGGAAAAGCTTCAGAAAAAAATTTGTAAATGAAAGGTAAAGATTTTCACGTTCGTGTTCGAAATATTTCATAACGCTGTAACACATGATGGCCAGTGACTCTAGTCGGTGCGCGCACCCACGACGTGGTGCAGCAGTTCACCAAGTTCAAGGTCACTCTGGAACCGCTGGACCCCGCCACCGAGCGCACGCCGCGGCGTCAAGGGCAATTCCAGTTGTTCGCCGACACCCTTACTGTCTTCCACGAGGAATGCATGAATACGGTCACACAAGCGGACGACCTGCCGAAGACGGAAGTCCAAGTCATGTGGAAGGCGCCGCCAGCTGGCTCAGGATGCGTGCTCATAAAGTTAGTATTTTGTTCTATGAATTATTTTATCTCACTCTACTCGTACTTTTTCCAACTTGGATGAGATCGAGTCTAATTTATTTTATTCTGGTAAACTTCTTTGGAGGCACCATCAATATGTTAATAGATAAATGAATTCGCAATTACTAAGAAATTTAAAGTCAAAATGTATAATTTATAGCATACCATAACATATACAATTATATTCGCATTATATATATTATACGTAAATTAAAAAAATATTTCTTTGTCCAGGTATGAGCTAAAAACTACTTTAGTATTGGTGTAGAACTTTTACCATTCGCCGCGGAATCGTTTATATATGGTTTTCGACCTTTGTTTTTTGTATTATTCCACTCTTCCACCACCTTTTTTATTCATTTTCATAATCTATAGTGCTTCATGAAGCGAGCGAGTGACGTCTATCTACTTATCTATATAAACCGCTTTCAGAAACCTATTAAAATGATAAATCTCAATTGTAGAGCCATGATAATGGAGTCTCCAGAGCGATGGTTCGCGGAGGATGGACAGTTGACGCGGCGCGTCTGCGAAGACACGTCTGCGTCGGCGCCGGGCTGCTGCGCCTGCGACGACGCTCGTTACAAGGTAGTCGCTCCGAGAAAAAACTCTCAAAAAGTATTCGTGTTAAAATATTTTTATCGCAAACTCTATACGTTTTCTGTACTTGTCAGCTTCTCGCGGCAGAAAAAAAATGATAAAATAAAAAATAACCGTGCGTTGTGTGAGCACGCGAATCTCCTAAATGAATTTTTTGAATATTCTTCTTCATTTGTTCAATACCAATCTATGTTACATTCTTCAAACTACAAACGGGAAAGTACCTAATATTTCGACAATTTACGACATTAATGCGCATCTTCTATTTCCATTATTTCAAGGCTCCGTTCCGGAGAGTACAAAATTAAATTTTATTACTGCGTGTACGATGTCGGTCCGGCCGTCTATTTCTCATCCTCTAACTCACAAATGACAATAGGTCCTGTATTGTTATGATCGCAAGAAATTTGGCAGGTAATGGAGTCTACAGTATTTTATTGAGATTATGGTCAGATTGCAATAGGTAGTGCTATACGAAAATATAAAATACGAAGTAAATAGTAATATGTCTATCTATTTAACGACATAATGGGGAACAGTACTTGTCCAGTGCGAGTATTAACATTTAACTGTCGCAATTCTCACACCACTTTTGTGCTTAGTGTAAGTTACAATAAACCACTTGAATACTTCTAGTTATTGTACTTGACTTGTAAACGCACTGATTGCAGAAATAAAGTTCACTCCAGTACTTGGATTGCGATATTTATCCCTTGACTAGCCTTGTCGAATCTTCTTCAAATATAAACATGCTTGATAGAAGAGATGGTTGGGTGTTGGGTGCCGGAGAGTTCGGAAGGACTGATTACGTTATAGAGTACCATATATTATCGATTATTTTTTTAGGAGAATTATTTTGTACTTTAATTATTTATAGTTTTTTGATTATTAAGTGTGCATTTTGTAGAAAAATACCTGAAGCGGAATTGTATAAACGGTAAACGACTACAGAGTACGAATATGAAACTAAAAAGAATTGTGTAGTTAATATTTTTTTTTATATCTTCAGTATCCCGATGGCTTATTTTATAAAGTACCATTTGCAGATGGTGTTCGAAGGCCTGTGGTCGGCGCAGACGCACCCCAAAGATTTTCCGGTCAATACGCTGTGGTTGACGCATTTTTCGGACGTAATTGGCGCCACACATTCCCGTAACTTCAGCTTCTGGGGCGAGGGACAGATCGCCACCGACGGATTTAGGTGCTGATTTTTTGTAATGATTGATAAAGAAGTATCTAAAACAATTTGAAAAAAGAAACGAAATAACAGTACGATACATACAAAATGATTAAGGAATTTATCATCACAGTAACTGTGAGGGCCCGAACTATAAATTTTGTAGTCCTTTATAATTTTTTAGGGTAGTAAATTAGCTAGATATCGACGCGGTCGATAGTGATTGTCACTGTTTTGTTTTGGATGTGAATATCATATGTCTTTGCTGTGTGTTTTAATACCGTATAGGGTCCAAGATATGCTGTTTGAGTGGTTTCTTAGTAAGACCTTGTCTGACGAAAACATATGTGCAAGTACATAAATTTTTGGGAACGTAGAATGTGCGAGTAGAGTTTATATGCCAGAAAGTGGGTTGTGGAGAAAGTTTTCTCATTTATCTCAACTTCAGGCATAGAGAGTCGAGTCAAAGATTTTAGATTATATGTGGGCAAGAGCCAGACCACGGGCCCCATCCGGCTCGCTGTAAAATTTGATCCGGCCCGCTAGACATTTTCAACATTTTTATGTCTGATATCTACCGCAAAAATTATGAACACTACTTTAAGATCCACCTAGTTTTGAACGCGGACCGCGAACGTATTCACACACTAAAGTTTCGCCCACAACATATCAAAGGTTGCCCATATCTGTTTTAGATATTACAAAAAGTGAGACTGTTTTCTATTACCTAACTCTCCAAACATTAATAATTACTTTATTTTACATTCCTGTCATGGATAACTGTTTCACGAATGCCGTCATCAGTTTATTATATTTATCCACATTAGGGAGTGTAAATGTATGTCGCATATTTCGGAAGCATATTAGTATTCTAATAATAATTGACCTATTACGTAATACATAGATCTTGGAATGAGAAAAACTTAACATCGTTATATTTAACTCCCAAAGGACACAATTTTGTGCGTTCACTGCCAAAAATCCTCCTTCTTCTTTTTTTCTTTCTTCAGAAGTACTCTTTTTAGTGCCACACTGAGTATCGGAATCTTTAATGTCGACATATCAAGCAGCGTTCACTTTTGCGATCATCTCATGGGGAGAGCAAAATGAACCTAGCTTCTGAAATCTCGAAGTGCTCAACAGAACGCAACAGCACTTCAAGCCGGCGAAGATAATGTTCCGCCTTTTACCTACCGGGGTGGAGGTAAGGAATACTGTTAAAGCTTTTCAACCTTGAAGAGCTCCGTGCATTGATAGGTTCACTTCGGATATATACCAGGCTGCCATATTCCGGGATCTAGGATTGTTCCTAGCGATGGCAAGCATGCTTAGAGCTGGGATACGTTCTCCGAGCCTGAAAGGTGTTTGCCATAAAATTAGTACCGAAGCCGGGAAAAGACGACTATGCACTTCTTGTTATGGGAGATTTTATTCTTTCTATCTCTGCACTCTGCGCTGGACAAAACCGTGGAAAGGTCAGGTACCTTCAGTGGCACTAGATGCAGAAGTTGCAAGTGACGCAGTGTGCTTTCACACCGCAGCGCGGGACGGAGAACGCTCTTTGTGATCTAACGACGTACGTCTATAGTGGATTAAATCTCAAAAAGATCATATTAGTGGTTTCATTGGACATAGAGAGCGTCTTCGACAATGCATGGCGGCTGGCTTAAAGACCCAGCTACTCGTTCACAAATGTTTAGTAAACCTCTACGGCATGGTGCAAGGTGACCTACGAGAGCGGGAAATACTTGTCCGATGCGCTGAAGGGGAGTGCAGAAGGAGCGCTTCCAAGAGTTATATACAGGACTCTATAGCCGGTCCAATCTTTTGGAATCTTAATCTGGAATTACTACTCCGAGAACTCGGGAAACTCGCCGTATATATGCAGGCAATGTGGTCCTAATGTTTTCCGGACAGTCAACTTTGCTAGTGGAGAAGGATGCCAACCGGGCATTAGCTTATGTACACAACTGAGGAGTCAAAAACAAGTTGACATTCACACCAGCGAAAAAAAATTCAATGGCGCTGACCGAAAATCTTAAGTACGACGACCTAGTAGTGCACATGAATGGGAAGCAGATAAGTCTAGTTATCGGTCGGCTTAACGGTAGATAGGAAGCTAACGTTCGTTCACCACGTTCGGAAGGCATGTAGAATGACTACTAATATATATAAAGATTTAGCTAGAACGGCCAAGGAGACGTGAAGCCTGAGTCCGGGGATCGCGAAGACCATTTACATTTCCGTGATAGAGCCAATCGCGCTGCACGCCTCATGCGCTTGGGCGCTGGCGACGAGTAAGCTCGGCGTGTATATATGCTTAACAGTATCCAGCGCAATGTTGCTCTCAATTTCTATGGGGATCATCATCAGACATTGAGCCTCTTACTTTATAAGGCAAAAGGACAACCTCATCTAGAGTACTGTCACCTCTCAGCTGAGGCATTCCAAGATGAACTTTTATCTTTATACGCATTCAACGTAAAGCACCTTGAATCATCGATAACCCTACAGTATGCGGCCAACTCGACCCACTAGTCTTGCGAAGAGAGGTATCATCTCTCTGCATATCTATTGCATATACTATGGAAAGTTTTCTAAAGAGCTATTCAACTTAATCCCTGCCGCTGTATTTCGTCATCGTTCTGCTAGTCGGAAATACTATCAACACCATATTAATGCTTAGCGTTCTACTACCCTACGCTTCTTGCATAATTTTCTTTCATGTACGATGAGGTTCTGGAATGATTTACTGTATGATATTCTCAATGAGTTTTAACAAGGAATCTTCAAGAAAGTGCATATTCCTATTTAAAAGGCCAGTAATGGAGATGTGCCTCCTCCGGGGTTACGGGTGTTCATGGGCGGCGGTAACAATCTACTTTTCAATGGCCTGCATGCTCGTTCGCGTCTTCTAAATTCTATGAAAATATTGTATATAATGAAAACATTATTTTATTTTGATAAACAATAATATTTTCTGCCTCTACTTCGCAGGAGTCTTGCGGAGTGGGGTTCGGTGGGACTATTAGAGCGCGAATTGCGTCAGAAGGGCAGCGAGTTGCGCTCCATTGTAAAGGCGGCCGGGCTCTGGCACCCGCGTGTCAATACTAACACTTCATCCGCCTTCACCGTCGACAGGAGGCGCCACGTTCTGTCATTGGCTTCCATGTTTGGTCGGTTTTATCATTTAGATTTTATCGTGTTTTCATGAATGTATGTTAAATGAAGAATATTCGGCAGGACCTTCCCCTGACTGGGTGGTTGGCGTCAGTGGTCTAGACCTCTGCAAGAAGGACTGTTCCTGGGTGGAATCGAAGGTCATAGATCTTTTCCCATACGATGCTGGCACAGACAGTGGTATCAGCTACATGGTGAGTCCTGCCGAGATGCTTACGTTTATTTCTATATCCAAATATCATAGATTAAAATACATATATCCTGATCCATAATGACTTTGACTCACCTGTGCATTAAATTTTTAATTTGTCACGGAAATATTCTCAGTCCCCGAACTCAGAAACCGTTCCACGTGAGAAGATGTACCGGATCACAACCATGTATCCCGAGGACCCGCGCGCTCCCTTCTACGACCCCCAGGCGAAGGAGATGGCGCCCATGGCCAGACTATACCTTCAAAGAGAGAAATTGATCACGAGGTCTTGCGATGAACAAACTTTACAACAATTGGTGACCGATGTTGAAGAAAATACTCAAAATGTTGATAAACGTGAGTTTTACGCGTGTACGAATAGGGCGTTGACCGTAGTACTTCACTAAGACTGTTACACAAGTTCATTGCTAAATTCAGACGAGTTTTATTGACTCACTTCGAAGAATACGACGACACGGTATCTTTTTAAAAGTAATATTACATATCTGTGGTGGTGGTTAGCGGAGTGCGCGGTGACGGAGTGGAGCGAGTGGTCGGCGTGCTCGGTGACTTGCGGCAAGGGTCTGCGCATGCGTACGCGTCAATACCGACTGCCCGACAAGGCACAAATGTTCGCCTGCGACCGCCAGCTCGTGTCCAAGGAGATGTGCGTCGCCAACGTGCCCGAATGCCAGTTAGTTCACTTCTTAAATTTTACATTTGTAAAAATTGTAGATTCTCACGTACAGTAACAAAGAGCAGAATTCTGAACTAGCGTAACATAGTTCTATTTAGTTGTTATCACAATCAAATGAGGTAAAAAAGCGGAAAATCTAAGTCTGGTAGACTCTAAAATATTGAATCCAGAATTGAATAATTGTTACTCCCTAAATTGATTTCATTGACTTTAAGAGGTGAGGAAGGTCCCGCAGAGGAGAATAATTTGTCCGACGGTGACCCGGGCCCTATCGACGAGATCTGCCGAACCTCGGAGTGGGGTCCTTGGAGCGAGTGTTCCGTGACGTGCGGCGTCGGCGTCTCCACGCGGCGCAGACAGTTCCTTAACCACATGGGCTTAAAGAAATGTCCTTTAGTGCAAATAGGTAAACTGTTAAAGTTTATTTACATAATTTTGTATATATGCATCTATAAAATAAATGTGTCATGGAAGGTCGACAAGGCGTACCCTATAAAATTTTGTGCAGAGTAAATTAGTACTGTATTAAGGTAGGGTCAAATTTTAAGCACCCGAAACCAACGAACTTGTATGAAACGTCTGATGGATGTTAGTAAAGTAAGAGAGATATGCAAAGATCGTACCATGTGGAAATCTATGGTCTGTGTCTAATCTTCTGAAAAATGGGCGAGATTTTATGAAAAAATAACAAAAATAAGTTCTTCAGGTTATAGGTCTTTAATTGTTATTTTATTTGGTGTTTTAAATGATTAGGATAGATTATTTTAGGAATTTAGGAAATTAGGAATTTAAAATAATTTTTGTTTCTTTTTAAATAAAAACTATTTTATTAGAGAGATAAAAAAAGTATTTAATTAGTTTTATTATTACTGTCAATATAGTTATTATTCAACTATATTTATAATGATAGAATTATTATTATACACTCTTGTAATCAAAGATTTATAGTAGCTCCATTAGGAAATATATATTTTATATTTGAATAATCTAGAAACTATTTGACGGGAAAACGTGACAGGAAAATGTGCCTTTTATATGCTGTTGCTTTTGCATAATGCCGTTACTTAGGTACTTAATTTTGCTTTTAGATGACAAAAGAAGATTTACTTCATAAAAAAAATACGAACCTTAATATCGTAGTGTCATAAAATATCATCTCGTTTAAATTAAAAGATACTCTCAACGATCTTAATTATATCACTCATTTCGTTTTCATCGACAGAGGAGAACCGCAAGTGCATGGAGCCACCCTGCACCGAGCAGGAGACGGAGATCTCAGACCCCGCCTGCCCCACCATTGACTGGTCGCCCTGGTCACCCTGCTCCGCCTCCTGCGGCCAAGGAGTCAGGTGCGTGCGCCCGCAGTGCCCCTCCGATCAAATAACAAACGTCAACTGTATCAGTCTTTACTATAAATCTACCAGCTCCTTGATTATGTTTGGACAATGAATGTTTGCCATTAAATATTATATAACTCAAATTTATTCCCGGAACATATTCTTAAGTGAGAAATTAGTTGTCGTCGATGTCGATTAGCGCCGCGGCGTGCTGCTTGTCGGCGGCGCTTAATAAATCAATACTAGGTTTCAGACTATACATAATACGAAGTTTGATTACCAAAATTACATTACCAAATTTTATGGTGCGATAGAATTAAATCGTTTCAAAATAATTAAAATACGAAAAAGAATAAAAACAGTTTTTGATTTATAAAGGAAATAAAAATATTTGATGTCCTGTTCCAGTGCAGGCAGTTTTCAATGCATTTTACAAATAACTAATGCTCCAAAATCTCATTCACCCCAGACTTACGTAATTTTAGATAAGACGAAATTTTTAAGATCGGTAGTAGAATATAAACTTAGAAATGAATAGACCCTCGCTAAGATGAAAAAGAGGCCGTTTCACAGGTAGCCAGTGTGAAAGTTTGAAAAAAATCACGCTAACTTACGTCTAAATAGGAATGCTGGGTTTTATATGTTATATAAAATATTGTTATAAACAAACATATATGGTTGCCAGACACATCTTGTGGGCCATAACTTTTGTTAGACATTCTAAAAGTTGTAAAAAATCTAGGAACTTACGTCATTTTGGGAAAGCTGAATTTTATATATATTATTTAGCATTATATTTTAAGATATTTTTCAAATTTCTAGACAAATCTGATGGGTCGAAAACCTCCCAGATTCATTCAAAGTTTCGCTGTGTATGTAACCGCGAGAGTATTATTCAAGCGCATAAGTGCAAGTGAGATGCACTCTGACGCATGCGCGTCTCCCTTACAACTCGTAGCATAGATATATATCTAACCTCCGTGGTTCGTGTGTTTCAGTTTTGAGTCACTATGAATAAAAAAGTAAATAAATAAGTATAAACTATAAAAAGTTTTAATTATTGTAACAACAATATTTACACTAGAAATAATCACTAATCCACTGAATTAAATAGTACAAATACTAAAAAAAAATCATATTTAAAAAGTATCAATCCAATTTATAATAATAATTCGTTTACAATAAATAGTTTATAGTATAGTATAGCACAATCGCCCATCGCGTATTGTGCGTAGAAACGCACAGCGAAACTTTGAACGAGTCTCGGAGGATGTTTGGTCCATCAGATTTGTGTAGCAATTTGGAAAATATTTTAAAATATAATGCTAAATAATATAGATAAAATTCAGCTTTCTTAAAATGAAGTAAGTTCCTACATTTTTTACGACTTTTAACATGTCTAGCAAAAGTTATGGCCCACAGGATGTGTCTGGCAACCATATATGTTTGTTTATAACAATATAATATATAACATATAAAAACCAGCATTCCTACTTAGACGTAAGTTAGCGTGATTTTGTTCTAGCTTTCACACTGGCTACCTGTGAAACGGCCCCGCTTTCAGCTTAGCGAGAGTCCATTCATTTCTAAGTTTATATTCTACTACCGATCCCAAAAATTTAATCTTTCTTAAAATTATGTAAATCTGGGGTGGATGGGATCTCACTCCATAATGTTCTGATTATGTCACATGTCTCACTTTGTTTTGCATCAGGGATATCAATCACCTTAAAAGTAATTTTCAAAGGTTTACTTTCAATGACTAGGATCCGCACGCGCCTCCTGCTGGTGCCTCCAGACCAGCAGCAGCAATGCTCGGCGCGCGTAGAGCTGCTGCAGCAGCGGCCGTGCCGGGAGCGCGACGACTGCGCCATCGATATGCAGACCGCTAAGAGTTAGTGACGTCATGATCTCGTAGTACTAGTAGCACATACGTATTCAGGATATCCGCTCCAAAAAAAGATTTTGTTACTTTTCGTGGAATATCGAAGCAATTATACTGTTGCGAACTGCGCTCACAAGCTAATAATAGAACAACAAAATAATTTCCCTATAAAAAATATCCGAGAATACAGTTCTCTAAACAAAACAACCCGCCGCGCGCGTTCCGCCTTTGTCTTTGTCGGCGCTTTTAACGTGTTTACATTTTATTTTTAAATGGAATTATATTGCGGGGTGAAATTTTCGATAGACTACAAATATTTTTGCTCATGTCAGTAGTAACATGTTTACGACTTGTTTGTTCGGGATCATTTAGGGATTGTTGACATTTCAAGAACATTCTGGACGGTCTATCGGCGGGTATGGATAGTGAAGTGCGGACGTGAGGAGTGAAGTTTTATTTCTACGATTAGTGTGTTCACAAGTCAAGTGCGATCAACTACAAGCTTTCAACTGGTTCCGTAGTGATTTATTGCGACTAAGTTTTTGAATATATGCCTTGTGCTTTTCTACCTGTTCCTTTCCTTTAATCTTAATCATGGAATACCCGATAATTTCATAACAATACAAAAGATTATAATAATCGATGCACATACACGTGGATGGTGATGGGCGGCCGCTCACTTGTTCCGTTCTTGTGATCGACGCGCTAGTCGAACCGCCTCAAGCGATCGACCGACAGCTTGCTTATTTATTTACGCGCTCCCAAGCGCCCTCGTGTCGCTCATTTGTGCTATGAACACGACACCCTATAACGGCTCGTAGAAAATATTTAATCGCTGAATCCGGAGTGTTGCTGAAAGTTTTAAATTTGCAACCTAAGATAAAACTGTAAACTATGCTTAATATATAATCCGAAGTTTTCATCGTTAGGTAGCTTTTGTTGTTGTTGCGCATTTATTTTTACAGGTTTTTATCGTTTATATCGTTTAATTACAGCGGCATACCTCCAAAATGGTTTTATTTAAATTCGAGCTACTTAAACCTTAAGCTGTCCCGCCCACGTCGGCGGGGCCTGCGAACGGACATCGTCATCGATGCGATCACAGTGCCCCAACGTTAACAATATGCTCTTAATATACATTCCGAAGAACGTAGCAAATAAGTGTAATTTGATATATTTAAAAATTCGTCCGTTATTGTACCTACAGTCAGGTTCGTTCCCGGCACCCGCGGTCGAGTCAGCTCGCTGACCACTCGGCCCCTACTGGTTTTAAATTACAATCTATGTACTTGATTCCACATTCCTTATAAGTGAATATCATGCCGGGTATAATCGGTGCACGGAAGTACCTAATGCGATATCTTTCCCTTTAGGAATTTGTATGGAAGAAGCCGATCAAGGTCCGTGTCGCGGAGTGTACCAGCGCTGGACGTTCATGGCGCAAAAGGGCATGTGCGTGCCCTTCAAATACGGAGGCTGCCGCGGTAACAGGAACAACTTTTTGACAAGAGAGGACTGCACCAGCACGTGTCAGGTCGTCATAGGTGAGTACATTGTTATGTCAGTTCTAGGAGGTAGGACGTAACGACTTGAGAAACTTTTTCTATTCCTATACATACCCTCGAATTATTTTATTAGATTTCGTTGAAGTTAGAGTTTATTCTTAGATCTTATCCCTAGTATTTACCTCCCAACGTTCAACAGCATCATAAATAGGAAAGGTTTGACCCTACGCCACCGACCCGCCTATCGCGTGGTTTGCTACATTGTGACGATGCACGGAATTCACATAAGGCTGCAAACATGCATCACGTCAAAAACAACCGATCGAGGTAGGAATTTGGCTTCCGCAATTATGATTCCGTTGGAAATATATATAAAACCTCAAGGTTAGAGTAACACACAAAGGTAACGATTTTGAAACCTAATAAATAGCAAAATAACTCAGGGGAAAATTTACTAAATAACTTTTAATGGACTTATAAATACCTATTTAACAAGATGCCACACAACGGAGTGCACAAACATAAATATTCACTCTTCAGTTTGACATACGCTAACCTCTATCATTTTTAATTCATAAGAATAATTGCAACGAGGTTCACACAAGGCACTTGTCTGTTCAATTCTTTCAAAATTTATGGAGACGTGACTTAGTTTGAGGACTGTAAGATACAGACCGACAGGCAAACGGATAGAACGAAAGTAAAGGTTCGTTTTTTTGTCTTACCTACAGAACCCTAAACTAGCTAACTAACCATTAAGTTATTTTACCGTGCCATTCGGTTTGACTCGCTTTTTCTTGCCGCCTATAAGAAAGTGTTACATTTTGGACATGTACCTACGTAGAAGTTTTCCGCTTCATACGTGAATGGTATGTACGTTGTTTACGCCACCCGAGAACCCAATGAGGATCAAAACAGTCGACGTAAAACGGTACAGGGTGTTCTTAACGAACACTGATCAAATGTAAAATATATAATTATTTTCAAGCTTTCAGAATATCGAAACCAGAAAGTCAAATGAACTTTCAGCGTTTCATCTGCAGTAAAATTCTAATTGAAGCATACTGCCGAGCGCGGGCGAGCGGGACGTGCCGGACGATACGGCGCTCATAAATCTATTTGTACCATCAAAGAGTCGATGGTAAAGTTATGTTGGCAGCGGCTGTAGCAGCGTCGACGGCCGCACGCCCGCCGGCGGGCCCGGCACGAGCGCGCGTCGGACAGCTCACTTCGCAATTGATACACCTATTGTTCCGTACGTATATGCAACGCGGCCTAGGCGATGTATTATAAGAGGTGAATTTACCTCTGATTAGGTAAATATTATTTCTGAGTCTCTCCCTACAATATTCCAATCGTTACGAAAAAAATCAAGAAATTCAAAATAAAAAGGCTACAAAACCTACTTCATAATTCTTTTAATAGTCTAAAAAAGATTTCAACCATAAACGAATTTTTGCGAACTGTATGCACAACAGCGACGTGTCGTGTCCGTCAGCGGGCGCGCGCCCCGCAGCGGCGCGGCGTATGTATACAGTCGATTGATCATAGACCATGACACGGTTGCGATTAAAATGAAAAATATTAGGCATTTGGATGAGTTTTTCCTTAGTTCGTTCTCCCGTTTGTTCTAGATTTTCCTATCTCTATCTAGTAACATATATTTTCAACATTATGTTGTATACTTACCAGTTAAGAATTATTAAGTTTTGTGTATACTAATTGAATCGCTTTGCTATTATCATTAGTGTCAAATATAAAACCTATATTTGCAATTATTTCATAAATGATTG